>OX393560.1:53536308-54094712 GCA_947650365.1 Chamaelirium japonicum
ACACTAGATCGCGTGTTATCCCGATTCAGTCGTTGCTCACTGCTGCGGTGCATTAATTTGGTTTATTCGATTCCCATCCATTGGGTCGATGGGAATCGAACGGACCAAAAAAATTTCGCTGTCACTGTAGCGGCTGCAGTAACTGCGAAAAAAATTTGGTCCATTCGATTCCCATCGATCCAACGGATGGAAATCGAATCAGCACACAATTGGTCCGAGTGATTTCCATCCGTTGGATCGATGGGAATCGAACGGACCAAAAAAATTTCGTTGTTACTGTAGCCGGATGGAAATCGAACGAACACAACAGTAGTACCGTCCGTTGGATTGATTCGAATCGAACAGACCAAATTCAATTTCGCTGTTACTGTAGCCGCTACAGTAACAGTGAAATTTTTTTGGTCCGTTCGATTCTCATCGATCCAACGGATGGAAATCTCCCGGACCAATTGTGTGTTGATTCGATTTCCATCCATTGGATCGATCGGAATCGAACGGACCAAATTTTTTTCACTGTTACTGTAGCCGCTACAGTAACAGCGAAATTTTTTTGGTCCGTTCGATTCTCATCGATCCAATGAATGGGAATCGAACAAATCAAATTAATGCACCGCAGCGGTTGAATCGGGATCGACTGATGGAATCGCAGATCGGACGACCGAGGGGTTCATAGCTCATTTTCTCTGCCGGCAGCGCACAATACAACGTAACACTCCTCTCTCTCTCTCTCTCTCTCTCTCTCTCTCTCTCTCTCTCTCTCTCTATATATATATATATATATATATATATATATATATATATATATATATATATATATATATGAGTGCTTGGTTCCTATGATATATTATAGGGAGTACCCTATGACATATGGTGAATTAGTAATGCTAGAATGTTTAGAATGTGATGAATTTTTTTTAGGGTGATCACCTTACCTTAGATAGAATGTCCACAAAAAATCAAAGCATTCTAAAACTTGTTGGAGCATCAAATGCTACAAGCTTTATCGGCCATCCATTTTAACCGTTAAATTGAAAATCATATTTGATGCCTCTAGAAGTTTTAGAACGAGCCAATTTTTTGCGGGGGTCCTATCTAAGATAGGGTGATCATCCTCAGAAAAATTCAGAACTTTCTAAATATTCTAGGGTTATTAACTCACCATATGTCATAGGGTACTTCCTATGACATGTCATAGGAACTCATTTCCCTATATATATATAATATATATATATATATATATATATATATATATATATATATATATATATATATATATATATATATATATATATATATATATATATATATATATATATATATATATATATATATATATATATATATATATATATATATATATATATATATATATATATATATATATATATATATATATATATATATATATATAGGGGCATGCTATACTGCGGCATGCGGTACGTGTGGCACCGCACCGCAGCCGTCTGATGCACGCACTGCATGCATCGCACGCACGCAGTGGTGCATCAGACGGCATGCGGTAGGTGCCGCACTTACCGCATGCCGCATTATAGCATCTCTCTCTCTCTCTCTCTCTCTCTCTCTCTCTCTCTATATATATATATATATATATATATATATATATATATATATATATATATATATATATATTATATATATATATATATATATATATATATATATATATATATATATATATATATATATATATATATATATATATATATATATATATATATATATATGAGTGCTTGGTTCCTATGATATATCATAGGGAGTACTCTATGACATATGGTGAATTAGTAATGCTAGAATGTTTAGAATGTGCTGAATTTTTTTGAGGGTGATCACCTTACCTTAGATTGAATGTCCACAAAAAATCAAAGCATTCTAAAACTTGTTGGAGCATCAAATGCTACAAGCTTTATCGGCCATCCATTTTAACCGTTAAATTGAAAATCATATTTGATGCCTCTAGAAGTTTTAGAACGAGCCAATTTTTTGCGGGGGTTCTATCTAAGATAGGGTGATCATCCTCTGAAAAATTCAGAACTTTCTAAATATTCTAGGGTTATTAACTCACCATATGTCATAGGGTACTTCCTATGACATGTCATAGAACTCATTTCCCTATATATATATATATATATATATATATATATATATATATATATATATATAGAGAGAGAGAGAGAGAGAGAGAGAGAGAGAGAGAGAGGAATGCTTAGGTGAGCTATGAGCTACGGAAGGAGAAAATGAGCTACGGATATTTTGACCACCCTAGAAGTTTTGGAATTTCGTGAAAATCGGTGGGTGTGTTCTCTAGGGTAACATGATCATCCTCACCAATTTTCAATGAATTCCAAAACTTCTATGGTCATCAAATGGTAGAAGCTTTATCTACCGTCCGTAGTAACCGTTAATTTTGCTTCTACCATTTGATGACCCTAGAAGTTTTGAATTCCTTAAAAATTGGTGAGGATGATCATGTTACCCTAGAGAACACACCCACCGATTTTCACAAAATTCCAAAACTTCTAGGGTGGTCAAAATATCCGTAGCTCATTTTCTCCTTCCGTAGCTCATAGCTCACCTAAGCATTCCTCTCTGCTCTCTCTCTCTCTCTCTCTCTCTCTCTCTCTCTCTCTCTCTCTCTCTCTCTCTCTCTCTCTCTCTCTCTCTCTCTCTCTCTATATATATATATATATATATATATATATATATATATATATATATATATATATATATATATATATATATATATATATATATATATATATATATATATATATATATATATATATATATATATATATATATATATATATAGGGGCATGCTATGATGCGGCATGCGGTACGTGTGGCACCGCACCGCAGCCGTCTGATGCACGCACTGCATGCATCGCACGCACGCAGCGGTGCATCAGACGGCATGCGGTAGGTGCCGCACTTACCGCATGCCGCATTATAGCATCTCTCTCTCTCTCTCTCTCTCTCTCTCTCTCTCTCTCTCTCTCTCTCTCTCTCTCTCTCTCTCTATATATATATATATATATATATATATATATATATATATATATATATATATATATATATATATATATATATATATATATATATATATTCTTGTGTTATCCCTTTAGTTGATATATGGCTTTGCTTCATCCATTATCATCTTTGGATCCATCGATGCACATTGAGATTATTATATGTGGTGTCATTAGAAAAATATAATTACTAGAAGATTCGTATTATTCCATCTATGCACATGTATATAGGGTTTTGGCTGGCGTCGGCGTTCTTCTCCTTCCCTTTTTCCTCTTAGCTTTTGTGATTTTGGGGTGTCTCTTCCAGCCCCGGCGGTGTTGCATTGGCAGCTCCATCTTCGGCATGAGGCAACGGCTCGTGCGATTGGTGTGGGGGCCATGAATAGGTTTTGGACCTTGCCCCTACTCGTTTTGATGGCTCTCGGGTTTGGCATTGATGGTGGCATTGGCTCGGCGTAACGTGGAGGTCTGGAGGGCTCATCGGTGGTTCCCCAACGGTTTGTGGTGGTAGAAAGGCCCCTTCCCTGACCCGGTTTTCATGCTGGTGCTTCTTCCTTGTTTTTGGTTTGCTTGTTCGGGTTGTAAATTTGCACCATTTTTTTCTTTTCTCTTTTTTTTCGTCGGTGGTGTGATGGTTGCTCTGCTTCTATGCAGTGGTGGTGTTTTCACTGGAGTGGTGAAGGTTGGGTGTCCCGCCAGATGGCGGTCTACTAGTTGGTGGCTATGGTGCCCCCTCTTCCGGCCGTAATGGCGTATGCTGTAACCCGTCGGGTGGTGGTCTATTGTTGTAGCTCCGCCAACGATGGCGAGACTTTTTGTTGCGGCGCTGGCATGTGGCGCACACTAGATCGCGTGTTTGTGACCTCCACCTTCTTTGACTACCCAAAAAAAAAAGTGTAATCAACTAAGCCTCTCCTACACTCTTCTAGGTTTCTTCGCAATACCAACTCTCATGTCAACTTAACTTGGTCAAATTTTTGGCACTAATCTTTGAGTGGTTGACCTAAATATGACAGCCGATCAGAAACTGAGTCTTAATGTCTTAGCTAGACGGTGAACCAATTAAGTTCGAATCTGATCCAATCAACCATGACAACTCAAATTCATTCCATGTTTGGGTGCAGAACCCAGCCCCAGCCAAATCACTAGCACGGGCTCCGGCTTGGACCTCCTCTAGCACCCCCATAACAAAATGGGCCGGGCCTATGCCGGATAAAAAACACCGGCTCAGATACATAGTTCATATGGAGCCGCCCAAGCCCGGCCCATTTACCACTTGTTAAAACTGGTGCAGTTCAGATAATCAAACTGGGGAACAAGGGCAGGTGAGGCCCATATATGATCTCTTGGCGTGGTGGTACTCCGTGGTTCCCTGATCGACTCCTGGTTTGTGCACCGTGGAGCAGTGTTATAAAAAACTTGCTCCGGGGTACGCCCGGTGGTGCTCCCCCTGGATGGCTCAATCTGGGGCTTTTTTCCTGTGGGGCTTACGCCCGAACCACTGGAGCGTATGCCCCGAACGCCCGGGCACGCTTTTTACGTCCCACTGGAGTTTGTTTGCATAATTGAAAAAAAAATGATTTGATTGCTACCGTATGATCTTTTATATACGTCCTCCTCTCTTGGATGGAGATTATGATATTTTTGAAAACTAAAATTGTTTTAAATTTGTTATATATCTTGTATAAAATGATAGAATCTATGGAATATAAACATAGATAGTTTGAATTTTATTTAGAAATTTAGAATTAAATCTTAAATGATATTGAAAGACAATAATAAGTTAATTTTTATTATCGTTTTGTATATATTTGTGATTTATCAATCAATTTTGTAGGCTTAAATGTGTTCATAATATTTTTTATTTTGTTTGTTTTTAATCTATTTTCACTATTTATATAATATTTTTTATTTCTATATATTTTTTAAATTAAAAAATAAAAAATTCATGGGGCTTACGCCCCACGCCCTGGGGCTTACACTAGCCCCACATCAGACAAAACGCTCCGCCTTATGCCCCTACCTATGAAAACACTGCCGTGGAGCGAACCTCCCCTCAAGGCCGTCGTGCCTTGTTTGCACGCGTGAATCTGGCTGTTGATGTCATGTTCATGGGCCTCTTTGAGCCCTTGATCTAGCGCCTTGTCCTATGACCGACAGGCCGGTCCAGCCAAAAATACACATAATCAAACTTCTTGCAGCCATATAATATCATCACTGATAAGCCAATGTCGGCGGAATCGTCGCAAGAAAATTATTACTGTACAACCACACCTCTATGTTCTTATTGGAGCATAGGAAGGCAAAATAGAACTTAAATGTGGGTAATAAGACTTCGCGCAATCCTATATCACTGTAGCTGTAAAACCTTGATCCTTCGTCGCCGCTAAAACTGCCACTGTAGCTGTAAAACCTGCTGCACAGTTCAAAACAAGTCTCTTGCAGAGCTACCTTGTGCTCTTTCCCTTCATACTAACCCTAGGCTTTGCTTACTTCGACGAAGATCCCTGTAGCTGGTTCTGCAACTCTTCTATCACTATACTGCTATCTACTGATCTTTTACTGAACTTCCGAATGAACAGCGAGGATTTTTTTTTTTTGTCACCTACGTGAAGCGTTCGGAGTTGTTGTCACCTGCATTACTTCTTTCCCAATTTAGTTAGGCGGAGGGTCCCCGAAACCAAATCCTTTTGCTCAGCATAAGCTTGCTACAGTCTTACCTTTTGCGCTTGCTCTTCAGGACGGTGGATGACGACGGGTTGCTGTGCCAGTTTCTTTTCCGTTGATTGATGAACCAGTTGTTGATCTGCTTCAGTTGCAATCCCGTTTCCTGCACCAACCGTGCCTTGTCGTCCTCCTGAACCATAGTTACCAAGTCGGAAGTCAGGGAAAAAATCGGCTAGGGGAGAAGTCGGAAAATCAGAAGAAAAAAAAAACATCGGGAAAGAGTCGGGAAACAAACGGTCGATTTTAAAAATATATTTGTATATAGATATTCCAACAGGCTTTTTGAGCAGTATATGATGGGATTAAAACACAATTAATCGGAATTAAAACACGTAAACCGAGATTAAAACATGAAAATCATTTTTTTTTCTCCACAAATCACAGCTTTTTAAAAATATCGGTAAAGAGTCATGTAGCAGTGAATGCTTACTGAATAAATCGCGTTTAAATCACGTCTTATTCAAAAAATCAGAGTTCTGGTAAGAGAGTCGTGAAGACTGACCCGAATAAGGGTTTAGAGAAGCTACAAAAGGACTAGATGAAAGATATCCTCACCGTTGGGTAAGGCCACTTGGAGTGGGACTGCCACCAAGCCTTCAACATAGAAGTGGTATCCCCCGGGAGCTTCCCGGCTCTTCGCTTACGTAGGATCTCCTCTCTGATGTCCACAATCTTCTCTTTGTACCCCTAACAGATTGAAGAAATTGATTGGAAACCTGTAGACCAACGCAAGCCCCAATGAGATGCTGTCTCCTTACCTGTTTCAGCTCATGCTTCAGCTCTAGCCTGACGCGCTCCATCAAGGACCGCTCGGTCTCGGTTGGAATAAGAGGGCCGAATCCCATGCTGTCTGGTCCATCCAAGCTTCCGTCATAGAAGTTTGTTTCACTATCTGCCTGGTCATCGTCATCATCGGACATGGTTGCGCCTGTGCCCTCACCAGGAGAGACGCCTGTCGTATGGACACATTTTGAAACAGTCACAGCTCTTTAGTATCCCTTGCCCACCAAAATCATGGAACTCTAGTGAAAATGAAGGCATAATTGACAGAAAGCATAACCTAATTCGGATTATGTCCATGCAACACAGCTCCTCATTAGTATGGTTGAAAAAAGTCCACAGTAACATAGAAGCAATCATGTTGTCTGAGGTGACCGTGACAATATCATTGATCGAAAAAGCATGTTGGATTGGCTAAATAAGGAAAAATGGCATAGAAACAGACATCCAACACTGGTTATTGAATGCCATGACTGCCTAAGGGGGTTTTTGGCATGCAGAATGTTCCGATTCTTGGTTTCTTGCTAGGAACATGTTCTTCAAGAACAATGTGCCAGAACAAATGAACGATCCTGGTTGAGAACAATGTTTGGAATGTGGAAGAATTGTGCCGGAACATATTTCTAAGGGGCAGAAACGTTCTCTACAAAACTCTCAAGAATATTCTCCCTAGCTAATATTCTCTATCTTCAACATTTTCTCTCTCTAGAATATTTTCTCTAGAACATTTTCTCTCTAGCATATTCTCTCTAGAATATTTTCAATCTTTACAATATTCTCTCTAGAGTATTTTCTCTATAATATTCTCTTTAGGATATTTTATCTCCCTAGAATATTTTTCTTATCTAGAATATTGTCTCCACAAAACTATCTATTAAACACTTTCTCTTTATAATATTCGCTCTATAGAACATTCTCTCTACAATATTCTCTCTAGAATATTTCTCTATCTAGAACATTTTCTCTCCCTATAATACTCTCTGGAATATTTTCTCTCTAGGAAACATTCTCGTTCTAGAATATTCTCTATCTAGAATATTTTCTCTCCCTACAATATACCCTACATTTTCTCTCTAGAAAATACTCTAGAGCGACAATTATAGAGATTGAAAATATTCTTGAGAGAGAAAATGTTCTAGCGAGAGAAAACATAATAGAGAGAAAATGTTCTAGAGAGAGAAAATATTGAAGATAGAGAATGTTATCTAGGGAGAATATTCTAGAGGGAGAAAGTTCTAGAGAGAATTCCCAAGAAAATATTATAGAGAGAAATTGGTAGAGGGAAAGTTGCAGAGAGAGAATGTTCTATAGAGAAAATTATAGAGACAATGCTATAGAAGAGAAAATGTTGTAGAGCGAATAAATATTGTAGAGGAAGAGATAAAATATTGTAGAGAAGTATTTTAAAAGAGAAAATATTGGGTAAAGATAGGAACTAGTATCCATGGGAAGAAAAATATGTTCCTCGAAACATCTTTTTGATGTTCCTAAAATGTTGTTATTTAGGAACACTATTCCTAAAGAACACGGAACAAGAACAAACAAAGAACAATGCCAAACGGTGTTCCAAAACAAAATTGTTCTATAGGAATAGAAATTACCCCAGAAACATTCCATGGTAATGAAAGCAAACACCCCCCTAAATTGTAAGTAGAAAACTGAACAAGCATCATGATGCTATGATGCAAGGAGAATTGAGAACAGAAATATGGAATTTGCTTATCTAAACCCTAGCAATGGAAATGATGGAAAAAAAACATCGGAGGCCAAGTGAGATTGCTGAAGTGCATCATATTTTTATGCAGGGCAGATAGAATGAAATGAGACGCTATTGCAGAAATAGAAGCTTGGGGATGATATCTCAAAGTTGGCTCATGTTTCATACATTAGGGATTAATCTGCCTTTCTTGTTTTGTTGGTTGATTTGCCAATTGAACTAGTTCATCTTGAGGAAATTATCTATGTCTAAGGCAACATTTCAAGGTGATAATTACTAAAAGGGGTAGATAACCTGAGCAAGAGGCTACATAGAGTTACAAATAGGAGCTTGTGAAAAACTACATACCACATGTATAGTGGATGACAAGAAAGTTACTTTTGAGAAAAAGGTTCACCAACTATAAACCAACTCCGATAGACATTTATCTATTGTTTGAAAAGTGTTCTTATAAAGAGGTGTTCAAGAGAGGCCCCACCCACATCATCAAACTTTATCTTCGCTGGATCGGAAGAATTGCTAACTGCCATAACGAGGCCATCCCAACTGTCAGGAAGTCCCGCCAAGATCAATAGAGCCTTGATCACATCGTTGAAGTGGATGCCAATAGTTTCCAGTTGGCTTATAATTTTGTTGAGGTTGTTAACATGCTCTGCTATGCTTCCGCCATCGAAGATCCTTGTATTGAAGTCTTTCTAAGAAAAACCTTATTTGATGTCGAAGGTTTCTCATACATACCGGATAATGCTTTCATCAAGCCCGCCGTGGTCTTCTACTTGGAGATGTTGAAGGCCACCGCTATAGTTACAGAGAGACGAATCAAACCCAGCGCCTTCATGTCGAGTACTCACCCAATATTTTATCGGCATCGTCTATAGCTTGCTCGCCAGACTACCCAGAGACAAATAGAAATCCTTCTAATATAGGAGTATAAGATGTCCTCTGTCTGCATCTTTCAATAACTAAAGTTCGTACCATTTAATTTCTCGATTCTCATCATTCCATCCGCCATGGCTCCACCTATCTCGAATCCTCACACCGAACCTGGCTCTGATAACACTTGTTTGGGTTATCAAATGTCGATACCCCGTCTTGCGCATAATAAACTGGAAGCAACGACGATATTCAGAGAATTGAGGATTGGAGCCCTATAAAAATCAAAGAAATTGATACACTACACAACAATACGAATGATAGAATATCACCGACAATCAAGGATTTGATTATCACGATCAAGAAAAATACATATAATGGATCACCACTTGTCGGACCCTACAAACCTCACTTTAACCCCTCTCAGAACTCACAAACACGAAGTAGAGAAAACTCCGCAAAAGATACAGAGAATACCGGAAGATCCCGAGAGATGAGAACGCCCACTAAGATTGAAGCCAAGGTAGATGCATCAAGAATCCGTAGACGAAACCCCTCCCTCCTCCTCTCTCTCTCTCTCTCTCTCTCTCTCTCTCTCTCTCTCTCTCTCTCTCTCTCTCTCTTCTCTTCCTTCTCTTCTTCACAGCCGCAAGAAACCCTAGATGACAGGGCTCCTTGCTCTCTCCCCGTTCCGTTCTCAATGATTTTGGATAGAACAATAGGCCACCCATACCCCCCTTAAATAGGAGAGCATGCGTAAACCCATTGTAATTCAAATGCTATCACAAAATCCCGGCCTGATAGCAAAACCCGCAGTTTACAAATAGCCATCTCGAGTCGGTCGTGCGCTCGATGTGGATATCGTGCACATGATCGGCTCTGGAGTTTACTCGCTCGACTTTCCTACCGATTGATCGTGCGTACGACCTAGACAAGTCGTGCACATGATCTGCCTAAAAGATCAGACCTCCTTTCTTTCGGAGGTGTGTGGGTTTCATTGGGCCAACCCAACACTATCAACCCATAACACCATACAGGAAATCTTTGACACTAAAGTCCATTGCAAACGATTGACTATGCTCGTGGAGACTGCACTGACGTAGCTACCACTGTCGATAAGTAGTTTGCAAGTGAAATCACCGTACTTCACATAAGTATGGAAGATAGATTTATGGCGTCAATCGTCATCTTCTTTCAATTGTGTGAGGGCACATCTCACGACTGTTATGGGGAGACTCATGTCTAACCGGATACATGTGACACAATTTTTAATGTCCTCGATTTCATCCACGTCCACATCAAGTTCCTAAATTTCTTCCTCAAAGTATCATAATTCCTCATTGTCCTATTATTCAATGGCGAGGTTCTTGAAGATGGTCTTGGAAGGACACTAACCAGTAAAATGACCATATCCTTCGCATTTGAAACACTGATCATGCAGCCTTAAGGTGTGTCGTTAGTTACTCCCTTGCCCTTATAATCCTTTTGAGTGGAAGGGCAAGGGGCACTAGGTTGGTGGACAAATGGTTTGTTTCCTTTCGAGGCCTTGTTGTCTAACTAGTGGTACTCAAAACGCTTAGGGTGAGCCACTTTGAGATATTGCTCCATATCTTGCAGTATCTGGTAAACTTGCTCCAGAATGTGAACTTCCTGCAAAAGAAATTCCTTTTGAAGGTCTTCACGTCGTCCAGGCCTAAACCTAGACAAGGTCATTCTTCTTGAGTCACATCACATTAAGAACTCATTAATTTTGACGATGTAGTCAATGACGGGTTTAGACCCTTGATTCAACCTATGCCATTGATCGAGCATACATTGTTTATAGGAAATACACAAATACTTCTCTTTCAATTTTTTCTCCATTTCAATCCAATCGACAATAAGTAATTGCCTACTCCTTTCCAAGAGAGTTTCTACATTGCGCCAATAAAGTTTGGTTGGCCTAATCAATTTCATTTTGGCAAACCTAATTATGTAGTCTTTAGACAACTTATTACTACTGAAACAGTGGTCCATTTCTGCCAACCAATCTAGGAAGGTCTTGGGATCTAATCAATCGTCAAAGCTTGGAGCTCGGATCTTGATGATACATTAGCACGCTCATCGGCATTATTGAGCATAGTGGTGGCCTCGGTCCTACGGATCATACCTACAAAGCTACGACAATGTGGTCCCTCGCAACCTGTGAAACTCGATCATCGTTGCCATTTCAAATAATGCTTATGGTCACTTCAATGTGTCCTACATGTACGGTGAGATTAGTCTCCACTTGCCTAAGGCGGGTGTTTAGCTTGGCCAATTGTTGACCGATATCCTTGAGGGCCTCTCTCACTTAAGCATTGGGATCCATGGTTTGGTTATAGATTTTGCCACTAAGGGTGATTGTGTACTAGCAAATCCCTAACCTAACCTATATGCTCTGATACCAAATTGGTGCAGGACGACTAGGCAAGTATGATGATTTGCAAAAAGATCAATTAAAGAACATATTTACATTTTAATTTCAGTAATTTACGCAAATCCACGATTGGTTAAAAACCTAAATCCATTTAATATGTAATATTGGATGGGTTGCACTCCTACAATAGGATTCTAGTCCTGGTCGGAGGGAAGTAAGAACTCCCCAAGGTTATGGCTTCCAAATGTTAATCGTCGAGGACTAAGCAAGCATAAAGGTTTTGAATAATATTTAAATCAGGCGTAAAGTTTTGCTACCTGTTGGCATAAGCTCATGTAATATTAACGGATCTATCAAACCAATAGTAAAAAGGAAATAAAAAATAATCTAAGCTTTTGATTGATGGAAGGGTTAAAAGAATACCATATGGAATAGATGTCGATACCTTGCACCTCACAAGAATAAATCGGATCAACCAGGACCTCGGTGAGCAAGTGGATAACACTTCGATGTTGATGTAGTGATCTCCAATCGTGCAGATCTGGATCTCAAAGGAGTCAATCAAGTTGATGAGCAGACTCCAAATGTGAATGGCTATGAACAAAGCCCCCAAATAATTGGATCGGGTGACCGACGGTCGTTACTTGGTCGGTCAAAACCCGACGGGGTAACTGGTTGCTGGTTGCCCTGCGATGTGGCCAGCTGGGCTTTCCTTCCCTATGACTTGGCCAGCTAGGCTTTGCGACCCTTAGGGGTGGCAACTGGGCTATGCTACCCTGTGGGGTGGCCAGATGTTGTTTTCCTTAGATAGGACTGGCGGTCTACTTGCAGCACGAGGAAGAGCCGATGGCAACGACAAGCTAAAGAAGGGGGGTCATGGATTGGTGCGGTGATAATGGTAATGACGAAAGATCTGGGTAGATGGGGAACAAATGATAGAAATAAAACAACTTGTATCTAACTGGATTGGAGATTCTCACTGCAGAGCTTCTGTCCTAGATACCGATCACCCTTCTCGGGAAACCATGGCAATAAACCAAACTTTTTATTATTTAAATTTTCAAGCATGTCTATTATAATGACCTTCAAGTCTTAATATAGATTTGGTAAAACTAATAGAATCCCATTATAGGCGATATGGGATTAAAACATGCCCAAATAAGCCTAAAAACAAGTCTAAAAATAGCAAATAAAATAATCAAAAAATGTATAAATTTATAAAAATACATAAGACGTAATAAGGAATGGATGGCTTGCTAAAGGGGCCCAACGAGCTACTCACCAACAGATTATATGTTGGTGATGTCCTCATCAACGAATCTTCACTGGCTGATCAGGATCAAGTGTCCAGATACACACAAGAAGAGTGGAGAGATGAAAACCTTCAAGGTTGCCAATGAACAACAGCCGGGAAAGTTAGAGCAACACCACGACGCAATCGCTACTCTTTGATGATGGAGCAAAAACAATAAGAGGATTGACTGGAGATGGAAAGGATTTCTTCTCTGCATCTATTTCTTTTATGTTTGCTTTCCTTTTACAATGGAAAATTAATAGAAAATGCCTCCGATGGAGATGACTGTTATTGGCAATGGAAAATGTTATGTACACTAATCATTTTCCCATTCCCAGAAACGTATCAAAAAAATGGAAAAGGACACCAACAATCTTAAGCACTTGAAGAAAGGGGATATTGGGGTGTTCAAGAGAATGCCTATAGGTAAACTTTAGCTCTGGATCTTATCATAAAAATAAATGATTGGAGTAAAGTAGTTTCGGTCACTACTCAGGATGAGAGTCTGAGAGAGTAACTTACAAGTTACAAGGATGGAATCCTTACAGATTGGACATTGAATTTGAGCTACTTGAAAATTTCTGAAACCAGAAGTTTGGTCAGTAATTGCATATATTTCAATGAAACACATCTGGCAAGTGCATGATGATTGATGGAGAAGATTACATTGGTTTTATGTAATGGTAGGAGTGGGCCAGAAATGAGCCGATAATGCACAATAGATCTTCCATGCTTGATGAGCAATTATTGGAGTGAATATGATTATCATGCGGGCACAATGTATATATTTACAGAAATATTACTTCATGAGACCATACTAGATTTGTACTCGGGTTTTCAGCTGGCTACCTCCTTCTTGGAGAGGAATAGTCAAGGTTGGCCCTGCTTTCATATCCGGATGCAAGTTTATTCTGGGTAATTGCAAGCACATCAAATTCTGGGAAGTTATTTGGGTTGGAGTTATTCCATTCTGCTTTTTGCTCTCTGATTTTTATGATTTAGCCAGGAATAAATCGACATCTGTTAGATATCACTATATCAGGCTACTATTCAAGGAATTCAAACAAGATGGAAGCCGACATTCTTATACCTTATTCCAGATCATTCCGCACACCGGATGGAGGATCTAGTTCATCTCAAGAACTCTACCACATTACTTCTTCTGTATGTTGATGATATTATAATCACAGGAAGTGACATATATATCTCAACTTATTTATGAAATGTGTCAGCAATTTGCTATGAAGGATCTAGGGACACTACATTACTTCTTCGGAATTGAAGTCACAGCTAATGCCATGGGAATTTATTTAACTCAATCCAAACGTGCACTTGATCTACTACATAAAACTGCAATGGCTGAGTGCAAACCTTATTCTTCTTCTTCTACAAAGAAGACCTCCTTGGTTGCTGACTCAAAACCATTTCAAAACCCAACATTGTATAGAAGCCTTGTGGGTGCATTACAATATCTTAGTTTTACACGGCCGGACCTAACATTTGCTACCAATTATGCCTGCCAATATATGCATGAACCAACTGAAGCTCATTTTACTGCTGCCAAACAGTCTTCGTTATGTCAAAGGTACTCTTTGTCTTTGGGTATACAACTCTCCAACGGCTGTCTTGTTCTACAAGCATTCTAGAATGCTGATTAGGCAGGAGACTCTGAGGATCGTCGCTCCACGAGTGGGTTGTGTCATGCTTGGATCAAAGCCAATTTCATGGTTTGCTAAGAAACAAGCTCATTCTTCAAACAGAATAACGATGCTTAGCACATACTGCTGCAGAAATCATTTGGTTGATGATACTATTTAGAGATCTAAAGGTCAACCTTGATAGTACTCCTCTCATATGGTCTGATAACATTTCAGCCATAACATTGGCATCAAATCATGTATATTATCATTTTGTCCTGGAGAGAGTTACTGGCAAAGAAATCCAAGTCCAACATACCTCTAGTATTGATCACACTGCGAGTCAGACATATCTCTAGTATTGATAAAACTTCAGACAAATTCACCAAGACACTATCCGGTCAATGTTTTAAGTTCTACGAGAAGATAATGACTCTTTTAGATTCCTTATTTTCTTGGGGGGGCTGTCAGCATACAGTAGTTGTTGTATAGTTATGTTGTAATTAGTAGTTCGTTAGTTGGTTACTCTGTAACTTTTTACCTATTTCAATTAGTTACAATCTCTAAACTCATATATAAAAGAAGCTGAGTGAGACTCTGGGAACTCAAGAAACCAAAGCTCTATTTTCCTCATTCTTTGTTTCGTCAGTCCCGGCGAAGGAGAGTGCCTCTTGATTTGAGGCTTGAGGAAGAACTGTGACATTTTCTCCATTGCGATCTGCTGGAATATTTGTCTAGGAGGAACAATTGAACCTTCAAGCAAAAATTCTTCTCTATTGCTGAGGTGATTCGTTGGGTCTAAGAGACAACACATTTGTGATCTACAGTTCTACCACGGATGCTCAAAGATTCTATTCTAAATCTTCTTTAGTATGTCACTAGCTTTGCACATTCTCTTTTGCTGATAATTCGGTTGGGGTCCTAACCAAACCGCCACCCCTCTAGTTTTAGGGTTCCTAAGAAAAACAGATATCATGCCAGGGACAACTTAAAATTATTTATAGAACTTTGTGCTTTTTGAGGATTCATGTTTCTGAATGCTTAACAATGTTAATCAACCTTCTGGATTGTAAAATGAATCTTCTAGATCTTTGAATCCCATGATATGAACTTCAGCTGAACAGATGCCTACACTGCATTTTATTCAAAATGCAAGACATGGACTCTGATATAGGTCTATAAGAATTTGTTTCAGGGATTCATGTGTCTGAGCATGCTTATTTATTAGGGCAAAGTACAAAAACCTGCCTTGAACTATACACCTCATTTCGTATTGGTCCCTCAACTGTTCTTTTGGATAATTTGATCCCTGAACTATGCTCCGTCTGCATTTAGTCCCCCTCCGTCAACTATTATTCCAAAAATACCCTTGTTCTAGCAAGCATTAATTAAATATTTTAAAACAATTTTGAATCTTATTGGAAATAGACAATGGTATTTTCGGGATAAAAAGTTGGCAGAGGGAGCTAAATGCAGATGGAGCATAGGTTCAAAAAAAGTTGAGGGACCAATATGAAATGAGGTGTATAAATCAGGGGAGGTTTTTGTAATTTGCGCTAACAATTAAGCAACACAACAAAACTGCTATTTATAGGGTTGCAAATAGTAAAATGAATCAGCTGAACCTATGAGCTTTCCATGATTTGAAACACAAACAAAGACTCTGAAAACCAATGTATGACAATATTACCTTACAATAGAAATATATTTATGATGACATCTAACATGATGCATCCTTGTCAAGATGAATGCTTTGTTATTCTCGAACTGTAGCCACAATGAATTGTCATAGATGAAAAACATTACTAGCAATCAATGATGTTGTCCTTTGCATAGAAATTTTTCAAATGATTTTATCATGAAAATGGAATTATATATGGGAAACCATGATAATCACCTGTCAGGCTTTGTAATGATTGCTCAAGTTCCCAGCAAGCCATCACTGCTTCCATCGCATGAACTCGGACATGTTGTTGTAGTTGTTCTTTGAAGGAACATAGTAACAGTACATAGTGTGTCTAAGCAAAAAATATGAAATTAGGAATTGAACTTCAATATTTTGTAAATTTCTGAAAGAATACAGTTAATAGAAGTCTACATAATAGCTTGCAGGTCTCCTTTGTCTAGGAAAATCAATAGAATTTAAAGTTTTCCACTATCTAAACTAAACTTTTTTATATGGTTCGGCACAAACATTGTTGCATCCACGAGACCTAGTCTACCAGTAATTTTCCACTATCTAAAATAGCAAGATTACAGAACTCACCTCTCTATATCACATTAGAAGATAAATTTATCAAGAGAGAAGCCCTTCAAGAGATGAACACCTCTTTTACCAAGATCCAAGCTCTTCAAGGGATTAACACCTTTTTCATCAAGAGACCAACTCTTCATGAGAAAAAATTTCTTTGACAATCAAGACCAGAGGCATGCTGTCGTCACGCCTAAGGCCCTAAGCGCTCTTGTTTGCTGCCTATCAGTGGCGCTGCACCCACGCCTGCTGGTGATGCTACACCTAACCCATCAATGACTCTATACTCACGCTCATAGGTTCCTCAATCAGACGCCCATTATTCACTTTGTATTTGCTTTCATCGGCACCTCGATTAGCTAGCTATCAGTGTCCTGATCAGCTACATGTTGGTGACTTTACACCTGGCTGGCAACTTTGCACTTGTGGCTGGCGACACCTTAATCAACCGCCCATGGCCCATTGCATTCATGCTCATCGGTACCTCGATCAACCATTATAGGTGATTCTATCTGCCAGCCATCAACACATTGCCAACACACCTAGCATCTCGTGCCCAAAGCCTCGACCTATCGCTTGGCACTTTGATGGCGGTGCTTCATGCCATTGCTCACACGGCTGCTCATAGTCTCTCTCTCTCTCTCTCTCTCTCTCTCTCTCTCTCTCTCTCTCTCTCTCTCTCTCTCTCTCTCTCTCTCTCTCTCTCTCTCTCTGTGTGTGTGTGTGTGTGTGTGTGTGTGTGCGCACGCGCGCGCACGCCTATAGCAACGGCCAAATGGTTGCTTACATACCCTGCCATATATGGAGTCAGTGTCCCATGAGGATACGACTTCCCCTATGTTTTCCTTCCATGCATGTATCATAATGGGCCTTAGAGATTGGCCCGGTTACATAGGTAGGACCTAACAAACCGATCATGTATCCCCGTGACTTGCGTAGCCCATTGAGAATTGATGCAATTTTTGTAGTTTACTTATTGGCATAGTTAACATAGCTAATTCTTTGAATCGACCGGTTCTACACATCCCTTTTTCATCCCACAACACTTGTGTAGTTATCATTAATATTGTGTAGACTGAACCTTGTTGAGAAGAACAATTTTAATTCTGTGACGCAAACAAACTATAATGATGTAAGGCGTTTTACGGGCTAATGCTCGATGGGATGCACAATAAAGAACACTCTTGCATATCAAATTTCACAGATTTGCAAATGCAGTTGGTCATTTCCTAATGCAGAGTTGAACCTACCAAAGGAAATAACCAGCTTCAGCATGATCAAGTCCTAGCTAATCTTAGTCCTGTACCCCAAAAAAAAAATCCCTTCTTGGAGTCCTCACAAATTTGAAATTAGGGTTTTATTGTCAATTTTTTTTTACAATCATGCCATTCAATAAATTGTCCCCCCTAGCTCCCATCTGTTCCACTTTCACCAACAAATTTTTATGTTATGCAGTATAAATGATCCCAAAAGTTCCAGCAAAAGCACTTCAACCTCAAGAAAATTTCTTATCAGCAATTATTTGGGGAGTTAATAACAGAAAAATCAAATCGCTTCAACTAGATTGATGGAACCAGGACCAAATGAGAGAGAGAGAGAGAGAGATGAAGTAAGCAGTTAATGGATAAAAGCATGATGAAGCTAATAGAGCAGGATGAAAGAGTAGCGGGGAGAGAGAGAGAGAGAGAGAGAGAGAGCTGACCATGAACTGATCGAGCTCCTTGTCGTCGCCGAGCATCTGGCCTCCGAGGACGGAGTACTTGGCCACCACCTGCTGGGATTGAGCAAGCTGGGCGTCGATCCGGGGCAGCTGGTCCACGGGCGTCGCGATCCGGAGGCACGCCACGTGGGCCGACAGCAGCTGCTCGTACAGCGGGTGCGCCAGTATCTCCGCCTTGCACCTCGCGTTCTGCCATGTCCCCTCCCCCATATGCCCTTCCCCTCCTCCTCCGCCGCCGCCGCTCCCCTGCACCCCCGCCGCCCCGTCCCCCATATCGCCCCCGCCGTGCTGGCTGCTCCCCCCCGCGGGGTCGGCGGAGCCGTGCGAGATCGCCGCCGCGATCATCGAGTCGCTCGACAACGGGACCTCGTCGTCGCTGGCGCTCCGCTGCAAGAACGCCGGCCGCGGCAGCCACTGCCCCCCTCCCCCGGCCCCTCCGCCGCCCGCCGGAGACGTCGACGAGTCGGAGGTGGTCTGGAGGTGGAGGAAGCTCCCGTCTGCGTAGTGGTGCCCCTGCTGCCGGAGGATCGCGCTGTTGAGCCACGTCGGCCCTCCCCCGAGCTGCGGCGAGGGCTTCCCGACCGCCTCGATCATGAGCCTCTGTATGTCCTTCCCCTCCTTCCCTCCCACCGCGTCGGAGGACGACCCCCCCGCCGCCTGTCCGAGCTGCTCCGTCATGATGCCTCTCAGCACCGCCGGGTTCTCCCCCAAATGCTGCTCCGCGTACTGCGGCAGCCTCATCTCGTGCGACAGGCGGTTGTCGTACGCCATCGCTCACCCCCCTCTCATCCCAATTCCGCACTCCCGGCTCAACATAACCACCACAAATAGAGAGAGAGAAGAGAGAGAAAGGCTAGAGAGAGAAGAGAGAGAGAGACGTTGAAACTTGAAAGCCCGACGAGGTAACCAGAGACTTGGTAGTTGCTGTTGTTGTTGTCACTTGTCATTATTTATTAAATAAATATCTCGAATATTATTTTTTAAAGCCTGACCCTCCGACTGTTGCTGCCGTCGTTGCCGCTCGCGCCGTCGAAGCAGGCTCGCCGTCCGATGCGCTGCCGGGGTTTTGTCGAGTGGTGAGATCGGGGGGAGCGTCAGCCGGTGCGCGGCGGTTTTACCGGTCGGTGACGCGAGACTGACAGATCATCCCTCATGAAGGGAAATTCCTATTAATGTGGATTATTAATTACGATAAAATTTAAAAAAAAAAGACAGGGACAGGGGAAAAGGGCGCGAAAGAGGGGGCGGGGGGGGGGGGGGGGGGGGGGGGCGATCGGGGGGGCCCACTGCTCCGCCAGTATCGGATAGCTACCCTGGACACGCGGCAGGCGGAGGGGGCGAGGACCACTCGCGCAATAGCGTGGACCGACGATCGAGCGCGCATGAGAGCTGGGCGAATCGGGGGCCGCCACGTGGAGAAAGGACGGGGGAGCGTGGGCCCGGAGGGAATTTGACCTTTACTGTGGGCATTTGGACAGGAGCGTCTCCCACCGCGTGCGGTCCTCTGGGCGCCGCCGGCTTGAACACGCCTTTCCGCGTGGTCCCCCCCCCCCACCGGAAACGCCGTCGCGATGAGGTAACGGTCATCGGCATAACCGTTACGGGGACCGTTACGGACCGGTATGACATTAACACACGGTTTGTTTGAGAGTTCGGATCTCCTCCAGTCGGTCCGCCCCGGTCGGTGGGCCCGGCTCTCATCACAGCCGCATGCAGTAGAGTCGCCCGCCGTTGTGCGGATGTAATGTGCGCGGGCCCACCGACTGGGGCCGACCGACTGGAGATGATCTGAACTCTTTGTTTAATCGGATGCACCCCTTGTTGGCTGTTGCCACTCTTATGGTTTTAAAAAAAAAATAAAAAATTAATCTATTTCCCCTGTGCGTGAGATGCGAGTGCACTTTTAAATCCAGCAAAACATTTACACTGAAATGAAAGGAGTAATGCTCTATTTGAACAATCTTGGTTGACAAAAACTTTGACAAACCAGACCCATGCCCTGGTGGTAGGCCCGCTTGATGCGAATGCCAATGAAGATATTCTTCTAACATGAGCCACGTCACCAGAGCATGGGTCTGGTTTGTCAAAGTTTTTGTTGATGGAGATTGTTCATATAGCATTACTCAAAAGAAAGTGTCATTTTTATTCAATTTTAAAAAATATAGAACATATTTATCGCAATAGCTTTTTATGCAATTTTTGAAGATATTCCTCCAGTATGGTCGGCCATCTTCTATTATAGGTCTATATATGATGCCTTAAAAAGGTAAGTCCAAACGATGTTATTTTGGCGAAAGATTTTACTGGTCTTATTGTTGGGTATCCATCCCCATAAGGACAAGACCCAAGTTCGGCATCGCATTTGTTCTCGGATCATTCTTGCAACCGGCCACTGCGTGGAACCGGCTCTGCAGGGACTGATCTTTGAGCATCTGCAGCAGCTGATGGAGTTGGAGTTTGGCTTAGGTGTCTACATAGAAGTTGTAGAGGACATGTCAAGCTTTCCAACGGATCCGGAATCACTGAATTCTGATGAGTATTGAGGAAGATACAGCGATCTGAAGTCAGCCCTGTGATTACTTTCTGCACTCTGTTTTTAAGTGCAGATTTCAGTTTTATGTTTGGAGCCGTTGGATCAATCTCTTAATCCAACGGTCCACTTGCTTCATCTGCTGGATTTAATCATCCTATGGGTCCTTGGGGGCCATAGGGAGAGCATTTTGGGGCTTGAGTGAAATTGGGGAGAGCACAAAAGAGGGGTTTTCTCTTGGAGAGAAAACCTTGAGAGCAAAGAAGCATTCGTTGTTGCAGCCGAAGAAGAGAAAGGGGTAAGATCAAATCTTTCCTTTCCCTCCATTGGTGGAGATGGTTCTTGAGATCCTCTTCTAGTTGAAGAGAGGGATTTCTAGGGTTCTTTGAATCCTAAGGAAGTGGGGTTTCAAGCAAGGAGGAGAAGACAAGGTGTTGGGTGTAATCCATGATGTCTTTCCATCATTGCTAGTGAAACTCGAGCTTCGGCTCATCGTGCCCGTGGACGTAGCCCAATTTGGGGTGAACCACATAAATCCGTGTCTCTCTTTTTGTGCTTGCTTGGTTTGTGTTTCTTTCTCGTGCTCACACTCGCATACAAGGTGTTTGTTTTATTTCCACACAAAGAGGGAAGGTCAAGGACTTTTCCCATCAAGTGGTATCAGAGCTAAGGTTTCGCCTACAAGGTGTTCGACGAAAGTCTTGTGTGAGAAATGGAGGCTAGTGTGAGTCGGATGGTGAGCTTAAATGGGAATAATTGGATGATATGGAAGGCAAAGATGGAAGACCTCTTGTATTGCAAGGATCTCTATGGGCCGGTTGAAGGCGACGAAGCAAAGCCGGAGGGTACAAATGATGTTGATTGGAAAAAGCTAGATCGTAAAGCCGTGGGCTTCATTCGGCAATGGTTGGATGATACCGTGTTCCATCATGTATCCACCGAGACGTCCGCACATGCTCTTTGGAAGAAATTAGAGAGTCTTTATGAAAGAAAGACGGCCGGAAACAAAGCA
This sequence comes from Chamaelirium japonicum, assembly GCA_947650365.1. Classification (NCBI taxonomy): domain Eukaryota; kingdom Viridiplantae; phylum Streptophyta; class Magnoliopsida; order Liliales; family Melanthiaceae; genus Chamaelirium; species Chamaelirium japonicum. The sequence goes on from OX393560.1 coordinate 53,558,295, forward strand.
TTTTTGATCCGGAAGCTAGTGAACTTGAAGTACAAGGAGGGGTGCTCCATAGCCGAACATTTGAACGAGATGCAAAGTGTGGTGAATCAACTTTTCTCTATGAAGATGGTGCTTGATGACGAGTTGCAAGCACTATTGCTACTTAGCTCGTTGCCGGATAGTTGGGAGACGCTTATGGTGTCGCTTAGCAACTCGGCTCCGGATGGGATTGTCACTATGAGTCAAGTGACCGGTAGCTTGTTGAATGAAGAGACAAGAAGAAGATCTTCGGGAAATTCGCACTCGGAAGCACTTGTTATGGAAAAACGGGGGAGAAGCAAGAGTAGGAAGCCTTATCATCGAGATGGATCAAAGGGGAGATCAAAGTCAAGGAAGGGCATCAAATGCTATCATTGTGGCAAGGAGGGCCACATGAAGAGAGAATGTCGCCAATTCAAAAGAGAGCAAAAGAAGAACCATGATGAAGAGAAGAAAGAGGAGAAGTCCGCAAATGTAACTTCATCGGATAATGATATCATTATTGTGTCTGATGACAACTTTGTTGGTCTAGCATGTGACAACACTTGTTGGCTTGTTGATTCGGGTGCATCATTCCATGTTACTCCACGAGCGGATTTCTTTGCATCCTACACATCCGGTGATTTTGGCCATGTTAGGATGGGAAATGAAGGTATGTGCAAGATCGTCGGAAAGGGAGATGTGTGCTTGAAGACTAACCTTGGGTGCAAGTTGGTACTCAAAGATGTGAGGCATGTCCCGGACATCCGTCTCAACTTGATCTCCACCGGCAAGCTTGATGACGAAGGCTATATCAACCATTTTGGTGGCGGACAATGGAAGCTCACAAAGGGTTCATTGATTGTAGCAAAAGGGAAGAAAGATAGTTCTCTCTATACCACGCAAGCAAGCCTATGCAAGATGGAGGTGAATGCGGTAGAGAAGAAGACATCCACTGAGCTATGGCACAAGAGGCTCGGTCACATGAGTGAAAAGGGAATGCAAATCCTTGTAAGGAAGGAGCTTCTACCCGGCATTGGAGGTACATCTCTTGACACTTGTGATGATTGCCTAGCGGGTAAGCAACATAGAATCTCCTTCAAGAGAACTCCTCATTCTAGAAAGTCTAATGTTTTGGATGTAGTTTATTCTGACCTTTGTGGCCCTATGAAGGTTAGAACACTTGGAGGTGCACTTTATTTTGTGACATTTATAGATGATCACTCCCGGAAGGTTTGGGCATTTGCATTGAAGTCCAAGGATCAAGTGTTGGACATCTTCAAACACTTTCAAGCAATTGTTGAAAGAGAGACCGGAAGAAAGTTAAAGTGCATTCACACCGATAACGGCGGAGAATATTTGGGTCCCTTTGATAGGTATTGTGCCGAGCAAGGGATTAAGCATGAGAAGACGATTCCCAAGACGCCTCAAGAAAATGGTATTGCCGAGAGAATGAATAGAACCATCGTGGAAAGGATCCGGTGCATGCTCAGACATTCCAAGTTGCCAAGATCCTTTTGGGGTGAGGCAATGAGGACGGCGGTTGATTTGATCAATCTATCTCCTTCGGCTCCATTGAACGGGGATGTTCCGGACAAGGTTTGGTCGGGGAAGGATGTTTCCTATAAGCACTTGAAGGTGTTTGGTTGTAGGAGTTTTGTGCACATTCCCAAAGATGAGAGGTCAAAGCTTGACGACAAGGGGCGGCAATGCATCTTCATCGGCTATGCACATGAAGAGTTTGGCTACAGGTTTTGGGATCCGGTTAACAAGAAAGTGATTAGAAGTCGGGATGTCATTTTTCTTGAAGATCAAACTTTTGAAGACTTTGAGAATGGTGAAAAACAAGAAGCTTTTGTTGATGATCTTATGGACATGGGGTTGGAGCCTTTACCCATGGTTCATAATGATGATGATAGAGATGAGCAAGCTACTTCTAATGATGCAGTTGATGAACAAGAGCCTACTAGTGATGGTGAACAAGAAGACCATGTGGAGCAAGATCCACATGTTGAGCCTCAAGTTAGGAGGTCCACTAGAGAGCATCAACCTTCAAGAAGGTATTCTTCAAATGAGTATGTGTTACTCACCGACGGGGGAGAACCAGAAAGCTACCAAGAGGCCTTAACACATGAGCACAAGAGTGAGTGGTTAAAAGCCATGAAGGAGGAGTTCAAATCCCTACATGAGAACCACACATATGACTTGGTGGTTTTGCCAAAGGGTAAAATAGCACTCAAGAATAAGTGGGTGTACAAGTTGAAGACCGAAGAAAATTGCTCACATCCAAGGTACAAGGCACGGTTGGTTGTGAAGGGCTTCGGGCAAAAGAAGGGAATTGACTTTGAAGAAATTTATTCTCCGGTAGTAAAGATGTCTTCAATCCGGGTTGTTCTAAGCATTGCGGCAAGCATGAATTTGGAGATTGAGCAACTAGATGTGAAGACGGCCTTTCTCCATGGTGACTTGGAGGAAGAAATCTACATGGAGCAACCGGAAGGGTGCAAAGTCAAAGGCAAGGAACATCTTGTGTGTAAGTTGAGGAAGAGCTTGTACGGCCTAAAGCAAGCTCCACGCCAATGGTACAAGAAGTTTGATACATTTATGATCGAACAAGGCTACACGAGGACGACATCGGATCATTGCGTCTTCATAAAAAGGTTTGATAGTGGCGATTTTATCATTCTTTTACTCTACGTTGACGATATGTTAGTCGTTGGAAAGGATGCTAGTAAAATTGCAAGTTTGAAGAAGGAGCTTGGCAAGTCCTTTGCTATGAAAGACTTGGGATCGGCAAAGCAAATTCTCGGCATGAGAATATCCCGAAATCGGAAGGAAGGCAAGATTTGGCTATCTCAAGAGCGGTACATTGAGAAGGTACTTGAGAGATTCCATATGGATAAGGCAAAGCCGGTTGGTACTCCACTTGGTAGTCACTTCAAGCTTAACTCCAAGCAAAGTCCTACAAGTGAGAAAGAGAAGAATGACATGAAGAAAATTCCTTATGCATCGGCGGTCGGCTCTTTGATGTATGCAATGGTTTGCACAAGGCCCGACCTAGCATATTCGGTCGGAGTTGTGAGTCGGTTCCTCTCGAATCCGGGTCAAGAACATTGGTTGGCCGTGAAGTGGATCTTACGGTATCTCAGGGGCTCTTCGAAAGCGTGCTTGTGCTTTGGCCATGGAGAGCCATTGTTACAAGGCTACACGGATGCCGATATGGCGGGAGATGTTGACACACGAAAGTCCACATCGGGGTACTTGATGACATTTGCAGGAGGAGCAGTTGCTTGGAAATCAAAGTTGCAAAAGTGCGTGGCATTATCGACAACCGAGGCCGAGTTCATAGCGGCGACGGAAGCTGGCAAAGAGCTATTGTGGATGAAAAGATTTCTACATGAACTTGGTCACAAGCAAGAGCGGTATGTTCTGTATTGTGATAGCCAAAGTGCAATACATTTGATTAAGAACTCGAGTTTTCACTCAAGGACCAAGCACATCGACTTGCGGTATCGTTGGATCCATGATGTGGTGGAACAAAAGAAATTACAAGTTGAGAAGATACATACCGATGATAATGGATCGGATGTAATGACGAAGTCACTACCCAAGGAGAAGCACGAAGTTTGCACTCGTGTGGCGGGTTTGGTGACTTCTCTTTGTTAGCTGAGGAAACAAGACATAGAGATCCCTCCTCATGGGTCTGGAGGGGGAGTTTGTTGGGTATCCATCCCCATAAGGACAAGACCCAAGTTCGGCATCGCATTTGTTCTCGGATCATTCTTGCAACCGGCCACTGCGTGGAACCGGCTCTACAGGGACTGATCTTTGAGCATCTGCAGCAGCTGATGGAGTTGGAGTTTGGCTTAGGTGTCTACATAGAAGTTGTAGAGGACATGTCAAGCTTTCCAACGGATCCGGAATCACTGAATTCTGATGAGTATTGAGGAAGATACAGCGATCTGAAGTCAGCCCTGTGATTACTTTCTGCACTCTGTTTTTAAGTGCAGATTTCAGTTTTATGTTTGGAGCCGTTGGATCAATCTCTTAATCCAACGGTCCACTTGCTTCATCTGCTGGATTTAATCATCCTATGGGTCCTTGGGGGCCATAGGGAGAGCATTTTGGGGCTTGAGTGAAATTGGGGAGAGCACAAAAGAGGGGTTTTCTCTAGGAGAGAAAACCTTGAGAGCAAAGAAGCATTCGTTGTTGCAGCCGAAGAAGAGAAAGGGGTAAGATCAAATCTTTCCTTTCCCTCCATTGGTGGAGATGGTTCTTGAGATCCTCTTCTAGTTGAAGAGAGGGATTTCTAGGGTTCTTTGAATCCTAAGGAAGTGGGGTTTCAAGCAAGGAGGAGAAGACAAGGTGTTGGGTGTAATCCATGATGTCTTTCCATCATTGCTAGTGAAACTCGAGCTTCGGCTCATCGTGCCCGTGGACGTAGCCCAATTTGGGGTGAACCACATAAATCCGTGTCTCTCTTTTTGTGCTTGCTTGGTTTGTGTTTCTTTCTCGTGCTCACACTCGCATACAAGGTGTTTGTTTTATTTCCACACAAAGAGGGAAGGTCAAGGACTTTTCCCATCACTTATTTCTAAGTTTCTTGCTAACATGGCTGGATGGAAGGCTCGTCTTCTGTTTTTTTTCATGTGTCACTTTTATTAAATTCGTTTTAGCTGCCATGCCTCTTTTTACGATGGTCCATCGTTAGTTTCGAGATGGACTTCTTAGTTTGATTAAAAAATGATAATAAATTGATGCTTCCTATGGGCTAAATCTCTAAATTCCTTAGGCTTGCATCTTATCAAGTGGGGCTTAGTTTGCACTCGCCAAAGAATTGGGGGTCTTAGAATTCGAAAGCTTTCGAATGTTCCCCTGTTAGAGCAATGGAGCAAGTGGGACTAGGTTCTTCCTCTAAGGTACCGTTATGATAAGAAACAAAAGATGATGAATATGAACACAAATGAGCATCTGCTCCTATATCAACCCATCAACCTGTAGGTTGATATATTATATTCAATTCAAATTTAGTTTCCACTAATCTTATGAAATCCAGCATCAGAAGTGCTAATCATCATGTTAACTTGTGGAATAGGAGGATCATTGTGACTAAATTCTTCCTTGTCTTTGTTCTTCCTATGCATGCATTGTTTGGAAAAGTATCCAAATTCCCCACAAACATAGCATGTTTTCTTATTTTGGTCCTTTTGAACTTTATCAAAATGTTTGAATTGTTGGTTGGATTTTCTTGAATGGTTTTGCTCTTTTTGAATAAACAATATGTGCCTAACTTGCAACTCTGAAATAGAATTGTAGAAGTTTGTGTTTTCTGCAAAGCTTCTCCTCAATTTGGAAGGATACCATGACATCATCAAGACTCATGGCGTCCCTCTTGTGCTTCAACGTAACTTGGAAGTCGCTCCAATCCATGATGGCGACAGATTATCAATGAGTCCTAGTACTTAAAATCTTTCATCAATGAGTATGTCTTTGCCGACGATCTTTGCCACATGGTTTTGCAATTCGTGGGCTTGGTCAAGGGCCAGGCGGTCGTCCACATTTTTGTAGTCGAAGTATTCTCATCGTGTACTTCTCCTCTCAGGCATTATCATTGTCGTACTTCTTCTTAATGGACTCCCACAACTCTTCAAAATTTGTAGTCTCACAATAACGATCATAAGAGGTACACTAAAAGCATTATTTGACCATGAAAATTATAGTCATCATCAAGAAACTTCTAGATTTGGGCCGATTTACCCGAATCAGAATCGTCGGTGGTGGAAGTAGGCAAAGAATTAGAGATCACATAAAAGACTTTCAAGATGATGAGTAAAAATCGCATATGTTGTTGCCACTATTTAGTATTTTTCCATCGAAATGTTTTGGCTTCACTGATTTGTCAACCTTCTAAATCATATCTTCCGTCTTTTAACTCCAAAACCAGTAAAGACATGATCTATTCTAAACTCTTAAAAAATTTATCATTTCCCTAAATGTGGTTCCAAAATCAGGACTCAAAGGTAAATATGAATAATGAATAAATAAAATGTTGAGTCAAAGGAATTGGTCCGAGGCATGTTGTCACTGAATTTAAAACAGATGGTTGCAACTCTGTATGCATTGGGCTTACAGGCAATCCATTCCCAAGATAGAACAGACCAGAGCATTAAAGCATGCACTGTTAAGAATCATCTCTGCAACTCAATTCTTTATGAACATTATTGTCCAGAGAGCAAGTGACGTCGAAATAAACAAAGAACTCTCAGAACATGATGTATCAAAAACTAAAGAGGATTTATGATTTTAAAGAACTCAAAAAACACTACTAAAACAATATCTGATTGTTTGAAAAGCATCCATTCATTTGAAAAACACTCTTATCATTTAAAAAAACGGTTTGAGAGAAAGGTACGTGCCCAATCTGATCCGAGTTCAAATTTAATCAAGTCGAAGTAGGTGCACCAGTTTGCACAAAGCAAACAAGTTTGGTTGGGAAAAAGAAAATTCCATGGATCCTGACGTCGATGCATACGCAAGGTGAGCCTCTAAAGCGTCCAATGCACCCTAAATGCCCAATCGTCTATCACACGCATGTGCGTGTGTTAAGGGTACTTCGTGCTACTCCAATGACTTGCACCATTGCCATAGCCTTCTATTGTCCAAAGACACAAAACCTTGCATGACCTTTACTTATATACCAACCAACCTATACCCCCCAAACAATGTGGGACTAAAGGAATGGTTTCTCATCCCATATTAAAACTAAGTATAGAGTCTTTGCTAATATTTGGAAATGAGCATCAACAACCACTTGCTCCTGGGCCTGACGTGCACTATCTTTGGGGATTCCTCTATTCTGTGCACATTTTGCTTGTCCGTTTTGGCATGAATGCCAACTAGATGTGCTTCATGTCCCATGGCTAGACTTAGTTTTCTCATATTTTGGACTAAGTTTTCTATATTTTGGACTGATACAGGTTCATAACACTATTTTAGGCTTACTCTTTCATATTTTGGATTGGAACGGATCCTATTTTGGACTAATGTAGATAACTTTTAATGTTTTTGACTTAGTTTTTCATATTTTGGATCTAACAGGATCATTATTAAACTAGATCGGTGCGGATCCGATTTTGGACCAATTTAGATTAGGCTTTTCGTGTTTTGGACTTGGTTTTCCGTATTTTGGACCGATACAGGTTTAGAACATTGTTTTAAACTTACTTTTTCGTATTTTTGATCGGATCGGATCCTATTTTGGACTGGACTAGATCCTACTTTGGTGAACCTCTGTAAAGCCTGTGTCATTATTCCTGTGCTTGTTTGGTTGTTTTGCATCTGTGATGCTTGCTCTCAAACTCATGCAAGAGGCTTCCGATCTAGGTTCTAAGTTTTTCAGGTGATCGACCTTATTGTTGGATCGTCTTCTCATTGGGCCCATCACTATTCTGTGAAATCTAGTGATCTAGTGTTTATGTTGTGCTAGTTTGTTGCTTGATCACCAACATATTTGCCTTATCACAATTGTGCCGAGTGAGAGATGGTGTTCGAGTTTTAATTCAAATAAACCAAACGACCCAACTGGATGTGGATGGTTCATCAAGTAAACCATATCCGAGTTTGGATGTTTATCCAAATTCAAACCCAACTGATATTTATCCAATCAGTTTGGGAAGCCAATAAATATAGACCACCATCAAGAGATAAGAATACAGAAAATAAGAGAGAGATTCCCTTGCCGGCGTCATCATCGCCGAGGGATCAAATGAGGAGGAAGAAGAATTCATCCCTCTCGTTGAAACAAATCGGACGTACTGCAGATCATTTCCTATGTTTCCGTTTCTTCCCACATCCAAGATCATATAGTGATCGTCGCTGATCGAACACGTCCGTGGATCATCACCGACATGCATTCCGTCAATCGTCGCCGTACGTGATACTCAAGGTACTATACTTTGCTCTAGTTCTATACTTTGGTTATTTTTTCTGTTATTGATGCCGAAATCCGTGCTCTCTCAAAATGCCTCCTCAACCAAATCTCTGGATTGGAGATTTTTGGCATCATTACTTGGCTCCTTCAAGCTTGTTAGATACACTCACACCACAAAACCCGGGGCATAAGAGGAAGTCCACCAGAAATTATATGAAGCGGCCGTTAGGTGGCCCCTTTTCCGATATGGGACCAACAGGTGGACTATCTCAACCCCACCCCCCCCCCTGTTGGTGGACTATCTCAACCCCACCCCCCCCCCCCCTCAAACGGAGCATACGGAGCGAGGCATAATCAGTGGGGGCCGCAACCCAAAGAGTACTCATCTCTGATACCATATCAAATACCCTCACGTCCCAAAACCTGGGTCTCGGGTGTGAAGGTATCCTGCTTCCTTCAATCATGACTCTCCTCTTTCTCCTCTGCTTGTTGCCACAATTTCACACTTGCATCGTGAAGGGAATCAACCGGCTGACTGGCTCACTCGAGAAGGCAACCATCCGATTCCAATGATTAGCCGGAACCTTCGAGCTTTCTCCCTAATCATTTGAATAAAGTGAGGTGTCATGATTAGGACTCCCAACAAAGAGGGTATCTATTGTGTTTTTCAAGTCCCCCTTTTTCTTTCAAGGAAGTGAAGGAGCTCTGTCTCTATCCATGCATCCATCTTTCCTATGGTTTTAGTTGTAGCGTAGCTCTTGCTCTACTGTGAAAAGAACAGCCTCCCGATACACCCACCACCCTTTGCCCATCGTGTGCCATGGAATGAAATGACTGCTTGTTCTGTTCCGTCTGGCCTCTCCCCGTAGAGCCTCCCCTTGGGCTTTAGGTAGGGTGGCAATGGGTCGGGTCGTGTCTAGTTTCGGGTCGTGTTCAAAACCCCTAGACCTGGACCCGGACCCGGACCCGATCCGTTTAACTAATCGTGTCTAGATCCTAAACCCATATCCGACCCGCTAATAAACGGGTAGACCCAGTAAGACCCGTTTACCACCCGGGTCTATTCAGTTGACCCGATCCGACCCAATCCGACTCGACCCGACCTGACCCGAAAGACCCGCTAGTATTATATATTACAGTATCGGATTGCGGGTAGACCCGACCCGGCACGACCCGACATGACCTGTTGAATACTAAACGGATCTTCCCGGGTCTACTGTGTCCAGACCCTAAATCCGGACCCAACCCGTTTATTAAACGGGTCTATCGTGTTGACCCGTTTACAACCCGAACCCGTTTAGCCCTGAACCAGACCACCCAGACCCGCTAACTTCGTGTCGGGTCGAAATTGCCAGCCCTAGCTTTAGGAGCCAGCCGACACACTCATCCGTAGTGGGAACACAGATTCAGTGCTCACATCACACGTGAAGAACCCCATGCGTTTGTCCCGAATGCTCAGCACCGTGGCATCCAATCAAAAGATCCTTTGCCGACTAGCTAGGGCTGCGTGTGATTCACTGATCAGGGCTACGTGCAACGAACGGTTGTGATCCGGACACATCATTATACTAGGGACCAATAGTATTTTCTTTGCAATACCATTCTTTTCATTTCCACTTGAAAATAAAAAGAAAGGATCACTAAGATAGTTTTCCACCAGACCCTTTCCGAAAAAGATGTATTTAGAGTAAATCTCTCTATTGACTTTTCTCCTCTTTAAATGATAAAACGATCCCTAATATTAAAATCACAAATGTTACTCTTCACATGAGCAAAAGAGTAACAAACTGCAATCGTTACTCTTTATTTTCAAATTATTACTCTTTGTTACAGTGAAATCACTATAGCAATTTGGCTTTTCATAAATCTTGATAAAAAAATTTGCTACAGTGAAGTCACTGTAGCAATTGTTACTCAATTTGGTAATAAGGACTAACAATTGCTACAGTGGTAGCAAAGAGTAACAATTGTTATAGAGATTTAACTATAGCATTTTTTAAAAAAAAAAATTCAATTTTTTTGCTATAGTGAAATCATTGTAGCAAATTGTTGCTCTTTTTATTAAAATATTACTCTTCATGTGATTCCTTGTACCACTACATGTAGGGGTAAAACAGATATTTTTCAAACCAAGGGATCTACATCAAAAGCATCATTTTATCCGTCCTTAGCCTTAAACCGATCTTACATTAGGGCCCTTAGGGGGTGTTTGGCATCATTCCCGAACCTCCCGTTTCTATTCTTGGTCTCAGATTTCAAATGTAATGGTTAGCATTTATTTCGGTGAACTGAAGAATTGGGAACTAGATTTTATTGTTCCGTCGGTTTCTCTACCAAATTGCACACGATCCACTAAATTAACACTAAAAAAGTTGATTTACTGGAATACCTTTATCCTAATGAGATTCAACAACACAACTGTTCTGCATGCCAAACACCCCCTTAGGCACACTTGATTTAATCCCTTATTCTTGCAAAAAAAAAAAATTAATTAAATCTCTTATCTGAATCCATCTTCAATAGAAGTACATCTTCAATGGAAATACATCCTTGCATCATTTCATATGATTGATGTTTTCTATTGAAAAATGAGAAATGTTATTCAGCCCGAAGGTTTTCTCGATTTCGTCCGCTCGAAGTCTTTTACACCACATGTTGTACGCTGCCACATCAATCGGGATGAGCGGAATCGGAAAAACCTTCAGGCTAAATAGCATTGCTCTTGAAGAATATACAAGCCACCATCTTCTCACCTCAGAAAATAAAAAAAGCCCTTCTTCTGACATGTTTGTCGTTTTTAACTTTCACTTGTAAATAGTACGTCCTTTTTTCACCTATGTAAAAGCGCATATATTTTTTTGGGTCAAGAAACTTAAGAAACTAAAGGGGTGTTTGGCATCAATCAAGAACCGTCCATTTGTATTACTAACGGCTAAAACTTTTATCGTTCCATGTGTTTCTCTGACAACAAGAACACTGAATACCCCCAATTTACCCAGAAAAATACAATTGACGAAAACACCCTTTGCTGGATGAGGTTTAAGCGGAACAGTTGTTCCGCATGCCAAACGCCCCCTAAGTGAAGGGTGGTTAAAAACCACGTCCGCTGGGTCTCGGATTGCTCAATTTGTTTTCCTCGATGGAATGGAAAATGATTTCCGTTCTAGCTGGGAAGGAAATCTGATCCACCCTTGTAAGGAATTGATTTCCACAGGTGAATTCGTCTCCACTCGAGAGTTTCGGTACAATAGAAACGAATCCATTTCAGCAGGTGGATTCATTTCCACCCTCGTTTCACAATCAAACCCAACATAGTGATCTTCACCGAAATTGGGATAAAAGATTTGAACAATACTTGATTAAAGCCAAGAATACCTATAGAAAAAAAAAAAAACCCATTAGAACATTCACGAACAATACGAGACGCGCGAATTGGGAATGATATGGAACAATCATATTATCATGTAGCCGCTACAACTACGAATCCGACAAAATAATTATAATTGAAAGGTGAAGCTTGGCGGGGTTGGAATTGTTCAGGCATCTCAGCAGCTGTGATTGGCATGCTTTGTGACTCCAAACTTAGCTGCATGAAACAAGTAAATACTTCATTAGAAACTACTTAAAACTTCAGTTAAGAGGATATAGCCATAAAGAGTGATTTCCAACAGCAACTTCAAAAAAAGTATTTAACATTTTCGGGATTGACATGTGGTGGAAGGAATGATGATACATAATGTCCCTCTACCTCGTACTATGTTTCATGAAATAACCGCGCGTGTTTCTACTATAGAGATGGACTCCACATACTCTTTGTGATGCATTATGTATTGTTACTATTCGTTTATTATCTTCGGTGGTACGCGCATCGCGGGTGGCTCCTCCTAATGAGATTGAGCGCAAACTCTTCAATTGTGTTCGATTTTCATATAAGAAAGGTCATGGATGTTGCTAAGTGTTTCTTTTTACCATAAGATTCACAACACAAATATAAGAGACTGTTAGAAATCCTTGTTTGTTAGTGTTTACATCCCCCAAAAAAAAACCTGGACAAAAGGCAGAGTGACCAACATAAGTTTTTGGCACCATCATAATCGTTGAAAATTGGCCGGTGGTGGAAATCGGCCAATTGATGAAAACAAACTGGACCACATAGCCCCGCTCTTTAGATAGAAGTCTCAACAGAACTGACTGTCTGCTTCTTAGGACTACTACTCCTACACTACAAAGCATCACTACTTCCATAGTTCAAGAGAGGATACTAAATTCCTTAACACATGCTCTTAATTCAGAATTAAAACCTAAGAGAAACAAAAGGGATATATTACATATCGCGACTTAGAAATCCTGTGCAAGGAAACAAGTGGGGAGGTACGTGAGGGGGAGGAATTGGTCATGAAAAGGCTGGGCCACGGGAGAAGGAATCTCATGGCACTGAACCAGGCATGGAAAAAATCACGGAAAATCTTTTCTCGTGGATCTTAATATTGGTTCCTAAAGTTCCTATACTTGTCCAGTCGTAATCACCTTCTTTTGTTGGTTTGTTTTAATAAAACTTCCACGCTTATCTTAGTACCCATGTGGTTAATACTGAACCAAAATTTGACCCATATACTAAGCTATCATAATCTGAATTATTCTAGAAATCTAAGACATAGAAAAAACAATATTTGCCCACTAAATGACTAGACTAAGATGATAATGGACTCTAAAGTAGCCAATTTGACCCGCTAAAACACCTGATGACACTTAATTACCTCTAATTGGCTAAAAACAGCCCAGTATTTGGCACTTAAGTGCCATGTAGTTAACAAAATTAATTGCCCAAGGGATGCACCAACATCCCCAAGTACATCGACATACACGACCCCAAACCTGACCTCGAATTTTGAATATATCTGACCCCACTGGCCTTTTGCATAAAACACAGCTTGTACGCGATTCGTTGCTTGTATACTTGTGTTAATGTAAAGAGATGGATCGGGTTTTATGTACAGTCGGGTCGGGTTCATTGTGTATTGATGTACATATATATTGGGCTTAGTCCCTCAATGAGAAGCACACTTTATTCTCTCCAAACTCTAGCCATCATCTTCTAATATGGTATCAGAGCTCTAGGGTTTCGATCAGCTACGACGGTGACGGCGACAGCGACTGCGACAACGACGGTTGATCCTCCGGCACCGGAACCTCCTCTGGTTATCGCACCTCCTCCCCCGATCCCCTCCAATCAGCTACCCCGACCCCTTCTCCTCTCCGATCAGTCATCCGTCCCACTCATCCCCTCCAATCAGCTACCCGGCCCCCTCATCCCCTCCGATCAGCCACCCTGACCCCCCTTCCCTTCGGATCAACCACCCGACCCCCTGTTACCTCCGATCAGCCACTCAGACTCCGCCCGTTCTCCATTCCGTCACCTCGACCCCCCCCCCCCCCCCTCCTCCGCTCAGCACCCAGACCCCCTTTCCCCTTCGATTAGCCACCCACCTCAACCCCATTCCCTCCCGGCCCCTTCTCCATCCCAACCTCACCCCGACCCCATCCCGACCCCACCCCGGCAACCTTGATCTTCTTGCTCCTCCATGGCGTCTGCAACCGTGTCTTCTGTCATCGCGATCTACCCACTACTGAAGGCGGTCCCCCTTTAAGTTGACCTCGGCCAGTGACTAGCCAGACTGGTCGCTCACCGTCGAGGCCGCTCTCTCCAGCCGCAATCTCTAGGGTCACATCACCGGTAAGGACCCTCCTCCAACTGCATCCTTCGGCTCCTCCTCGATCATCAGTGGCACTGCTACCAGCAGTGCGTCGTCTGTTACTGTTACTGCCACGGTCACCCTTACGTGGCGACATCATGACCAGGTCATCCGGGTCTATCTTCTGAACTACGTTGATCATCCACTCCTTGTACCCATCGGCCACCTTCCTACGATGCGCACGATGTGGGAGTATCTCCAGCCGCAATCTCTAGGGTCACATCACCGGTAAGGACCCTCCTCCAACTGCATCCTCCGGCTCCTCCTCGATCATCAGTGGCACTGCTACCAGCAGTGCGTCGTCTGTTACTGTTACTGCCACGGTCACCCTTACGTGGCGACATCATGACCAGGTCATCCGGGTCTATCTTCTGAACTACGTTGATCATCCACTCCTTGTACCCATCGGCCACCTTCCTACGATGCGCACGATGTGGGAGTATCTCCGGGATCGGTTCCTCCCACGTGGCGGTGCATGCCGGCATCAGTTGATTTGTGACTCCCAATCCGCTCGTCAGTGAGAGCGTACGATTCTTAACTTCTTCAGCCTAATGAGTGTCTACTGGCATAATCTGCACTCTCTGATCCCCGAGCGGTGTACTTGCCCACGCTCCCGGGACTTCCAGCGCTACCTTGACAAGAGCCACCTCCATCAGTTCCTGGCCGCGCTACGGCCAGAATTCGCTCTCATAGCTGCTCAGCTCCTGCACTGTGAGCCTCTCCCTGGGCTAGAGGATGCCTTACTAGTCTTGGTCGACGAAAAGACTCACCTTCAGACTCAGACTCAGGGTATTCGTCCTCCTCTACCTTCCCCAGGAACAGACAGTGCCCTGGCCGCCAGCTTCCATGATGGGCCTATCTTCTGCCATTATTGCAAGGAACCCAGTCATATGAAGCGTGAATGTCCCACACGTACTCCTCGCAACTCCCACTGGGGTCCGGACGAGCGAGAATCACGCTGGCCTCTTGCTTATCGTGACAATCGACACATCGATCGAGGTGGACGGAGCCGTGGACATGGTCAGCCCCCTTCCGCCACCTAAGTGGCACTATCGCTGCTGCTACAGAAACTCTGGCATCTTCTGTCGGCATCACTACACCGTCTCCACCTGAGTCGGACCGTCTTCAGCAACTCGAGGAGCACCTCTCCGACACCTTTCCCCTGCCGGTACCCAGACTGCTCACGGTTTGTCTACTACTTCTGGTACTGCTGCCCTATGGATCTTCGTTTCGGGTGCCTCCAGTCATCTCACCTGTGACTCCACTATTCTCATTGGTTGCACCTGTACTCTCACTTACTTGAAGGTTCGCACTGCGGATGGGACTCTTGTACCCATTCTACATTGTGGATCCATTACTCCTACCTCGAAACTTACTGGCCGACCAGCCATTTCCTCTATCCATCATGCTCATCTTTTTAATAAACCAGATTTATGTTAGTTCTCTTTGTGACACTGGACTGACTGTTACCTTCACCTCCTTTGCTTGTGTTGTGTAGGATTAGCGAACAGGTCAAAAGATTAGGCTGGGCCATAAAGCTAGAGGACTGTACCAGTTCAATCATCTTCATGTTTCCCCTTCACGTGTTGCGTCTGCCATATCTGTCACCTCTGATACCGACCTGTGGCACAGAAGGTTAGGTCATTTGTCTAGTGATCGACTCAAAAGCGTATTTCGTTCGGGCGCTTTGGGTTGTGTGTCCTTCTCCCCCTCTCTGTCTGTACGGGTTGCAGATTGGCAAAACACCTAGCTCTTTTTTTTTTTTGGCTAGTGCTTCCCCATCTGCCTCCCTTTTTGAGTTAGTGCATTCTGATATTTGGGGTCCTGCTCCTGTTGCTTCTCTCTCGGGTTTTATATACTATGTTAGTTTTATAGACGATTACTCAAGATGCACCTGGTTTTATCTTATACGTCACCGATCTAAGATCCCACACATTTATCGAATATTCACCACTATGCTTAATACCCAATTCGGTCGGCACATCAAGACTTTTTGGTTTAACTGTGCCAAGGAGTATCTTTTCTCTGAGATGCGTGAGATCCTTCAACCTTACGGTACTCTTCACTAACAGTCATGTCCTCACACCCATGAGCAGAACGGAGTTGCTGAACGCAAACATCGTCATGTGCTTGAGACAGCACGAGTTTTGCTTCTCTCTGCTTCTGTTTCTCACTCCTATTGAGCTGAAGCTGTTATGACGGCTGTTCACCTCATCAACATTACTCCGTCCTCTGCTCTTACTGGTGACACTTCATACGAGTGTCTCTACTCCCGTCCACCAGACTACACTCCTTTTCGCACCTTTGTGTATACATGTTTCATCCTCCTCCCTCCTCATGAGCATAACAAACTTTTTGCCAGGTCTATCAAATGTATTCACCTAGGTCTCAGTCGGGAGCACAACGGATATCGGTGCTATGATCCCTTAGCTCGCCGGGTTCATGTTTCCCGTTATGTTTCCTTTGTTGAGGATGTTCCGTTCTTCTCCACTAAATAGCAAGTTCTGTCACTATCTCCTGTATTTCAGTATTTGCCACCACCGTTTCTTTCTTTCATATTAGGCCTGCTCCATCTTCTCATATTAGGCCTTCTCCATCGTCTCTCTCGTCTTCTTCACCTCCTCCGTCTCCACCACCTCTCTCACCACCCCGCCACCTCCACCACCACTACTTGTCACGTGTGTATATGTTCGTCGCTCCACAGTTACTCCCACAAAGTCTGTTCCCACTAGTACTACCTCGTCTACTGTTGCTCCCTCCTCTTCGGTCGTGGATTCTGGTCCTGTTTGGGACTACCCTGTCTGCGAACACCACCCTCCTGATAGATTTGGCTACTCTGTGTTTACCTCTGACTCATCTACCTCCTCTGGCTACTTTGTTGTTGCCTCCTACTCCCTGTCTTACCAGGCTTTTCTTACTATTCCACACACACCGAGAGCCCCAGTCATACCGTGAGATAGTTTTACATCCAGAGTGGCGGTAGACCATGACAGTGGAGCTTGAGGCTTTTTAGCGGACCCAGACTTGGGATCTGGTTCATTGTCCCTCAAGTGTGGTGCCTATCAGCTGCAAATGGATCTTCAAGGTCAAGACTCGACCTGACGGTTCCATTGAGCGGCACAAGGCCCGTCTTGTTACTCGTGGCTTCTCCCAGGAGTATGGGATTGACTACGACTAGACATTTGCTCCAGTTACTTGGATAACTACTGTGCGCACCCTCTTAGCTGTTGCAGCTGCTCGAGGGTGGCCTCTCCATCAGATGGATGTGACCAATACGTTCCTTCACGGTGACCTCTCAGAGAAAGTCTACATGGATCCTCCCCCGGGCATTTCTGTTCCTCCGGGGAACGTCTGTCGTCAGCATCGAGCCATCCATGGGCTTCAAGCAGGCGCATCGTGCCTGATTTGAGTGCTTTCGTAGTGCAGTTCTTGCTGCTGGATTTGTTGAGCATCACTCCGACTATGCCCTGTTCACTCACTCCTCCGGTCAGGGTCTTGCTATTCTGCTTCTATATGTAGATGGTATGATTATCACCGGGGATGACAGTGCCACCATCGCATCCCTTCAGCGGATCTTCAGTCAGTTTAAAATGAAGAATCTGGGTCTACTTCGGTACTTCGTTGGCCTTGAGATTGCTCGTTCGTCCCATGGTTTGTTGGTCTCCCAGTACAAGTACATTTCCGACATCCTTGTCGATGCTGCTCTCACTGACTCTCGCACTGCTGACACACTGATGGAGCTCAACTTGAAGCTCCTACCTATAGATGGTGAGTCTCTCCGGGACGTCTCCAGATATCAGAGGTTCGTTGGTATGCTAGTTTATCTTACTATGACTATACCTGACATTGCTAATGTTGTCGGCATTGTCAGTCAGTTTGTTCAGGCTCCCCGTTCTGTTTACTATGCAGCAATACTCCGGATCATCTGATATCTCCGAGGTACCATCACATGTTCCTTGCTTCTCCCTTTCACCTCCATTCTAGTGCTGACTGCTGCGCGCCTACTCCGCCACAGACTGGGCAGGAGATGTTACTACTCGCCGCTCTACCACCAGTTACTGTGTGTTCCATGGTGACTCCCTCATCTTTTGGCGCAGCAAAAAACAGGAATCTATTGCTCGCTCCAGCATCGAAGTCGAATACAGGGCTATGACTTCCACCACCGCAGAGATTATCTGGCTTCGGTCGCCTTCTTGACATGAGAGTTGTGATATCCAAGCCCACACCTCTATTCTGTGACAACCGGAGTGTTATCCAGATTGCTAGCAATCCGATTTTCCATGAGCGAACAAAACATATAAAGGTTGACTGTCACTATGTTCGCCAGGAGTTCCTCTCCCACACCAATTTAGTGCAATTCATTCACTCGATGGAGCAAATTGTTGACTTTCTCACAAAGCCTCTTACAGCTGCTCGCTTCCGGCATTTTATCAGCAAACTCTTGGTACATGATCCACCGTGAGTTTGAGGGGGAGTGTTAATGTAGAGAGATGGATCTAGGTTTTATGTACAGTCGGGTCAGGTTTATTGTGTATTGATGTACATATATATTGGGCTTCGTCCTTCAATGAGAAGCACACTTCATTCTCTCCAAACCCTAGCTGTCATCTCCTAACAAATTGTATCTGACACGTGGCCTACTGTGAATGAGTGAATCCACTACTGTCTTTACATTCAGATTTCTTCAGTATTCTTTGTTGTTTTAGCTCAATTTCCTATGGTAGTTCCTTCCAAAATTAACCCAATTTAGCAACAAAGTCTTTTGTCATCCTATGAATGCATGGTCTATGAAGGGGCTAACCCTACTTTCATGGTCATAGCCCCTATGTGCTCACTACTATCAGTATGTGCTCAAATATCCTTTGTGATATCCCTTTCATCCTATGTACGGTGTTCTTTGTCGTGAACGTTTTGTAATGTGATCTTGCAGGATTGTGACTGGTGTTGTTACAATGATCCAGCTTCCTAATCGGACGTAGTATGTCACATGAGCTCATATTAGACAAAAGGGTGGTACACTCAATCATATATTCCAATTCCATTATTTGGCAAATGTCCTGTATAATCTATTCTACAACATGCCGCAGGTCTATGTGTGGTTTTTTTTTCTTTAAGCTATTTTACCAGTTTTAATAAATGGCATAGATTCTTCGGCAAGTCGCCAAAACCTATTTCACAATTGTGGTACAATTAGTGGTGTTCGTGGTTGTACAGGACATTACGCGATTTTTGAAGCCAGTCCAGTAACTTTGGCAGGGTCGTCTCCAAGGGAATAGTCATTATATAACAAAAAGAAGGTAATATATGGGTTGAAGTGATTTTTGGTAATATAGTTTGATAAATTCACACAAACAAGATAAGACATCAGAAGGCATCCTTAAAATTAGTTCGACCCTGTGGTAGGAGAGCTGGGCCTCGATCTCTTGACAGATGTTGCGTTCTGCCCTGTAGAGGAAGAATTGGGCCTCGATCTCTTGGCCACCAACGTCGGCACTCTCGGCCCAATTGAGGGAGAGCTGGGCATCGATTTCTTGGCCACCTTTGCCGTCACGCTAGGATTGGCAGCGAGAGCCCACGGAATCGATCTCTTGGCCGCCTTCTCTAGCATGATCGATCCATCCTTGCTTTCACTCCCGTCATTCTCAGACGAACAGGATCTGCCGCCCAATTCCAATTTCAAAAAACGGCAAGAGAGAGAAAGGGTAACCTTCGTGCTTGTTCGACCGAATATTTTCTCCACCAGCACTCTCTTGGTGTCAAAGAAAAAAACACTCTCCTAAGAATGTGCTTCAAAAGCAAATTCCAACTGTATAAGCACTACCAAGAGTTAAAGTTTGAAATATGGGGACATATACGATCGGTTACAATGTTCGTGCATCAAAATCCGATTGTATGATAATTTTTTCAAAACAAAATCATCTAAAAAGATTCTCCTTTAGTTAAAACTATGATTATATACTTAAATAATATGCTAAAGTCAAATACCTTGCTTTTATTTGGCTTCCAACAACATGGCAAGAATGTCAAACTCGCAATGGCAAGATCATTTACCCCCGGACAATCACTTTTTTCACCATTTAAAATACAATACTTCAATACCAGTATTACTATCATAATTCTTAAACTCTTCGTACCGATTAAGCGGATAAAAAAAACAGAGCAGATGGAGAAGTAACACTTAAAATGCATGAGCTCAAGTGGTTGCTTGCTAGTTGATAGATTATTTCCAACTTCACACTTAAAAATCTTCAATATTTCACCTTCGTACGATTATAATTATATGAATCTTTTACATACAAGCAGGGTAAAAGGAATTACATTGAGGTCCATGAAAGATTGTTTGTATTTGTTTAGCCTAAATCTATTCTTAATCAGTTTTCCACTAAATACTAATAAGTAGGATAGGAGGGATCCTACCACTTCAACTAAAGCATTGGAAGAGGGCAACCCAATCATCCGATCCACATCCAATCTGAATTTTGGATCTGGATCCATGAACATGATAGCTATTGGATCAGGTAGCTACTAGGGTTTGGACATGCAGAGATCCAAACCTGATAAACTAAAAATAATATCATCCGATTCTATTTTAAACCTTAGAAGAGCTGACTAAAGTAAATCACTATTAATTTATATATAAATTTAAAGATGGAATGGGCAAAGAAGAATCCAATAACCTAGATTGGGTGCCTCCGGTAGAGCTAGACCCCTCCCCCTCCCGTGGAGGCAGAGCGTCGAATTCAAGCGTCGACTTCGGGCTAGCGGCCCTCACCGCCGCACGCGCCGCCTCCTCCTCCGCCATGGCATCGCGGATCCCCTGTAGAGTAATCGTCCGAGACCTCCTCCTACCGCGGGGTCTACCCCCCGCGAAAACCGCCAGCACCGGCGATTTGGGCGGCGCCGATTCCTCCTCCGGTGGAGAAGTCGACGGGATCGCGGGGGGAGGACCCTCTTGCGTGGGGGGGGGACCCTCGGCGCTGTGGTCGGACTCCATGGAAAGAGAGAGAGAGAGAGAGAGCGGAACGGATGGAAATTGAGGGGCTTCTATTAACACGAGTTCAGATCTCCTACAGTCGGTAGGCCCCGGTCTGTGGGCTTGGTACGCATCACAGCCGCAGGTGGCCCCTCGAGTGCGATTCACTTTTGGGTCGCCAGCCATTATGTGACTGTGATGCGCACCGGGCCCACCGACAGGGGCCGTCCACTGGAGGAGATCTGAACCCTATTAAAAAACATTGCTTTTCACACAGAAACCTCTTTTCACACCTAAAAGGATTTTTTTTCAAAATAATATTTAAAAATAAAATATTTAAATAAATAGCGTTTGATCAAAAATAATTATCATACTAGCGCTCTGACAGCCACGTGGCATAAAGCGAATAGCGATGTTTTTTTTTTCCTATTTCAAGTAGAACCCGGTATTTGGATTACAGGATTTAAATCCGGTATTATGGATACCGGGTTTACCAAAAATCCAATGAGAAAACGGCTAAGTATGGAAACGTTATATAAGGGGCTTCTGCTAAACTCGATGTCCAGAATATCAGGTTTAAATCCTATAATCCAAATACCAGGTTCTAATTGAAACATAAATAAATAAATATATATATCATGGCTTGCTTTACGGCGCTGACATGCCACGTGGCTGTCAGAGCGCTAAACTGATAAATTCTTTCGATCGAACGCTATCGACTTAAATATTTATTTTTTAAATATTATTTTGAAAAAAATCCCCACCCTAAATGCAAAAAAAAAAAAACTTCTTT
Source organism: Chamaelirium japonicum (assembly GCA_947650365.1). Lineage (NCBI taxonomy): Eukaryota > Viridiplantae > Streptophyta > Magnoliopsida > Liliales > Melanthiaceae > Chamaelirium > Chamaelirium japonicum. Next base: position 53,579,741 of record OX393560.1, read on the forward strand.
TCACACCCCCAACAATTTTAAAAAAACTCTCTATATTTGCTCACTACATAACTCTAATTTTAAAAAATCAAAGACTATCCTTTTTTTCTAAATTACTCCACACACACTCAAACCCTAACACTCTTCCTCCTTCATCCTTTGCTCATCGATTGGTCATCTTTTGTCTACTCCGTCGCTGCTGAAGCAATACACCACACCACCGGCAAGATCAACCACCCATGGTTTAGAGGCGATCTTGAGGCAAGATCCATGTGGCAATCTTGAGGCGAGATCAACCCGTGATTTTGAGATTAACCCCCAACACCCCCCCCCCTACCCACCCCTTCTCTTATGTTTCAAAACCTCAACCCTAACCCCACACAACCCCGGCAATCAAAACCTCAGCGACCAAAACCCACAACATGTTCAACTAGCTAGAGCTGAACACAAAGGTATGGTTCAGCTAACCAGGACCGAATAAACAAGGATTGTGCGGCCCAGGATGGCCAAACATTTGTACATGTGTTCACCATCCTTGGCCGAACATATACACATGTGTTCGGCCCAGTCTGGCGAATACATGTACAAATATTCAACCATCCTGGGCTGGACAGAGTGCAAATTGTTCAGCCCAAGCTGACCGAACATAGTGAAAATGCAGTGTGTGGAATGTACAGTATTCAATGTCTTATTCTTCCTTCTTATTGCCAAATGTGCATAGCTTTTTGTCGTTGAAATATCCTTAACCCAAAAACTCAAGTAATAGGGAAAGGTCCCAACAAAGTATAAAAGCAAGATCCCGATCTCCCCATAATCAATGTGAGGTTAAACAAAGAGTCTCACACCCCTCATGTGGACAATAACAAACACCAACTCGCCCCCTCACGTGGACAACAAATAAACAAGCGGGGCCCCCACACCCCCCCGCCAACCCCCTTCTCGTGCAGGCCGACTAGGGGAGGAGGCACTCCTCGGGCATAACCTGGCCACATTCTGGCCCCGACTAAACGGAACCTTGCTCTAATAGCATTTGTACATACTGTGTGACCCTTGCCAATGAAGAGAGGCAACCGATCGGTCAACCAGTAGGGAGTCGACTGGTCGGTCAACCAGAAGAGAGGCACCCGACCAATAGACCAGTAGGGAGTCGACCAGTTGATCAACTAGAAGAGAGACACCCGACTGGTAGACCAGCAGGGAGTCGACCGGTCGATCAATCAGAAGAGAGACACCCAACCGGTCGACCAGCAAGGAGTCGATCGGTCTGTCAACCAGAAGAGAGACACCAGACCGATTGACCAACAGGGAGTCGACCGGCCGGTCAACCAGATGAGAGATACCCGACCGATCGACCAGCAAGTAGTCGACTGGCCAGTCAACTAGCAGAGAGTCGACCGATCGGCCAATCAAGAAGGAAGTGACCGACCGATTAGTACTACAGATTAGCAAGGAATCCCGTTCTTTCCTTCCCCAGTCGGGCCCGGTATTCACACAAAGATTTGGCCTTAGAATCACACATCAAGATCCTTTAGTCGTTATTCCCGAGAATCTTGGTCGGACGACGATTACGAGAAGACAGGCCACACCCCCGAGATTTTCGGTCGACTAGTATAATAAGAAGCATCCCTGATCATAACTACTAAGCGCTGGCCAAATAACACGACGCCCACTCACGAGGCAGTTACACAGATCACGGGGCACGTCAGCAATCCTGCTCCATCCGGAGCGCTCGAACCGTTACCATGGACCACTATAAAAAGGGGACCTACCCCTTCAGAAAATTGGATCTGAATTCTGAAAGAGGAGGTGCTGCCCAATTCTTTCTGGAGTTTTTTGGAGCTAGACAGAGACTTGAGAGGTTGGATTTGGAAGACCGGTCCTCTCTGGGTGTACGTGGGTCAGGGTGAGAGTTTGTAACCAGTTCGGCTCTTTAGTGCATTTCTCGCCGCACCCAGTGATTTTTTCTCCTTCGACATTGAGAAGGGGTTTTTCCATGTAAACCCAGTCTGGTCCATCTTTTTCTTTGGTCTGTTAGATTGTGCTTTCCAGTTGAATTGCCCCACAACCAAAAACTTGGCATCGTCTGTGGGATTCATCTTCGAGACTTCCTACCATAATCCCTCACCATCGACCTGTGGGTGTCGATTAGTCAGCCATTCCATCCCATTGTAGGCTCGGGAGACCGACCTGCAATCTCCCGGAGTCTATCGAACAGTCGACTCGTGGGTGTCGACCAACTTGTAACCTACCTGAATCTACTAACCGGCCGACCCGTGGGTGTCGACCGACCAATAAGCTCAGAAGTCATCACCACGACCACACGGGTGAAGAGTAATGGCAGGAGGACCATACCATACTCGTTGAACCTTGCAGCTTCAGTCCAACAATGTTGCACCCGATGACGCTGGAAATACCGGACTGTTGGATTTGGATCCGCTTATCGAAGTCATAGCGGAAGCAAAAGAAAGATCCGAAGATCATACAATGTATGTTTCATTACAATTAATTCTACAAAACAATCTACATTCAAATCTATGATCTTAGCATATGAGCGGACACCCTAGAGGCATACTACGATCTACGGAAGACATGCATGCATCTAGTTAGATGTTTAGAATCATCATACTTTATAGATCTATGATCCAGAGATGACGGAATAATAAAGAACCGTACAGTTTGACTGTTGACCGGGTTCGATTACTCGACGGGGTCATCAGAGGTACGATGTATAGGTCAACCTGGAAGGAACCAAGTCATATGATCATTCGAGTCTGACGGTAGTCTTCACCGCTCGAAGTGAATCATGGCATCAAGTGGAGGGACAGCGGGTTTACCACTACTAAGCGGAGAGCAGGGGTATGATGGAGAACATAGTAAGTCTGGGTGAATTGGAGTGCAGCCTGCGTCGCACTCTGGGTGGCTACGCAGGTTAACTCGAGCTCAGAGGATCGATGGTACACTCGGGTAGTGTGTCGATCGAGCTTGAGTTGGAAGCCATGAACCCCGGTCCCTGATGGTTCCACCTTATCAACATTATGTACGGTTCTTGAACCGTCTCCTCGGAACACCATAAGCAAGAGGAAGAAAGAAGTATACGCTCCGTGTGTGCTTGGCACTAGAGCACGGTAGATGCGTAACTACATACGAGTACTAAGGGTTAAGCCCGAGACTAGTGCAGAGTCGCATGTAGTAATCCCTAGCCATAAGTGAACTTCGCTGCATAGGTGCGATGCACCGGGGTATGTTGCGAGTTGACTAGTTGACTTTGCTAGAGGCACCCTCCGGTGGCCTCAGTTAATAGTAGGTAACTAGTAAAGATCACTTAAGAAGTGGCCGCTAGGTATCGCACGCTAGAAATGGTCAAAATGAGGCGTCGGGGCGTTTTGGTAAAAACCTCACTCTGTCGGACCTCACTGTTGGCCGACCCTAGTAGTGAGGCACCTTGCTAGGGCCGGCCCTATGATGTAGGGATAAGAATCCCTCATCTATAGGGACGGCCATATATATAGGGATAGGGCGATAAAACGGTTAAGATCGAGCCCTAAAAAGTGGGAAAACTGATAAATACAACGAGAGATAAAAAGGAGATAATTGAGAGATAATAAGGGGGGGTCATTATCCCCTTGGATCCTTATCCAAGGGGGTTGGCCGGCCCTATAAAAGGGCCTATGGGGCGCCGGCCCTATGGTCCAAAAAAAATCCGAACCCCCCCTCCTCTCATCTCTCTAGTTCTCTCCCGTTTTATCTCCCGTTTCTCGCTTGCTACTTCGTCTTCCTCGCGTGGAGTTCTGAAGAAGGAGAAGGGTCGTTCTTCGGAGGCACTCAGAGATCCGAGAGCGACGTTCCGTGCATCGTGTGAGATCAGGTGTACAAGAAGGCAACATCTCCATTCGTACCATCGGCATCTTCGCGAACGATCTTCCGTCTCCATCGACAAAGAAGACAATTCTCCACGGTTAAAAGATCCGTACGAAAGGTATGTGTAATCTAACATGTAGATCTAGCGAGCATTATGATTTGCATGCATGCTAGTTAATCATTACGCTAGATTGCCGTTAGGGGTTTTCGATTCTCGTGCATACACATGCACACATATGTAGATTAGTTTCTATGAAAATTTAAATAGTGTAACATGCACCATGAACGGTCTTTCGACCGCCAAAATCGCTTCCGCTGCGAGCCTCTGACCCGGATTAACTTCCAACACCTGCAACTGCACCTGGCCCATCTTCACGGGCTTTTTAGACTTTTTTTTTCTGAAACTTGCCCTTGGCTTTCAGAGAAGAATTTCACTCCATGTTCAGGGATTGGGCTCCAGCCTTCATCCTGTCCTCTGCCGCCTGGAGCGCCGCTAGGAGCTCTGTGTTAGACATCTCCAATCGGTTAAGGTTAAAGTTAGTAACGAAGCCCTCAAACGCTCCTGACAGAGACGCGAGGAAAATATCGGTCTAGATCTCTGCATCCAAGATGACATCGAAGGAACCAAGCTCGTTCACTTAGCCAAACAATTTTAGCATATGATCCCGAACTAAAGTCCCCTCTGCCATCTTCGTGGACACCAATTTCTTGATGGTCAGGTAACGAGTTACCCGACTATGACCCTCGAACATTTCCTTTAGGTAGAGCATCATATCTGAAGCAAAGGCCATGTCTTCGACTTGCTTCTAAAGGACGGTCTGCAAGGATGCCACTATGTAGCACTTGCACATATCATTAGCATCTAGCCAGTCTTTTCATTCCTTCAATTGGGCCTCAGTTGCACTTGGTCCCAGTATGGCCGGTTGAGGGGTACTTAGGACAATTTGTGTGTTTGCCAACCCTTAGGATGAGCATCAAGTTACGCTTACAGTCCTCGTAGTTTGGTCCCGTAAGTTTGTTATCATTAAGTATGGAGGCAAGGGGGTCGAGCTTGGTCCTGATTTCTGTAAACAATGGTTTAAAGCAAAAGTTAGGGTCTACTACAATCTATTTCATGGAATTTAGAAATAGATAATGTTTACTCTAGCCGCTATGTCTTCACTACCTCAAATGGAGACATCCAGGAATCTAAATTCCCTGGGCTCGAGCACTGAGACTATCGACCTTGAATTGGAGACAGCATCTCGGTGAGAGCATGCAACCGCTTCTGCCAACAGGGTTTTTACGACCCAGTCTTCATCAGAATTACCCATAGTAAACTGAAAGACCTCCCAGTCTCTTTTTGACTAGCTTTATGTGACCCGCGTGCGCAACAATAGCGGCTTCACACAAGCTTTCGGATGCTTCCCACAAATCTAGGTGGTGTCGGCAGGGGGGTTTATAGGGTCCCGCGGTGCAGGAAAAAACTGTCACCCACTGCCACCGGCATCCTCCATGTCCCGAAGGAAACCACTAGGCGAACCAGCATGGAAGGAAACACAACTCTCACCTAGTGGAAATATCGATCTGTGTACCTCCCACCCAGATCTTTAGCCGGTTGATTATGGAGGCCAGGGGCTCCTCTTTGGAGGGAACCTCTTACACATCCCTTCTTTATGAGGTTTTATGCATATTTAGAAAGGTCACAACCTCCTAGACTTAGACCCTGGTCTACCGTGCTCCCACTAGGATTACAAACCTTCCTGCAAAGCATTAGTCTTCTCGGAAAATATCATAGTCCCTACCTTGAATACTCAGCTTTCGCCTTTCTTGCAAGGATCACATTACATAGATTCCAAGGATCCCGATACTTTACTAGTTTGCCCATAATCCTAAGATCTGGAGCCTAGCCTAAGGTCAACGTGGAAAGGACTCCCACTACGATGAGGCCTCGTTTATAATTTGATGCCTAATATCATAGTAGACCTCATCTCATTACAGGTTTCGATGCTGGCCAAATAGGAACATCCGACAACCTCCGTCGGACCTCAACCTAATGATAGCATAACCAAATAGTGATGAGTTCATACTACCATCAAACGTCATCTAGAAACGGGTATCACACAGTGAAATCCTAACCTAACTTGGTCGCTAGGACCACATAAGGAAAGGGTATCCCACTAGGGTTATTATACTTCTTATGGAGATATTAGTTAATTATCTCTAAACAAATCTAACACTGCGTCTATCTCGGTGCACAGTACTTGGCTACTTGAACTACCACGAGGGCGGTTACCACCTTTCCTTTTAGCTAGCTACCGGATTCGCACGTGTTAGAATCATATAGAGACACCGATGAATCCATAAGCTTAGTACTAACCCTAAGCCTGATCTAGAGACAAACTCACAATCAAGATAGATAATCACATTATCATCGGGGTTCTCTAAACACTAAGTAAAGAGAAACAACAGAAAAACATCCAAACTGAATCAAGTCCAGGGTCCGACCCCTGAACCTGAATAACACTGCCAAGATATCCTACTATTCCATTCTGCACGATCTCTGACGACGATCCCCATTATCGCCAACGTGCACGCTTTCGCCGGGTCTTTGCACGCCATGGTACCGCTTGCCCGAACCGTGGATGAAGTATCATCTTTTTATTCCTGTACCCGAAAAACTAACACGCTCCGAGCAAGTGCTCATTCATGTACAATTTCGCTAGAAAGAAAAGAAAACAATCCTAGAAACATGGCCAGGGAACCGAGGATGGTCAACCCCCACCCTCGCCCATCTATAGCCTTAAAATCCACAAGTACAATAATAATCAATGCAAAATTTAAATCCGGGGTCCGACCCCCGGATGCATGCAATCACATATTACTATTCAGCGCGGCACCTGCAAAAAGACGATACATAGCACAATCCATATGCATGATCTACGCCGAATCCCCACGAAAACATATGCCATCATATATTCACATGATGTTTTCACAAATTCATGCATGAAACATACACCAAAGCATGTTCTGATACCAATTATTGGATTTGGATCCATTTATCGGAGTCACAGCGGAAGCAAAAGAAATATTCGAAGATCATACAGTGTATGTTTCATTACAATTAATTCTACAAAATAATCTACATGCAAATCTATGATCTTAGCATATGTGCGGACACCCTAGAGGCATACTACGATCTATGGAAGACATGGATGCATCTAGTTAGATGTTTAGAATCATCATACCTTATGGATCTATGATCCGGAGATGACGGAACGATAAAAAACCGCACTTGAATCGCAAGGAAAACTGTCGAATAGCACCTTGTCCTTTGCGAATTGAAGAATCCTCGAAATCCCGTCTCTGAGTGCAAGGATTACGAGCCGACGGAGGAATCCGTTGCGAAGACGATGGCGAGCCACGAGATTTTCTCCTCCTCTTTCTCCTTTCTTCCTTCTCCTTCCTTCCTCTTTCTTCTCCCTTCTTCTTCCTCTCTTTTCCTTGGCCGAAACCACAAAGGAGGAGCAAAGGGGGTTCGGATTTTTGGAGGAGAGGGAGAAGCACATAGGGCCGGCCCTCCCTTTCCCTATTCTACTTATAAGGCCGGTCTCCCATGTCTTCAAGGAGGCTAGGGCCGGCCCTAGATAGAATAGGATAGAGGGGGGGCGGTTTTTAGGGATTTTCAATGTCGATCGTGAAGCCTGGACGAAAACGCCCTTCACGAAAAGTGGAAAACTGAAAGAGAGATTGAGTGAGGTGCGCTACTCGGAATCGAGTTCCGTCAGTGCCTATGAGCTCTTGGAATTATTCTGCTCATTCTAAGATCCATATTCAATATGTTCTGAGCCATATTTCAATATTTACCAAAATACCCCTACAGCCCGTAACACATGTGAATTAGGTTCTTAGGCTCCGGGCTTGCGCTCCATCGTGCTACTTCGCATCCAACTTATTCAACTAGGTTGGGGAACAATTTCTATACACAACGACAGGGTGGAACCTTCAGGGTTCGGGATCTCTAGCTCCAACCGGATCCCTGATTAACTGTTCCGATGACACACCGAAAGTTCTGTTAATCAGCCCTAATCCGATTAACCCGCGTAGCCACCCAGAGTGCGACGCGAGTTGAACTCTAGTGATCCTAAACTTATGTTACTCCCTCTTAACCCTGTTCTCTACTATACTTCGATAATCCTCAGTCCCTCCTATTACTGGTGCCATGATACGACTCGGGCGGTGGAGAGCACCGTCAGATCCCGATCGATCATCTGACTAGGGTTTGATGACTTGTCATCTATAACACCACACACCTTCCAGTGCTATGCCTAGTATCCGGAACATCGTCAGTCATACTGACAACCCACCAGGCCTGGGTTAACTGTGTGGACAGATTGACTCATCAAAACGCACCCATCCAATACTGGACGTCGGATAACCTGTAGGGATTACATGTCACTCAAGCGCCAGCCGGGTAACCTAACGTACCGTGGTATTGGACTATGGAAGGTCCGCACACGTTGGCACATCAAAGCATCACACAACTGGTTGGCCCAGTGATCATGGTCCCTCAGGGTTAAGGACATATAATCTATAGTAGTAAGACGGTTTATGCACCAGTGTCTGAATCACTGAACTGTGCACCGTCTTGGTTCCTGTTTAACACGATCATCATGCTTGGTCAGGTGAATGGGAATCCCATGTTCCCGTGGTGGAGACTTCACCACATCCTCTACCTGCCAACAGCTTGCTCTCAGTGAAGCGACCGGCATCACCTAAGCTGTGAACTAGTTCTAAGTCTACACAGAACTGGTCCACTGGGTCTCCCAAGCATGGATCCTCCATGCGTCTCAGTGGCCTACTGTGTTCCCTAGGGTCCTTTTATTATATGAGTATTATCATATACCAGAGTAGTATTCTAATTAAAGCAATAACCAAAGCCATCTTTATTAATGTTAATACAGAAAATCCACGCTAAGGACACACGAGCTACAACACGGACATCCAGCTCAACTCCCCCCAACTCGGATCACACCACCCTGCCAGCAAACCCTATGTTAGGGATTGAGGAATCGAGTCAAGCCTTGGCTGTAGTTGTGGCCACTCAAGGAGAAGGCATGTCTGAGGCTTTCGTAGCTACCATAATGCTATCGTAGCAGGCCCTCACAGTGCAACTCCAGTCGATGCAGTGTAGCTACGAGGAGTTACGTGGTTTCATTCGAGCCGCCCTAGTTGGAGCACCAGTGAATCCAGTCATGGGAGCACCAGTCGACCAGAACCCTCAAACACAGGCTGCCCGAATGTAGCAGCAAGTAGCAATCCAGACTGTAGAGGGAGCTGAGCGATCGGTGGAGGTCCAGAGCGCGAATCCAAATAGGAGGGAGTCGAGTAGTCCGGAATTACCCGAACGAAAGAATCGGGCCCAAGCAGCTTAGCACGATCAGACGTTTGGTCTCGTCTCGGGGCACATCCTCGACAACCACCCCTATCCAAACTGTTGGTGGGCTTCTGCTAGGCGACCTCTACTCCGTCTCTGACGGGGTCAACACGGCCACGAACTGTCAAACACACACAACAGGCCTATGGTGAATGTTTGCTACCGAGTAATACATGTTTAGGCCTGAGTTGGCTAAGTCGAGAATATTTAGGCGTCAAAACAAGTATGGGCGCCAGTTCGATATAGAGTCTATCAAGAAATTCTATGCTGACAACGAGATTAAGTTGTTCTTCTCGATGCCTTGCTACCCTCAAAGCAATCTTCGAGCAGAATCTTCGAATCAAGCCATTCTGGACATGCTGAAGAAAAAGCTAGAACAGAAAAAGGGCCTGTGGGAGGATGCTTTACCAGGGGTTCTATGGGCCTACCGCACGTTGCCAAAACGACCAATGGGGGAGTCCCCATTCAGTCTCACATATGGCTCCGAAGCAGTCATTCCTACCGAAGCACTGGTACTAACAGCGCGGATAGCTGTGGTGGCCGCCCCAGAAGTGAACGGCGAACTCCTACGTGACAACCTAGATCTGCTGGAAAAGAAGAGAGAGCAAGGGCACGTATAGCTAGCTACCATCAAACGATCAAGAGGGCGTACGACCGTAAGGTCAGGAGGAGGGTCTTCAAACCAAGAGACCTAGTCATGAGACGGGTATTCGAGAATACGAAAGAGCCAGGGAGTGGAAAACTAGGAGCCAACTGGGACGGGCCTTATATCATTGACGGCATTGGAAAGAATGGAGCCTATTGGTTGAAGACTCAAGCTGGAGACTTGCTGGCAAGACCATGGAATGTAGCCAACCTGTAAAAGTTCTACCAAGGTAACTGATCGGAGGGAATGCTTGTAACCGTCTTTGTAGTTAAAATTCGATTCAATAAAGAAGTGCCTTCTTAATGCTCTTGTACGTGTGTGATGGTGTTAATCGTCTTGGGCAACAAAATGCGGGTGATACACAACATTCTATTCAAATACTATAGTTTGACCAACCGATCTATAGGACCCCTTACAGGGCATGATTGGTCGGTAAATGCCTGAAAGACCGGTCGACAGACCTCGCTTGGGTACGACCGGTCAACCAATGTAAACCAAATGGTACATAACACTCAAAGTGAGTTCTACCACCTGACTGACCGATCAACAGGTCCCTTCGCAGGGCATGATCGGCCGGTGAACATCTGGAAGACCGGTCGACAAACCCCGCTTGGGTATGATCGGTCAACCAATATAAACCAGATGGTACATAACACTCAAAGTAAGTTCTACTACCTGACCGACCGGTCGACAGGTCCCTTCGCAGGGCATGATCGACCAGTGAACGCCTGAAAGACCGATCAATAGACCCCGCTTGGGTATGACTAGTCAACCAATGTAAACCAGATGGTACATAATACTCAAAGTGAGTTATACCACCTGGCCGACTGATCGACAGGTCTCTTCGCAGGGCATGACCAGTCGATGAACGCCTGGAAGACCGGTCAACAGACCCCACTTGGGTACGACTGGACAACCAATTTAAAATAGATGGTACATAACACTCAAAGTGAGTTCTACCATCTACCCGACCGGTCGACGGTCCCTTCATAGGGCATGACCAGCCGGTGGATGCCAAAAATAAAAAATGTGAGATTAGTCAAAGGCTATTGGATCAATGATAAACATAGACAAAAGGGAGTGAGACAACTACTCCAAGAAAGGGAGAGTTTATCATATTACATAAAACAGGAGGAACAAGTATATCATTCATCAGAGGGGTCCTTCCCCTTCCCTTTAGCCGCTTGCTCTGCAGCTTCTCTACTTTCTTCCTTCATTCAGCCGCTTGCTCATCCAAGGCTGCCTGCGCCTCGGCACTAAATTCTCTCATCTGGCGAGCCAACTCTTCTTGATGCATGACTGCCAATTGGTTTAGGGCCGCCTGGTGGGTCGCTTTCAGCATCGCAGTTTCAGCATCAAAGACTGCCTAGGAAGCAGTAGCCTCTGATCGGAGCTGTTGAATCATGGCGCCCTATTCCCTAAAATTGGCCTGAGAGGCTGCTAAAGCTGATCGAGCAGCGTCCAAATCAAACCAATTGGCCACAGCCTCTGCCAGGGACAGCCCAAGAGTTTGTTGCAAAGCTCTATCACCTCCTCCAGATGAAGCTTTTGGGCCTTAGCAAACTCGCTTCTCGCTGCGGCCAGCTCCTGCTGAGATCGCTTCGTCTCGAGCTCCAGCGAGGCTTTCTTTTTGTAGAGTCGGTGGAGCAAGAGGTTGATATGACCACTCGCCTCCCAACAGTCAACTGCCACCTGCCAACAACAGTAAAGAGGATAATTGAGAATCAATTTGACAAGCTATAAACCGATAGACCAAACCAAGAGTTGACCGACCGATCGACCAAAGTAGGAGTTGATCGATCGGTCGACCAAAGCAAGAGTCGACTGACTAGTCGATCCGAAAGGTGGTGGGCGATCGGTCAGCTAGTGAAAATCGATTTGGCAAGCCATAGAAGAGAGAGAGTGTTACCTCATAGAGATCGTGAACGCAGTCCCCCCAGCTGGGACTCTGCCCCTGCACTTTCTCCTCGCCTCACTTGGAACCCGAAGCATCGCCCATAGATAGAGGGATGCGAAGAGGCGTAGTAGCAGGGGGCACAGGCGATGCCCGGGCAACATCCTCAGCGACAGAGGGCGATGGCGAAGGAAGGCGGGTCTGTAAATTCAGTCGACTCGTCGACCACACAGGAGCAGGAGTGGGGTCCGGACCTATCGGCTCTTCAACATTGTCGGTCGGTCCCGTAGCAGCAGAGGGAGTGGAGTAACCTCGAGACGCCTCCTCTACACTGGGCTCCGTGACAGGGGCCTTACCCGAGGGAGAAGGGTGGCCATCGGAGGAGATCCCCTGTGTGCTGTGCTTTTGAGGAAAAGAAGAACTCTGAGGGAGATCCTCCTCTTCCCAATCATCAGGCAGGTCCTGGGGAGTTTTCAAAGCCAATCGTCTAGTAGTACGCCCCACCTCGGGACTGCTCTCGACAATAGAGATGTCTGGTCGAGCAGATAGCCGACGCTTCTTCGGCGTCTCTTGAACGACCAATGCTTTAGGGGCTGAGGAGGAGATGTGCTTGCCAAATTTCTCTCTGTCGGCTAGTTTTTTCGAATGCCTACGGATAATGCAAATCTTAGACCGGCCGATATTATTGCAGCGTCTAGTCGAACCTACATACCTATCAGGTAGCTCAGTGTTGGAGGTCGAACCCTCCCCTCCTCCACCGACGGACACTTGCCGATCGGTCGACACTCCCCCCTTCTCCCCTTTCTTGGGTGAAGTACCAGGAAGATGCAGCTTGAATTAGGAAGTTTGGGGAACAAATGTCTCCAGTTGTCAACCCCCTCGTTTATTCTATTCACCTCGTTTATTCTATTCACTCTCTCGTTCCATTCTCACTGATTATTGACAACGCTTCGAGGGTGCTGTAGGTTCGATGATAATCCGCAAAAGCATATGAATGCTCGAGGTGCGTGCTTGGACACCCGCGTGGATCGATGCACGGGTGGGCGTGCAGGACGAGCCGACACGGGGAGGCTAGGTACAGGCGGGCATATGTGCTGGGTGTGAGCTATCAGGCTGGTGTACGGGCTAAGCATGGGCAGGCTGGCGCACGGGGCGGGGTATGAGCAGGCCGACGCATAGGTCGGGTGCAAGCAGGCCAGCACATGTGTTGGACTAAGCAGGGCAGCACATAGGATGGGGTGAGTTGGCTAGTGCACAGGCAGGGTGCGTAGGCTGGGACATGGGCAAGCACAAGCAGGTCAATGCATGGGCTGACATGAGCCGGGTGGTGCACGGGCGGGTGCGAGGTTGACACACGGATGAGGTGATTGGTCACCGAACAGAAGACGTACGTGCACGGGTCGGGCCTGATTAACAGAGAGAGAGAGATGCCAAGAAGATGATGTTAGGGTTGTTGCTATCACACGAGGAAGATGAAGATGGTGATGATGATGATTTGCATAACAGGGATTCCGACTTGAAACCCGATATCCCTCCCATTAACAATGACATCTCTCCACGAAAAACCCTCAATTTTCTTCACATTCATTCAAGAAATCTTAGTTAACAACTACAAGGGTATAAATAAAGTTTCCAGCAAACCCTAATAACTAATGGGCTATCCAAAGTATAAACGTCCCCTTATAACACTGGCTCACATAAAACCAACTAATTAAAAGAAAAAGAAGATAAAAATGACTAGGGTCCAAATGGATGGCCCAACCATGTCCAGCTATATTCCAACCAAAGCTCAAGAGCATGGGCAACCCTCCTACTCTTCCGTAGATGCACTTGAGGTCATGCTTGGCTTGTCTGAACCAGTGGTGTCCCCACTAATAAGCCTCATGACTCTGTACAGTCATACACACACACGCACGCGCGCGCGCGCGCGCACACACACACACACACACACACAAGAGAGAGAGAGAGAGAGAGAGAGAGAGAGAGAGAGAGAGAGAGAGAATGTTATAAATACCTGTAGAGAAAAAATATTATACATATTTGTAGAGGGTATATTATATGGAGAGAAAGTTGTAAACAGAGAAAATATATAGATATACTTCTACAAATAATACTGTAGAGAGAACAATTATGTATTTTTGTTCTATAAATAGGTTTTGGCACAATTTTGATTAGATACGAATTACCAAAAGAGGATACTTAGAAGTTGACAAAAGGGGTAGTGTGCTACCATTGAAAAGTATAGGGATCGATTTGAAAAAAAAAATGGAAAGGGGTTAAGTGATTTTGGGACAAACTTTAGGATGGGGGGAGGGTTAAAGTGTAATTTATTCAAAATAAAAGGAACACTTCTTTTTAAATGATATTTAAAAAATACTTTACTATTATACTGATTATGTAAGAAACTTAATTTGAATAGTGGCCATCTGACAACCACATGACGAGGCGGCGCCACAAAGAGCCTCGTCACATATGCTCTCTTTTTCTTTTCTCAACGATCGCAAAAATCGATAATATATATATCGGTTTTTAAAATCAACATTTCAAATACCGATTTATAAGTTTTGTAAATGCCAGCACCCACTTTGTATGAATTGTTGCCTTGATTCTTTGCAGTTAGGTGTTAGTATAAAGTAGGTTGAAACTGATATTTCAAATACGTTTTAAAATCGATATATATATTATTGGTTTTTACTCCTATTGTAAAAAAGGACAACCGTGTGGCAGAAAACTTTGCGAGCCTCATCTCACTATCTGAATGTGATGATTATTTTTTTTTTTGAAAATTAAGAGGGTTATTTTTTGAATTAAGTTTCTCACATAATCTTTGATAGTTTATAAAATTTTAAAATATTTAGTTAATTTATAATAAAAGAATGTTTTTTAAATACTATTTTTTTTTTAAAAAAAGATGAGACTTGCTGCCACGCATGCCCTGGTACGTCTTTTGGGCCGCCCCGCCAACCTCTTCCTTTTTTTTTTTTTTTTTCCCGGGAAACAATCTCTCTTTCGGCTTCCCATTTATCAACGGAAAAGATCAGACATCGTCGAGCTCAAGGAAGAGGGAAAGCTATGGGGGGCAGCGCCAGGCGAAGGCCCGGCAGAAACCAGAGCCGTGACACCAGAGCCCCAGACCGCCCCATCTCCGCCGCTGCCGCCGGCCGGATGACGGCCGGACCCTCCTCGTGCACCGCCAGGAAACCCCGCCGCAGGTCCCAGGGCAGGGAAGACGTATTCGGCTACACCTACCCCGCCGCCACCGCCACCGCAGAGATCGGATGCGGCAGCGATCCCAGCCCTGCAATCCTCCTCTCCGGTTCCGGCGAGACCCCGATCGTTGCTTTCGTGTCACGGAACCCTTGCCCGGGGCTACCCACGGAGGTGCCTGCCTATGATTACGGCCCGATGGTAGTCGGCGGCGCGGGACTTGGATTCCGTGGCGGGGAGGAGGAGGACGTTATGGAAGAGGTGGAGGAGGCAGAAGGAGGGGAGGACGAAGGGTTGGTGGGATTCGATTTCTCCTCGCCACCGCAGACCAAGAGAAATGGAGGCGAGGGCTTTCTGTCGATCGGAGGCGTTAGGATCTACACGGAGGATACCTCTTCCCCCAGCGAGGAGGATGTGATCGAAGGCGATGACAACGACAGTGAGGATTCCATGGAGATCGATGCCTCAGGTTCTGCTGAGTCCAGCTCTTCCTCTGGTGAAGAAGATGAAGATGAAGACGAATCCTCGGATGGGTCCTCATTGGATGAGCATTCAGATGTTGATGATGAGGTCGCGGCGGATTACATGGAAGGGATCGGGGGCAGCTCCGAGTTGTTCACTGTCGATTGGCTGGCCGCAGTGAATCTGGATTCATCTGATGAGGGCCGATTGTTGAGGAGTGGCAGCCATGGGGGCATCCAGAGGTTGGGGAAGGCAGCTCTGATGAATGCATCCGAGGAGTATGGCATGAAAAAGCCTAAATCGAGAAAGGGGAAGGGAAAAGTGAAGCCTCATCACCTTGGTACGCCGGTTTTGGACGGTGTGTCCTCGGCAATGGATGACTTCTTGTTCATCAAGGATCCTAGAACAGCATCTTCAAGGAAAAAGAAGGCTCTTTCACATCTATCTAGTTCCTGGCCATGCGAGGCCCGGAAAAGTAAAAATTATCATAGCACTCCAGGTACCATAATTTTTTTTCTTCGTACCTCTATAATTTTGATTCAGACCTACTTATAAATGATACTTTCTCAATACCCAAGATGAGAAGTGCAAATCTATCACCATTGCTATAGTTAACATATATAGTAACCTTGCCTTCAAACTATTTAAGTTTGCTTACAACTTGCCGGATTAAGATGATTTGCCAAGCGCCAAGATTATTGATTTTGGCTATAGCTTGACCGACTAGCCATACTAACTTTTGTGTGGGAAAAATTACTCGCGGATCATTACCGTGAGATACCAATGGCCAGAGATTAAGCACACATGCATTTACGTGGAAAAACCCTCCTTATCACGGGAGGGGAAAACATCACCGGGCGGGGCTGGGAATCTACTATCATCTCGAACTCGGTAAC
Organism: Chamaelirium japonicum; assembly: GCA_947650365.1. Lineage (NCBI taxonomy): Eukaryota > Viridiplantae > Streptophyta > Magnoliopsida > Liliales > Melanthiaceae > Chamaelirium > Chamaelirium japonicum. The sequence goes on from OX393560.1 coordinate 53,596,099, forward strand.
ATTTACATTGTCCCTTCGGTTCTCTAGCCTCTCAAACGTAAGACTGGGTTAGGGTGTACCCAATCGTGTTGGTCTATGACGTAGGACCAATCATCGGAGGGCGGCTCCACGACAGTCGGCCAAGGTTCCCTCTGATCTCTCTCCACAAGTTCCTGCGTTCCTCATTCACCCAAATTACGTATGAGTCGGTATGACATATCTTTGGGTACGTAGCCTCACTCGTGTCACACATGGACTCACCCGCTCATACATACATACACACGAGCATTTGTGCCTCGCCCATGTGCTCACGAATCACCACCTTCTCCAAGGTCGCTGAGGACCTCTACCTTTATCGTCGTGCACCGCAGGTGGCCTCGATGTAGTCGACACCGATGTTCTCGCCTCGAGCACACTCTCACCAACGAGGCCGCCGTCACACTCCGTGCACGACCCTCATCATTGGTCGCCGCCGTCGTCACCAATCCGTCCCCACCGTGGGTCCTTGCCACTCCCTTTTCGGGAAGAGGCTTGGGTGCTCGTCAAAGAGAAGGGAAGAGGTTTGGTATGATTTGAAATTTCGGTCAAAATACCAAATTTCGTCGAAATATTTTGGTTTTGGCCGTGGGTGAAACGAAAGGGAAGTTCGAAACCTAGACCCCTTCCGATTTCGACAAAGTTTCGGGATCTCGGGAACATTTTGATCATTTCATCAAGATTTCGACCGAAACTGTGGGGACTCATCAAAACCACATGTCCCTCAGTTTCGTTCATTTTGCCGATGTTTTGCTGTTTTGTGGGCATTTTGGTCATTTTGATCGAAACCTGTCCACTGATTTCGAGAAAACTGTGGGCTGGTTTCGAAATTTGGAACCTTTAAATACGGGGGGTCTGGTTTCGATCGAAACTATTGGGTTTTGGTCGAAACCAACCAACTTCATCATATTTCGACCGAAACAGTCGAAATCTCGTCGGATCTTGTTGTCGGAATTAGACATTGACTTCACAGGGGTCATTGGATTTTCCTGGAATTCGACATTGGCCTCGCCGGGTTTCGTCGTCGGAGCTCGTCAGATTCACTGGATTCATCAGAAATTATCGTTGGACCTCGCTAGATCTTGCTGGATTCCTTGGATGCCGTTCGATTTGTCGGATATTGCCGTTCGATTTGTCACTAGGTACAAAAAGATATAAATTAATGCATTTACAAATTATAATAACTTAGAAATTAATCTGTAATATGTTTTTTAAATTTTTTTTACATATGGCCTTACGGCATCCCTCGCGCAAGGATTCGAGGTCAAAAGATGTAGGTTGACAGCACGGGTTCCTCTTGGATGCAAAGTAGCAGAAGTCACAATGTAGATACTGTGATAAACATATTAGAAGTAGAGGTGTTACACTGTTGAAGTAATCTCTCGCCGGCTGCTTCCCTAATATAGCAAAGTGTTTGAAGGCCCCGATTGAGGTCAAAATAGCCATGCAAACTTTATTAAGGAGTGGAGAATACGAAGAAGTTCAAATTCGAACCCCCAAGCAACCAAGGAAGAATAGATGAATCCAGACTCCATCTATCAAGGGTTGTTTAAAATCAACTGATGATATCTAGTACTCTCCAGTTATTGAGATAGAAGATGAGAGGGCTCAATATCTACAGACGGTCTTAGATTCGAGAAGGACCCAGCGGAAGCAAGCTGAGACTGAGAGAGCTTGGATGCCGGCGCACTTTGGACCCAGTGATAGCGACTGTGGACCTGGTTCGTCAGCCAGAGGTTATAGTGGTGCTGGTGCGTCAGGGGCTAATGATGATGAGTTCAGTTGGACAAGCGAAGATGATTGATTTGTCATCGTCATAGTAAACAATATAGTTTTGTGAAAATTTATTTAAATAATTCAAACTTTAGTGTGTGTTTTCTTCAAACAATTCAAGTAAATGTGTATCCATAACTATAAAAGACTTAAATTTAAAGTTTGTTTTAAAAAAGTCGAGCAAAATATTCCTTTTTGGGCTATTTTGAAATTTTTTTACAATTTTGGTCGTAACTACGAAATTTCGGTTTCAACCTAGATCGAAACCAGACATGAAATAGAAGTTTTAAACCTTGGGGGTCAGAGCTGCGCCCTCTCCTCTGCTGGTTGCCCATTGGCCGAAGAGGGAGGCGGAGTGGGGTCGGAGTCATGCCTTCACTTGGTCGCTGCTCGCCGGCCAAAGGAGAAAGGTGGGAAGGGGCCGGAGTCCGTCCTCCTTGAGTTACAGCCCGCCGGACGAAGAAGAAAGGGGGAGGGGGGCTGGAGCCTTGCCCCTCCTTGGTTGCGTGCCTATCGGCCAAAGTAGAAGGAGAGAGGGGCTTGAGTATGATGACCAAGATCCAATAGTAAAGAGCAAAGAGCCAAGACTTCTGAGGTTGTGATGCCAAGATGGATGAGTTGAGATGTCCAAGGCCACGATTTAGCCTCACATCGCCTGGAGAGAAGGAGATCCTTAACTACTTATATAATTTTTCCTCCCAAACATAGAAGACATATTTTAAAACCGTGCGTCGCTACGGATTTTGTAAGAACTCCGTAGTTAAGTGTGCTCGGGCAAGAGTAGTACTAGGATGGGTGACCCCCTTGGGAAGTTCTCGTGTGGGCACATGCAAAGCGAACAATATCTTTTGTGTTTGGGCGGATATTACAAAATGGTATTTGAGCCGGTTCTCCTCGCAATGGGGGATCTAATCCTACACGTGGACGTGTAGCGCTTAAAGGGGGTGTATTGTGATGACCAAGATTCAAGAGCCAAGAGTCAAGACTACTGAGGCTGTGATGCCAAGATGGATAAGGTGAGGTGAGGTGTCCAAGGCCACGAGTTAGCCTCACTTTGCTTGGAGAGAAGATCATGAAGTACTTATATAATTTTTCCTCCCAAACATAGAAGACACGTTTTAAAATCATGCGCTGCTACGTATTTCGTAAGAATTCCATAATTAAGTGTGCTCGGGCGATAGTAGTACTAGGATGGGTGACCTCCCTGGGAAGTCCTTGTACGGGCACGTGCAAAGTGGACAATATCTTGTGTGTTTGGGGCAGATGTTACACGGAGCCTCGCCCCTCCCCTCCCCTCCCCCGGCTGCCCGCCCGCCCACTCCCTTGTCGGAGAAGAAAGGGTAGGGGGCCCAAAGCCACCCCCTCGCCTTTGATGTTTGCCTGCTGGCTGAAGGAGGGGGGGGGGGTTGGAGCCAATTTTATATATATATATATATATATATATATATATATATATATATATATATAGGCGTGTTAGGATGCAGCGTGCGACGTCGTACCGCAGCCGTCTGATGCACCGCTGCGGTGCGTGTGATGTACGCAACGGTGCGACACCGCACGCCGCATTTTATCATTTATATATATATATATATATATATATATATATATATATATATATATATATATATATATATATATATATATATATATATATATATATATATATATATATATATATATATATATATATATAGAGAGAGAGAGAGAGAGAGAGAGAGAGAGAGAGAGAGAGAGAGAGAGAGAGAGAGAGAGAGAGAGGAATTTTATAATGAGCTGCGGGTGGAGAAAATAAGTTGCGCTCATTTTGATCCCCCTAGGAGTTTTGGAATTTGATGGAATTTGGTGAGGGTGTTGTCTAGGGTAAGATGATCGTCCTCACCAATTTTCATCAAATTCCAAAACTTCTAGGGTCATCAAATAGTAGAAGCTTTATCTATCGTCTGGAGTTGCCGTTAATTTTGCTTCTACCATTTGATGACCTTGGAAGTTTTGGAATTTGATGAAAATTGGTGAGGATGATCATCTTACCTTAGACAACACCCTCACCAAATTTCATCAAATTCCAAAACTTCTAGGGAGATCAAAATGAGCACAACTCATTTTCTCCACCTGCAACTCACTGTAACATTCCTCTCTCTCTCTCTTTATATATATATATATATATATATATATATATATATATATATATATATATATATATATATATATATATATATATATATATATATATATATATATATATATATATATATATATATATAGGGGGCGGGGAGCCTGCACCCGAGGTGTAGCATCGTTGCTGCACCTCTCGCTTGTTTACCCCCCTATAAGTTTTGGAATTTGATGAAATTTGGTGAGGGTGTTGTCTAGGGTAAGATGATCATCATCACCAATTTTTATCAAATTCCAAAACTTCTAGGGGGATCAAATGGTCGAAGCAAAATCTGCAGATTTTAACGGTGACTGCGAACGGCAGATTTTACTTCGACCATTTGAACCCCCTAGAAGTTTTAGAATTTGATGAAAATTAGTGAGGATGATCATCTTACCCTAGACAACACCCTCACCAAATTTTATCAAATTCTAAAACTTTTAAGATGGTCAAACAATGCCTGAGGTGCAGCAACGACGCTGCACCTCAGGTCCAACATCCATTTTCCCACATATATATATATATATATATATATATATATATATATATATATATATATATATATATATATAGAGAGAGAGAGAGAGAGAGAGAGAGAGAGAGAGAGGAATGTTACAGTGAGCTATGAGGTATGGAAGGAGAAAATGAGCTACGATCATTTTGACCACTATAGAAGTTTTGGAATTTCGTGAAAATTGGTGGGTGTGTTGTCTAGGGTAACATGATCATCCTCACCAATTTTCAAGGAATTTCAAAACTTCTAGGGTCATCAAACGGTAAAAGCTTTATCCACCGTCCATAGTAACCGTTAATTTTGCTTCTACCATTTGATGACCCTAGAAGTTTTGGAATTCCTTGAAAATTGGTGAGAATGATCATGTTACCTTAGACAACACACCTACCAATTTTCACGAAATTCCAAAACTTCTAGGGTGGTCAAAATGATAGTAGCTCATTTTCTCCTTCCGTAGCTCATAGCTCACTGTAACATTCCTCTCTCTCTCTCTCTCTATATATATATATATATATATATATATATATATATATATATATATATATATATATATATATATATATATATATATATATATATATATATATAGGGGGTGGGGAGCCTGCACCCGAGGTGCTGCAACGACGCTGCACCTCTCGCTTGTTTACCTTCCTAGAAGTTTTGGAATTTGATGAAATTTGGTGAGGGTGTTTTCTAGGGTAAGATGATCATCCTCACCAATTTTCATCAAATTCCAAAACTTCTAGGGGGGTCAAATGGTCGAAGCAAAATTTGCAGATTATATATATATATATATATATATATATATATATATATATATATATATATATATATATATATATATATATATATATATATATATATATATATATATATATATATATATGGGGAGGGATACTCTTACTCATGGCCTCTTACTCATATAGTTACCTATGATCCGGGCCGTCCATTAGATCCCGACGTACGGTTCGGATTAGATAGGGAGTTAAAGCAATGGTGTCCGCATTAAATGCTTCTATTAAAAGCCTGTATTAAAAGCCCGTATTAAAAGCCCGCATTTAATGTGGACACCATTGCTTTAACTTCCCATCTAATCCGAACCGTACGTTGGGATCTAATGGACGATCCGGATCATAGGTAACTATATGAGTAAGAGGCCATGAGTAAGAGTATCCCTCCCCTATATATATATATATATATATATATATATATATATATATATATATATATATATATATATATATATATATATATATATAGGAGTGTTACAGTGAGCTATGAGCTATGGAAGGAGAAAATGAGCTACGGTCATTTTGACCACCCTAGAAGTTTTGGAATTTCGTAAAAATTGGTGGGTGTGTTGTCTAGGGTAACATGATTATCCTCACCAATTTTCAAGAAATTCCAAAACTTCTAGGGTTATCAAATGGTAGAAGCTTTATCTACCGTCCGCAGTAACCGTTAATTTTGCTTCTACCACTTGATGACCCTAGAAATTTTGGAATTCCTTGAAAATTGGTGAGGATGATCATGTTACCCTAGACAACACACCCACCAATTTTCGCGAAATTCCAAAACTTCTAGGGTGGTCAAAATGAGCTCATTTTCTCCGTCTGTAGTTCATAGCTCATAGCTCATTGTAACATTCCTTATATATATATATATATATATATATATATATATATATATATATATATATATATATATATATATATACAGAGAGAGAGAGAGAGAGAGAGAGAGAGAGAGAGAGAGAGAGAGAGAGAGAGCCCCGCTCACCTACGGGACGTCCCGCACCGGCCAAATACGGGACATATTTTAGACCGTCCGATTGGCTTTGATCGGACGAACGGGGTTCACCCGGACCACCACCCGTGCTGTTACCTGCTGGATAGATTTTAAGCCGTCCGATTGGCTTCGATCGGACGAACGAAATTCATTCCGACCACCACCCGTGCTGTTACTGTGGCGGGCACAGTAACAACGAGTTTGGTGGTCCGGATGAACCCCGGCCGTCCGATCGAAGCCAATCGAACGGCACAAATGCTTTCCCTCCGGTTAAAAGATATAGCCGTTCGATCGGATGATCGAACGGATGAGATCCGTGGGAAACAATCGAATAGGACAAAAAATCATGATTATTTTTTTGTCCTATTCGGATTGTTTCCCATGGATCTCATCCGTTCGATCATCTGATCGAACGACTATATCTTTTAACCGGAGGGAAAGGATTTGTGCCGTTCGATTGGATTCGATCGGACGGCCGGGGGGCACCCGGACCACCAAACTCGCTGTTACTATGCCCGCCACAGTAACAGCACGGGTGGTGGTCCGGGTGAACCCCGTTCGTCCGATCGAAGCCAATCAGACGGTCTAAAATATGTCCCGCATTTGGCCGGTGCGGGATGTCCCGTAGGTGAGCGGGGCTCTCTCTCTCTCTCTCTCTCTATATATATATATATATATATATATCGTATGATAGAGGTTTTAGAATTTGTTAATTTTTTGGATGGATGATCACCTTGCCTTAGATAGCATACCCATAATAAATCAACGCATTCTAAACCTCTAAGTGCATCAAATCTAGAAGGCTTTATTGACCGTTCGTTTTAACCGTTAATTTGAACAGAACATTTGATAAGTCTAGACATTTTAGAATGTTCTGATTTTTTTTTTTGTGTGTGTGTGTGCTATCTAAGGCAAGGTGATTATTCTCCAAAAATATCAGCAAATTGTGAAACCTCGATCTAACAATTTGAAGATGCGTGTCTAACTCGGTGGCAAAGTAGCGTGTCCCTAAATCCCGATATATATATATATATATATATATATATATATATATATATATATATATATATATATATATATATATATATATATATATATATATATATATATATATATATATATATATATATATATATATATATATATATATATATATATATATATATATATATATATATATATGAAGAGTTTTTTTCGCTTTGAGTACCTATGACCTTCTATTGGTAAAAAATGAGAAGGCCATACTAGCATCTCTTGTAGGTAATTCTATGGTACACGAATTGCTTTAAGATGCAGCCTGCACTCTGCAGTAAAAGGGTATGTAAGCTAAGGATTATTATACCATTAATTTTTTTAACATATGTGTGTTTTTGAAATGGTTGAATATGTGTAAATGTTGTCATATGCATTAGGTGGAAAAAAGAAACAACACAAAGAGCTCATTGCAATGAAGCGTCGAGAGCGTATGATTAATCGTGGCGTCGATTTGGACCAAATAAATTTGGTAATGCTAACTACTGTTTTTGCTTAAATTTAATTTTATTAGAAGTATCAATGTTGTATCATCTATTCAACAATTCAGTTCCCCTAGAATAGGCTGTTGTTTTACTTAGATACCATTTGGGGAAATTGCTTGTTCCAAATACCTTCCAGTACTAATATAGGTGTGATATAGTGGGAAATGTTGTTTCAGTGCACTATCTAGATTAAAAACTAAAAAAAAGATGTTAGCACATTGACCCACCCTTAACAAGATCAATTTGATATTTTAACTGAGACATAGTGGGAAATGTAGATTCAGGCTATCTTGGATTCTTGATTACAAAAAGAAGTAAGTTTGCCCATCTGCTCTTGGCCAGAACAGATTTGGAATATCGTTTAGTTTAATTCCTCCTCTTCTGCCGTTTTTCCCATTGCCTTCTGCTTTCTCAGAACTGTAAGTTGACATCATGCTGACGTTCTCTCTTTAAGGTTCGTAATGCACTAGTTCTCACTAATCGTGCAATCTGTTATCACTTATATTTACTAATTGTTGAATAAACTTGGTTTTTATACTCTGGTTAATCTTTAATTGCTCTCTGTTTCTGTAGAAGCTGAGGCAAATGGTTATTAACGAGGTTGATATGTTGTCATTCCCATTGACGCATTCCCGCGATTGTTCCCAGGTATGGTCCTCTATCTCACTAGTTCGTTCCCTGTAAACAGACTACCTTTGTTTGCAAAATCCCTACTCTACGGGACCTCACCTAGTTTGCAGTTTGCACAAAAATGAAAGAGAAGGTTACTATACTTGGGTTACCTACCAAACTAATGGGTCGCTCAATGTCCACCTCCTTAGCGGCTTTGGCCTCAAGTTTTCTCCACAGAAGTGCCCATGATCCAACGCTTTGGACCACTGCATCACCACCTTTGAAAAAGGCTCTTAAAAAATATCCGGCTTCAAATCCTCAATCCAAAAAACAAATCGATGAAACCACAAACTGAATCCTCGGATCGCTCCCCCTCGAAGGTGGCTCTAGTAAAACCCGGCCAAAAACCTTCAATCGGATGAAGAAGGTGGAAGGATGATGGCTTCTTGGTTCTCCTAGATGAGTATCATGAAAAATGCATGGAAATACCTTGATCTATCTCTCAAGAGGATGCATCTATCAAATCAAGAGAGAAAAGTAGAAGGCAGGTCAAAAACCCTAGAAGAAAGCTCTAATTGTCTCATTCAAGCCCTAATGACCTCCCTTCTTTCTCTAATTGAGTCCTACATGATTCCTGATTAGTTATTAAGGCCTCACAAAACCTAATGGCCTCTAATGCAGTTTGGACCAAAAAATACTCGAAATTTGTTCAGAAAATAAATGCAATTTGGCAAGAAAAATGAAATCTGTTCGACTTCATGTGCATTATCGTGTGGTCGAGTGCTCATCGCGTGCATGAAGTTGATAGACCTTCTATCTTTCCATCAGACCATAAAGGCTTACCAGTCATGTGCATGAAGAGGACTTTGTGTGCACAAAGTTGCACACGAAATTAATGATAGTTCTGGCAGTTTTTGAGAATATTTAAAATTCCGCCAGTCATGCACATGGAAGTACTGATCGTGCGCATGCAGGAAAGATTGTGAGCACATTAATGCACACGAAATTCTGCAGAGTGGACTTTTTAAGTCCAAAATAAAGTGCTAAATGATATCCGAAAATTCAAAGCGATCCTTAAAGAACTAAAACATGATTAGAACTAATGATTTTTACAATAATTTTTTTTTTCAAAAACACAGGAACAAATCAAGTATTTTTGGCAAAAAGTCGAACTGCAGAGAGGGCATGTAATATATCATAAGGTTGAGCCCAAACATATGGGATAAAGCTTGATGGTTATTTTCATGGTTTTGTTTATAAACTACCTATGATTTTGATAGTGATTTGTTTGATATCCTCCGGTTGCGTCCCTGAATAGTATGCTAGTTCAGTTATCTGGTACCATTTTATTAGGAAGGGGAAAATATTTTAATGATGGTAACTGTCTCTGTGTTCTGACTTCTGAGTTCTGTTTAATGAAAATTTTCCCACTTTGATGTTAGTGTCACAATAAATTTTTTTGGTTCACGCATCTTATGTACTAGGCCTTGTTTATTTATTTATTTTTTGATTCTTTAGGTTCGACATCTGGCTTCAATTTATAACCTATGGAGTGTCTCTCAAGGTTCAGGCAAGAAGAGGTATCTTTTTTGTGTGTGAACCAATGTTATTGTAGAGGAAAGGTGCTGGATCAAATAAATTCTGCATAAAAAGTTGGTACATCTACCTAGTTCATGTTATATACCATTTAGTGTCATATAATTTGTTGAAAAACATGTTTGCAGAGACAAAATATGTTAAAAATATTACTGGAAGTAAGATACTTACGGAGGTAGATATTTTGATCAACTCAAATTGGAACGAGTCAGCCGACATATCCAATATAAATGTACATAAACAAGAATGATCACAAGTCATGTTAATGCTGGTATTCTTTGTTTGTTGTCGTATGGCTTTGCTTCCCCTTTGGTCAGGAAAATCATACGATAGTCACGAAGACGTGAGAATTTTTCTACAATCCCTAAGGGCAAGACGAGAAAAATTTGGGAAGTTGTGCTCAGACCCAATTGAATGGTACAAACTGGGTTTCTTATATATCGAACTATTTTTATGTCTAGTAAGAAATGTGTTTGAGCATGATACAGGGAACGGTTTATGAAATTATTATAGGGCTTAGGTGGATACTGTGGATTAGATGTTGAGGACATTGTGGCAATAAGGATGTTTAGGTGTCTGCGGTAAAAGTGTGAAGGCTCGGGGGCTGGTGCGATCGGCACCGGACGGGAGGTGGGAGGGGCTGCGATCAACACCGGACGGGAAGGGGGGTCGGGGCTGGTGCGATCGGCGCCGGGGCCGGGATTTAGACAATGCTAGGGTGTGTCCTAGGGCACCTATATGAGGGACCTACCCTCTATATGATGATAGATGCAATGTGTGTGAAGCAATAACAACATTACGAGACTTTTAAATTAAAAATCGGCACTCTTCTAATGGCTCTAACAATGAGGACAACAATCACAAATGTTTCATACGATGCAATCCTAGTGCCAGTCTCCCCGATGCAGTTTCATGCACACAATGCTATGAAAGATGCAAAATTAGAAAACAAAAAGAAGGGGATTTACTGATTTTCAGCGCATAAAAGAGCCTTCTTTCTCTCTTCTAGGAGTCCATGGGTATCCACAATGTGTCTTTTCCTTTTATTTAAACGATACATAAGAAGAGTCCTTTTCCACTGTAGAAGATTTAGGTGTGAACTTTTAGGGGTTTATTTAGGGTTAAATAAGGTTTGAGTTGTTACTTTGTCCTTCTTTTGTACCTAATTCTTCTATTTTTTTAGTGTGAGACGTCACTGTGCCAAACCTTTGTTCTTGGAAATCACTAGCGCTAAATTTGATTTTCTAGTATTTTCAGCTAGAAATTTATCCATGCCTCAATATTGTCAGTATAAATTCATTTTCAGGTTCGATTCAAGTGAAAAAGGGAGGGTTTTGTCTATCCCCATATGGCTTTCTATTGCCAATAAAAGAATGATTATAATCCCCGACTCAACCACGGGAAATAATCCTTTTTTTTGTAAAAGAATTCTTATAATCCACCTTCATCTCTTTTCTTGTAACTTATGGTGGTATTCTCGTTATGCTGGCATTCCATGCTTTTGGTTTTGGGTGGGTCTGTACTACTTAAAAGATTTGTAGGAATTTACTTGATCACTACTCTAGTCTGAATCAACTCTATATACTCTAGCATTAAATTCCAAGTTCTAATCCAAACAAAGATTCAAGTGTAGATTCATACTGTATCATATGGCACGAACCATGCCAACACCATGCTAGTATCTGTGTGGCACGAACCATGCCAACACCATGCTCGTATGATCACTTCATGCTTATTGCGACAAATAGATATCGATATTATTTGGCATGTTACCTACTTGGGACAAATGGATAATCCACTTAGAGTGGTGGGAAATCCATATTCTCTTGTCTAAAACTAAAAGATATGTAACTGTATTTATTTGAATTTAAACACTCTGGGATCATGGTTCATTAACTTGGAACGCACGATCAGATTGGACATGGAAAAAAGTTGACTCAGGCTAGTCAACTCGGATATCTGGCGACCTTTGCCTATTTAAGCACATTTTTACTGTACAAAGAGAATGGACTTATGGATGAAACAAAACAATACCACCTCCTATCCCTACGTTGAGATTGAATAACATTATATTTGTAAAATATTAAGGGTATTTCAATATTTTTAAGGGTGCTTTATTTTAAATGGAACTAGATTATACGAGAGGGCTCACCATGTTCTTTTCCCCCATACCGCCCCACTTTGATCTCTCTCCCTTTTTGCTCATGTGCATATCACATGCATGCCCCTAGTGACTATAGAAAAAAGTGGACAATTTGAATTCTCTTTATCCAAATCCCAATCCCTACCTCAAACTTTTCTACTAAAGCCAGAGTCCTATTTTACATTTGCATGTATTAATTTATTTTCCCCTACCTTTTTCTTTCCAAATAAAGCTAACATCCTGCCATAGAATTATTTGTGAATTTTTCTTTCATTTTCTTGTCACATAAAGCTCGAACATGATTTGGTCAATATAAAAGAACACATTCAAATCCACTAATCAAATGAAAATTCGAGCAATTCTGCTAGATAACCGACCAGTTTTTGTCCAATCCTATCTACACAATGTTTTAGATAGGGTTTTTACTGATTCGAGTTGACCCAACTAGTTTTTTACTTGGATCGGCAAGTGATCATACTTAGGATCGGAGGTTTTGTTAACCCATGATTTTGCTTAATAAAGATTTTAAAGATGAGCTCAACATTACCATTAATATAATTCAATGTTTCAAACACAATATGTCCTTTAGCTTTCAATACAAGGCTCTCCACCGAACCTGATAATTTTCAATTTTATGCCATAATGGTGTAAGGTGTAGGTTGCAAGTCAAAGATGGTGTTCTATTTTTTTTTTTTTTTGAGAAATCCCTCTCAGTGAATGAGGGGGGGGTTCGGCCTAGACCCCTACCAGTGCATTAAAAACTAGTAAACAGGATACAGAAAGCCCCAAAGGCGCGGCAAGAAAGCAAAACAAAATAAAAAAAGATTACAAATAATGTTGTCTAGTTGCTGCAACTTCTTCCCCTGCAAGGCAACTTTCCACTGAATAAGCCGCATCTTCACCGAGTTCTTGACCACTTCTGAGTCTGCACTCCTCTGTCTGAAAATTCTACTATTACGCTCCATCCAAATGCTCCAGCACACCGCCATAACCACCATGTCCCAGCTGTGTCGTAGTCTAGGTTTAATACGTTTCTCCCTCCAGACTGTCCACAAAGAGAAGATTGACCCTGGTGCACCTCTGATCTTCAGCCCTTTCCTCAGTGGATCCCAAATCCCTTGAACGAAAGGACAGTGGAGAAAAAGGTGATTAACATAACCTCTGCGGGCATGGCCGTGAAGAACTTATCTGATGACGCCAGTCGCCATGTAGCCTCATCCTCAGCATCATCTATCGAAATGAGTTGAAGAAGATCCATCAGCTCCCACACTTGGAATTGAAGGAAAATCGGGATAGCTCGATGAAATTTCAAATCGTAGGTGGTGATATTATTCGTAACTAAGCATTGAGATCGAACCGACGCCTTCTTGTTCCACGCCAGTTCATAGAGGTCTGGGTACCAGTCTTTTAGCTGACCCTCCACCAGCCATCTATCTTCCCAGAAACTGATAGATTTACCATTCCTCACGCTCAGATTAATCCCACATTTATAAAGATGACCAATCTTCTGAATCCCTTTCCAAAAAGGGGAGATTTTCCCAGATGATCTACTTCTAACCTGCATCGGCTTGAATCTCTTGAAGTATCTGCCTCGAATCACCGAGCTCCAATTATCCCCTTGATCATTTTGGAGTCTCCACCACCATTTACCCAGAAGGGCTTTGTTATGATCCGCAAGGTTAATAACACCCAGCCTCCTTCCTCCTTGGACTTGCAAACATTACCCCATTTTGCCAGGTGATAGGTCTTCCGGTTATTATCTGCACCCTTCCACAGGAAATTTCTCCTGATCGAGTCTATCTTCGTAATGACCCATTTCGGCATGAGATAGAAAGAAAGATGGTAGGACGGGATCATCGTAAGAACTGCATTAACCAGAGTTAGCCTGCCTCCCAGTGAAAGATTCTTTCCTTTCCACCCTGCCAATCTGATATCCATCTTCTCAATCACCTTGTACCAGTCGCTCTTCTTTAGTCTATTATTGTTCAGAGGTAAGCCCAGTTATTTCGTGGGGAGGGAATCTTCACGGCAATTTAGCACTGAAGCAAGGGAAGTCGCAAGCGGCTCATTATCTCCAATGTAGAAAAGAGAAGTCTTCGAGAAGTTAACCTTCAGCCCTGAAACCATCTCTAGCGAGTAGAGTAGGATCTTAAGCATACTGACTTGCTCCCTCTTCGCTGCACAAAAGATGATCGTGTCATCCGCAAAGTGAAGATTTGCTGTTCTCCAGTTAGGGTCACCAATGCCTGTTAAAAAACCTCTGTTTTCCACCCTTCTGATTATGGCATCGAAGACATCTATAGCCAGAATGAAAAGAAAGGGGGAGAGCGGACAGCCCTGTTTGACTCCTCTGCCCGTCTTAAACTGTTTACCGGGTTGACCATTCACTAAACAGGAAAGGGTGGAAGTGGAAAGGCATTTCCAAATCCAACGAACCCAGTTATCCGAGAAACCTTTTGCTTTGAGGGTGTTTAAGATGAAGCTCCAGTTAAGTCTATCGAACGCTTTCTCAAAGTCGATCTTCAAAATGATTCCTTCCTCTTTTTGCTCTTTGATATGGTAGATCAGCTCTTGCGCCGTAGCCACGCTGTCTAAGATCAGCCTACCTTTGATGAAAGCCGTCTGGTTCTTGCTGACTATATCATTAATCTTACTCGCCATGCGATTAGCTAGGATCTTAGTGATAATTTTATAGATGCAGTTAGCTAGACTGATAGGCCTGTAGTCGCTGATGGTTTCCGCACCTACTTTCTTCGGGATTAAAGTAACCCAGGCATAATTCAAACTATGCAGAGAAATCTTATGCTGAAAGAAGTCAAAGAGAAGCCGACACAGATCAACTTTAATCGTATCCCAAAACCGCTGGTAGAATAGCATAGACAGGCCATCTGGTCCGGGCGCTCCGTCCGCTTTCATGTCGAAAACCGCCTGTTTACACTCCTCTTCCGAGAAGGGTCTGTCGAGATCGTCTGCGTTCTCCAGCTTGAGAATATCCAGCCCGTCCCAGTCTATATTGGTTCTCTCAATCCCATTCCTTGCGAAATACCGCTGAAAATGCTCAGACACCCTCAGAGAGATGTCTTTCTGTGTCGTCCGAAGAATGTCTCCATCTCTAATGGAGAGAATGGCGTTTCGACGTCTTCCGTTGTTCGCGATCTTATGAAAGTAAGATGTATTGCTGTCGCCCAGTTTAATCCATTTGTCTCTAGATCGCTGCTTCCACATAACCTCTTCTTTGATCAGCGTTGTGCTAAGTTTTTCTTTCCAAACCGAAAGCTGGTGCTTCTCAGCGTCCGAAAGAGAATCTCTCTCCTCCTTGCCTTCTAGAATGCCAATCTGGAGTAAAAGATCCTTCTTCTTAGCCATCACATTCCCAAATGTATTGCGCTCCTACGATTTGATTTTCTTCTTTAAAAGACGCGTCTTCGCATTCCAGTTTCTAGCGGAATTAGAATCATCCCCTGTTCCGACCCACCAAGTCTTGACAAGTTCTGGAAAATCTGTCTCCTCAAGCCACATCGCCTCAAATCGAAAAAGCTTACACGGTTTAGAATCATCCGAATGGGAATCTAGCAGTATAGGGACATGATCTGAAATAAAGGCTGTTAGACCATTCTGAGTCACTTTTGGGTATCGAGAATCAAAGTCATCTGATATCAAGAAACGGTCGAGTCTGGCAAAAATGGGAGAATCTCTCTTGTTATTCCACGTGAACTTTCTGTTGTTTAAAGGTAAATCCAGAAGAGAAAGATCGCGCACCACCTCTGCAAACTCTTGCATGTCCCGGCGGTTGCCCATCGCTCCGCTCCGCTCAAAGGAGAAGCGTGTAATATTGAAATCTCCCCCAATGACCCAAGGGCCTGTAAACCTCTGCCGGATGTCACGAAGCTCCTTCCATAAGTCCGGCCAAAGCACGTGATCATTAGGGCCATAGACATTGGTCACTACACAAATATCATCGGATTGGTTTGATTTCAGAACTACCGATAAACAGAAAACGCCTTTAAAAAGATCGAGCAGACTGAGGTCTTGTTCTCTCCACCCTGTAATCAATCCCCCTGCAGTACCTACAGCATCAATCCATTCCCACTTCGTGATTCTGTTCCCACCTAAGGAACGAAGAAAGTTCTGATTGGGGTTCATACATTTAGTCTCCTGCAGACAAATGATGTCTAAGTTCTGAGAATTAACATAAAGGTTGACTGCCTTCCTCTTCTCAAGGGCTCCCAGACCCCTAATATTCCAAGATAGTAATCTCATCTGAGAAACTAGAAACACACAGAGAAAGAACAAACAAAAACTAACTTCAAGCAGAGGATGGAACTCTCTCCTGTTCCATCTCTCTTAATGTCTTTACAAAAAGAGCGGGATCAAAACCCTCCTTATCAACCGCGATACCACATTCACCAACCAGTGCGACCACCGTATCTTGGTCTAGGAATGAGAGAAGAGAGTGCAGTTCATCATCAGAGCTCTTCTCCACCATCTTCCTCAGGTGTGTCCCCAAAAAGTTATGCTTCCCCCTCTGATAGGTCTTGTCGAAAGCTTTCATGATTTGTCTCTGACTCCGACGAACAGAAGATTTCTGGTTCGTCTCCAAAACTGCTGCAAGGTGGGAGGTTCTTCGGGTCTGGGTCTCAGGCAGGTCCCCTTTGCCCTGCCAATCCACATTCTGAGAATCGTTAGTGGCTAAAACAGGAGCAGCAGGAGTTTCAAACCTGTCCTTCTGCGGTTCGATAACCTGATTAAAATCCTGGTCCATGATGTTAATGTTAGCAATATTGGCTTCCAATATCTGTTCCACATTATCAGACAGAGAGTCTAACAAGTCATCATCAATGTTCTTAGTGTGGTTATCAATCTCCCCAAGGGTAGATTCTTTAGCAAAGTTAAAATTCAAATTCGAACACCCAACTTGACCCTCATTGATTGAAGATAGGAAACCATTCCACCCATTAATCTCTGCTATAAGAGAGTCAGCAGGGTTGATTGGATTAACTTCTACCTCCGGCCTTTCACGATTCGGGATGATATGGCTCGGGGATAACTCGCCAGTCATCCTGTCTCGAGGCGCTTCCATCTCTCGAAAAAATCTATCACCCGTGGTCTTTGCTTCTGGCAACGAACGAATCTGGAGTTCATAATAGCGGTTTCCAAGCCTGCAAGTGAGAGGCCGGGATGTCTCCGGGCCTGTGGGTGCTGATGGTCACTTCCGCCTCTCTAAGGTCTTCCGCCGATTCCCAATCTCTAGCTAGGCTAAGGACTTCCCCAAAGTTCCTCAAGACACCTCTAATCGACTCCAGACTCTAAGCATGGCATGGGAGTCCGCCAATGAAAAGTTTGATATTGCGGTAGACCCTAGAACCTATCGCACGGTTATCGACTGACCAGGGGAAGAATTTGACAGAAACCTCACCAAGGTTAAAAAAGCTCTGTTTTAACGCATCCGACAAACCCGCCTTGGATGGGAATTCCACCAAAAATTCGTCGACCTCAAGCATCCTCGTTCTCCACGGCCAATCCGAACCCCAGGCCCTGGAGAAGCAGCTAAACAGAGAGGCAGGTGAACCCGACCCCTGGACCACCTTACAGATGACACACCATCTAAGGTTGAATAGAGAATCAAGGACCTCTTGGTTGAAGTCAATGGTTTCACAGGACGAGGGATACAAAGGAGGTGGAGATGGAGGGGGATAAGACGTAGAGCCTCTAACAAGGCCTCTCCTACGGGAAGGACAGCTAGCCATACGGTGGCCTATTCCTTTACAGCCAAAGCAGACGACCCCGTTCCTACAGCTAGCTTGAAGATGCCCCTTCTCCCTGCACCGGAAACAAAAGGCCTCTCTGCTTCCCCTCTTAGAGAAATCTCCACCATTAAGGGGTCCCGCAGGCTTTAATGGCGACGCTTTGGGTTGAATGAAGGATCTGATTCTGCGGGCCCACGGATCTACTGTAGAGGAGACAGGGCGGTAGAAATCTGAAGGCAGTGGATGAATCCGATTAGATCTGGTGACCTCAGCATAAGTGGGACGACGCAACTTCCCAAAGTCTCTGTCTGTTCCCACCGGAAGATTTGAAAAGTGACGGGATCCGCCCCCATGATGAAGATCTCCGCCCTGGTACCGAGGAAAACGACCAATCCAAGGAGATCTGAGAGAAGAATCATACCTTCTCTGCCCTAGGTCTCCCGGTTCATCCTTACGAAGCTGTCTCGGACGACGAGATTCACCCCCCCTAGGGTCTCTCAGATGCCATCCATCATCTCTCCAACCCACTGCCCTAGAGCGCAGAAAGCCTGAGTCTTCCGCTCGCCTCCCAACCGTCGCCGCTCGACTCCCGACCGTCTCCACCCGTCTCCCGAACATCGCCTCGGTCTCTCCATGGTGTTCTATTTTGAAAGTTACTATAACGAACTACCACTACCTTCCAGCTCTAGGTTAGTTTTCAGTCACAATAAAGTCAAATTATGTGTTTTAAAAGCAGTGGAATATAGATGCGAACCGATATTCTAAGCAACGAAAAAAAATTCGATATATTTCGCTAAATATCGCGAAATATATCGGAAAAATGAAAACCCATTACGAAATACCACCTGCAATCTCGAGCAGAACTGAAAATGTCAAAATATCAAGCGATTTCGCGAAATATCGCGAGATTTTGTCAAAATTTCGAAAAATTTCGCGAAATTTATCCGAAATTCTGTGACTGATTGGTTATAAAAGGGTCTGGGGGGCCTGCTTCTCAGCAGCTTATTTACATATTAAGTTATTATATGTAAATAAGCAAATACCCCCCATTTGATTTCAATAAAATATCAAAAAAATAAAAAAAACAACGGAATCAAAAAGTAAACTTTCAATTTTAGTAGGAGAAAACAGTTTTTATGGATCTTTATAAAATCTACATGGTGAGAAAAGTGATTAAATCAACTCCTTTTTAGCTCAAAAAATTCCACAAGATGTAGAAGTACGAGTACATCTAGAAAACCATGGTCCGTCTTAGGAAATTTTGAATGTATAAAAACATTTCTATATAAAAACTCTTTTTTTCAGACTTAGTAAAAAACCGTCACATTTCAGCATAATTTTTACACAATTTCAAATTTGCATAACTTTCTTGTTTTAAGTCCATTTTCAAAATCTTTTGAAACATTATTTTAACAATCAACTAATCTTTATTTCAAAAATATTTTTATCCAAAAAAAAGATTAAAAAATATTTGAAAAATATATATCAAAACCAAACTAAATAAGATTGACAAGACTCACAGACTCAATACATTGAATACATGTTATGTGAAGCGCTACACCCCTAGATAGGGTACACATATTATTTGAGTATTCCAAAGTGTGTATCTATACTTGGTTTATGACTATCCGGAGTTTCACTAAAAAATTCCATCAAAAAATCAATATTTTCACCATTTCTACAAAATTGCAATATTTCCACATTGTCGAAATATTTCCACGAAATATTTCCATATCCAGAAGGTCGAAATTTCCACCGAAATGGAGATTTCGAACCTTGCTTCTAAGTCATGTGGGAACAATATTCTTTTCAAAAGAACGATTTTTTAGAACAAAAAGAGTTCATTTTGAAGTGATGGACAAGTGAAAACTCTTTATGACATGGTTCAAGGATTTGTCTGAGCCAGAACCGAACCATCGAACCAGTACGGTGTTTGGTCAATCTGACTTGTAACACTTCCAGTCAAAACATGAATTTGTATTCAGTTTGTTATTTCGGACCGGTTCGGGTCTGGCTCATGCTAATCAGATTTAAACAAGGTCGAATCAGATCGGATTATGCCGAATCAAGCCCGAACTGGCCTGAATAAGTCAAATTGGATCCAAATCGGCTGAATCAAACTCGAATTAGCTAAATCAGGCACAAATTTATATTTTTCTTCTATCAGATTTTTAAATATTTTTGGCGATAACAACCTGCCTGAACCTGAACCTACTAAACCAATTCGTTTTCATCCGGTCCCAACTCCACCTGCATTCTCGAATTGTCAATGCTTGTTTAATGTTGAACCTAGAGTAGCCATGGGAAATGGAGTATTTATACATATATTGACGTTTTTAATTCTTGGGACATACGTTTGATGCTTACTTTTGTTTTTGTTGTCCATGGGATAAGTATTTCATTTTTATTTTTATGTTAGTCACTGGTAAACAGTGTAATATGGATGTATTAAGACAATTAGCACTGCTTAAGAGGCTCACAAATCATATTTGGGTGTTCACAATGGTGGCCCTTTCCCACTTAGAAAAAATTTACGCCTGCTTATGGTTTTAAAAAATGGAAAAGTCTTGCATGTTTAAGCATGCTAATTGTGTAGTTTTCGATAGTCTTACGAATCTTTCTTTACAGTTTCTTGATCTCTACCTTTCATCAATTTGGTTCCCAAAACTTCAATTATTTCTAAACTCTTGGAAAATCAAGGCAAATGCCTTCCTACACCTGCATTGCAGCTAGGGCTGGGATTTGGTCCGGACGAACCCGAGCAGCCCGACCAAATTTTGAATTTGGACATACATGGGCAACAATATTTACTAATTTGGACTGGCATGGGTAATTTTTTTTTGCCCGAATTCGAATTTGGACAATCATGGTCGGTCGTATGACCAACCCGAGGAACATATATATATATATATAGAGAGAGAGAGAGAGAGAGAGAGAGAGAGAGAGAGAGAGAGAGATGCTATAATGCGGCATGCGGTAAGTGCGACACTGTACCGCAGCCGTCTGATGCACTGCTGCGCATAGTTACCAAGTCGGAAAACGGAAAAAAAACGGCAAGGGAAAAAATCGGAAAGATACGATGAAAACGGAAAAAACGGAAAAAAAACGTGAAAACATCGGAAAAACAAAAACAATCTTAAAAATTATACTAAGTATGTATATATGTCATTTTCCAACATTAGGTAATCAAAGGTTTAAAACATATAGCATATGCGTTTATTACGCACGAACAAAATAAAACCCAAACTCAATTTAAACCCGGACCAAACCCGACGTGTTTTATACGCGTTTTTTCCGTTTTAAACGCGTATAAAACGTGTATTGAAGTTTTTTTTAAAAAAACGAGTTTTTTTTCCTGTTTGCTACGACATCGGATCGATACGCGTTTTATACGCGTTTTTTTCAAAAAAACACCCGATTTGGTAACTATGCTGCTGCGTGCATGCGATGCACGCGCAGACGGCTGCAGTGTAGTGCCGCACGTGCCGCATTATAGCATGCCCCTATATATATATATATATATATATATATATATATATATATATATATATATATATATATATATATATATATATATATATATATATAGGTATGTTAGAATGCGGCATGCGGTACGTGCCACATCGCACGTCAACCGTCTGATGCATCGATGCGTGCATGCGATGCACATAGCGAGTGCATCAGACGGCTGTAGTGCGGTGCCGCATGCCGCATGTTAGCATACCTCTCTCTCTCTCTCTCTCTCTCTCTATATATATATATATATATATATATATATATATATATATATATATATATATATATATATTGTGAGGATATTGTGGAAGTAGGAAACCCGTTGCTTAAGCAAGTTGGAAAGCAATTAATGAAACCAATCTTAAGCAAATTGGAAGCCAATCCTTTTTTTTTGTGGAAGCCTAATGCTTAAGTAAGTTGAAAAATAATCTTATTTGGAAGAAATTGTTTAATGACAGTTATATGTTTGTACAAAGTACAAACTAGGCCCGACCAACCAACTAGATTGACTAAATCTAAGCAACCCGAGGAACTTCCATAGTCCAAACATGGGCAAACCCTCTACGGGTTTTTCGGACAGCTCGGTCAATTTGGACAAAGATGATGCAACTTGGTCCAAACATGGTTAGACTTTCAAACCCGACCAACCCGACAATGTCCACCCCTAAGTGCAGCAGATTTGGAATATTTTTCGAACGATCGTTTCATAGTCTTTTTGCCCCTTCGGGCGATCCTCCATTCTATTGAATCGATATATGTATTAATAGAGTAATAGCGCTTCTTAAGGATCACTTATTGATTTAAGCTATTTTAGACTCGGTGTAGTACTAGTTGAACCTTAAGCAAGTCCATTATCTTCCACACACTTGCCATGAACATACTTGCAAGTTGCAATACACACTTGTTAACTGTGCCATTATCAGCTGTATGCAGTCCCTATAGCTAGCCGTTAAAAAGACATGTTAGTTCATTTTGAAGTCTATTACTGGTTCCCATTCATGTGGAATACTTACGCCGACCAAGTTCCTTTTACTTGTCTCTCTTGAAGGAAGGCAAATGTTGATTGTAATGTTTTTCAGTCCATCAAGCTCAACTTTTAGTGCTAGCAAAAGGAAGGTGTTCTACCAAGCTCTATAGGAACTACCAAAGCCTTAATTGGCTGTACTGTCATATATTTTGGTCAACTCTAGCTTAATGGGCACAACATTGCTTTTAGTGGATGTATTAAGATCGCATACGACATGTACATTGAGAGTCAAATCAGTACCATGCTTTGAGAGTATCACTACAGGATGGAAGCTATCTACAAATGTATACTCATTTAATGTAATGATTGTATACACTTCCTTCCTACTTTCAAAGCGGGCGACAAATTAGATGGCGATCTTAAATGTATGGGTGGTATTGTTAGCTTCATTAGATCATATAGCAGTAATAGCACCATTTTTTGTGCTTCCTTGCTCTTTTAGAACCAACAGTTGTTTTTTCCTTTTACAATAAATGGAAAATGGAAAAAATTCACCTATGCTATGTTTTGTTACTCGAATATAACTCATTTTGCACCATTTTTGTTTTCACTTGATTTTTGTTTTCTTTTACAACCTGCTAGGAGTGGAACGAACAGACAGTTATTCGTATTTGAGTCCTACATTATATAAAGATAGGCTTACTGAAAGAACTTTCTTCATGGAGATTGCAAGTGGCTCTTTGTTCTATCGTGCCATATAGAACGAAGTTTGATGTTCTGGTGTAGCCTTTATTTGAGACCTATATTTCATATACTATAGTCCTGCTTGCTGCTTTTTGGTATATTCTTTATTATTCACTTGACATGATGGTGACTCATGGTGTCCATGATATGCTGGTTCAGATTTGTGACTGTGACACGGACTGAAAGAACTTGCTTGCCATCTTCGAAAGACAAGCTTCGTCTGGACAAGGTCTTCATTTGATACATCTTTTATTAACTAGTTGAATAATTTTGAAGTGTTTCCAACATTTGCATGCTTTGTTTTATAATTGTATTATCTATTATGTAGTAAATTTTAGCAGCGCTGTTATCTTATTGTTTGTATTATCTAAAGCTTTTCATCGATGTTCCACACTATCATACGGCATTTTTCTCCATTCCAAGATTTCAGTAAATCATATTGGTCATTCATTTGGTACATAGTATCACTGGGCTTTTGCTCCAGTTGTCCAGATCTGGTTGAAAAAAACCAGCACATTTTAAGACTCCTAGGAGCATCAAATGGGTGGTTGTCCATAGGCTGGCAGCTCATTTCCCGTTTCCTCTCTCTCTCTCTCTCTCTCTCTCTCTCTCTCTTTATATATATATATATATATATATATATATATATAGAATAGTGATACATTGAGGCCGGCTAACGTGCGTGCGGCCACCCCCTTCGGGGGTATTTTCGGATTTTTTTTTTTTGGGGGATTGATCACCCACCCTTGGATTGGACACACAAAAAATTTCAGCCCGATCCAAGACTTGTAGGCCATCCAAATGTGTTGATCTTTTATCGGTCGTTCATTTTTTTCGCCATTTTGATCAACACATTTGGACGGCCTACAGGTCTTGGATCGGGCTGAAATTTTTTGTGTGTCCAATCCAAGGGTAGGTGATCAATCCCAAAAAAAAAAAATTCCGAAAATACCCCGGAAGGGGGTGCCGCACGTTACCGGCCGCAATGTATCACTACCCATATATATATATATATATATATATATATATATATATATATATATATATATATATATATATATATGGAGAGAGAGAGAGGGTTTCCTGGACCAGTGGACCAACAAATTTGCTTGTCCACTCGGTGTTATTAAAGGCGCGCTTAGGCACGCGCGTAGGCTTAGGCTTAACTAGGCTCACCCCCTGCGCCTCAAAAAGCACAAGGTCAGGCTCTGTTAGAAAGGCACGCGCCTAGGCTCCAGGCACAAAAAAGGCGCGCCTAGTTGAACCATGTGCAATTGTGTGCTTGCAATTGATATTTTTGGAAATATGATTGAGTTATTAAGTAGATTTGATTCATGATTACAGTAGTCTAAATATTGGTACATTGATTGAATATTATTTATATTCAAAATTATTTGTTATAGTTCTTAGGTAGGACCATATGAGCAATTGTGGGTTGGATTTGATGACTTTGATATTATTTCAACTATTACAAGATTCAATGAGTTTTCTTTTCTTTCTTGATTTGCACATTTCATACTGATTTAGAAGCATGTGCACAAACACACGAATGAAATAACACATTCAATCATTCACTATTTATTTTTTGTTTCCTATACTATCACATTTGATATCTTATAACTGGTTATTGAATTTGAACTATACATATTTGAAGATTTAATGTATTTTAAATGGCTTATTTAGAGCCGCAATTCAAACCTACAAGGCTACACAATTTGTGTTGTTGGAACAACGATCTATCCAATTTATCTTTTGTCTTAAGATTCATTTTCTTAGTCTATTTATGCATGTTTTGAATATATATATATATATATATATATATATATATATAAATGCTATAATGCGGCATGCGGTAAGTGCGGCACCTACCGCATGCCGTCTGATGCACTGCTGCGTGTATGCGATGCACGCAGCGCGTGCATCAGACGGTTGCGGTGCGGTGCCGCACGTACCACATGCCGCAGCATAGCATGCCCCTATATATATATATATATATATATATATATATATATATATATATATATATATATATATATATATATATAGATAGATAGATAGGGAATATGGTCCTCCCGACTAGCCAACACGCTAGTCCTCCCTTTAATTTGGGTGCCACATGGCACTTTTTAACCAGGGTTAGGTGTTGGTCAAGGTGGGTACACCCCTCTTAACAATGATCATGGAAAAAAATTTGGAAAAAAAATATGCCAAGTGGCATTTTTAAATTAACCATAGCAAGGGTTATTTGCCCACTACAGTTTATCGTTAAATTTGTCGACCGTTGATCGGGTTGTTTTAAGTTTTTTTTTTTAATTTTTTTTTAAAATCTTGATCTAAGTAGAGTGGATTGACTATCCATAAAAAAAATATGGTTAAAAAGTGCCATGTGGCACCCAAATTGAAGGGAGGACTAGCGTGTTGGCTAGTCGGGAGGACCGTGTTCCCTATTCCCTCTTTCTCTCTCTCTCTCTCTCTCTATATATATATATATATATATATATATATATATATATATATATATATAGAGGGGTGTTAGGATGCGGCGTGCGGTGCGTGCGGCGCACCGTAGCAGCCGTCTGATGCACTGCTGTGTGCATCGCACGCACCGCAGCAGTGCATCAGACGGCTGCGATGCGGCACCGCACGTACCGCACGCCGCATCCTAACATTCCTCTCTCTCTCTATATATATATATATATATAGGCGTGATAGGATGCGGCGTGTGGTGTCGCACCGCTGCGGTGGTGCATAAGATGGCTGCGGTGCATCGCACGCCGTATTTTAGCATTTCTCTCTCTCTCTCTCTCTCTCTCTCTCTCTATATATATATATATATATATATATATATATATATATATATATATATATATATATATATATATATATATATATGAGGGCTGGGTTCCTATGACATGTCATAGGGAGTATCCTATGACATATGGTGAATTAGTAATGCTAGAATGGTTAGAATGTGCTGAATTTTTTTGAGGGTGATCACCTTACCTTAGATAGAATGTCCACAAAAAATCAAAGCATTCTAAAACTTGTTGGGGCATCAAATGCTAGAAGCTTTATCGGCCATCCATTTTAACCGTTAAATTGAAAATCATATTTGATACCTCTAGAAGTTTTAGAATGAGCCTTGCGAGGGTCCTATCTAAGATAGGGTGATCATCCTCATAAAAAATCAGAACATTCTAAATTCTCTAGGGTTACTAACTCACCATATGTCATAGGGTACTCCCTATGACATGTCATAGGAACTCATTTCCCTATATATATATATATATATATATATATATATATATATATATATATAGGGGCATGCTATAATGCGGCATGCGGTAAGTGCGGCACCACACCGCAGCCGTCTGATGCACACTCTGCGTGTATCACATACACACAGCGGTGCATCAGACGGCTACGGTGTGGTGCCGCATTATAGCATGCCCCTATATATATATATATATATATATATATATATATATATATATATAGGGAAATGAGTTCCTATGACATGTCATAGGGAGTACCCTATGACATATGGTGAGTTAGTAACCCTAGAATATTTAGAATGTCCTGAATTTTTATGAGGATGATCACCCTATCTTAGATAGGACCCCCGCAAAAAATCGGCTCATTCTAAAACTTCTAGAGGCATCAAATATGATTTTCAATTTAACGGTTAAAATGGATGGCCGATAAAGCTTCTAGCATTTGATGCCCCAACAAGTTTTAGAATGCTTTGATTTTTTGTGGAAATTCTATCTAAGGTAAGGTGATCACCCTCAAAAAAATTCAGCACATTCTAAACATTCTAGCATTACTAATTCACCATATGTCATAGGGTACTCCCTATGACATGTCATAGGAACCCAGCCCTCATATATATATATATATATATATATATATATATATATATATATATATATATATATATATATATATATATATATATATATATATATATATATATATGAGCCTTGAGTTGCGCCTTGCGCCTAGGCTCTAGGAGACCTTTGCGCCTCATGTGCGCCTTGAGCCTTTCAGAACACTGTGTCCACTGGTCTACTTGATGACCCTACAAGTTTCATAATGTGCTAAAACTTGGTGGGTGTGTTGTCTAGGATGAGGTAACCAGCCTCACCAAAAATTAGGCAATTCTAAAACTTCTAGGGTCATCAAATGCTAGAAGCTTTATCGATTGTCCATTGAAGCCGTTATTTTTGCTTTGTACATTTGATAACCTAAAAGGTTTTAGAAATTATTGGTTTTTGGTGAGGATCATCACCTCACTAAACAACACACCCACCAAGTTTCAGCAAATTTTGAAACTTGTAGGGTCATCAAATAGGCCAGTGGACCAGCAAATTTGTTGGTTCACTGGTCCAGAAAACCCTTCCTCATATATATATATATATATATATATATATATATATATATATATATATATATATATATATATATATATATATATATATATATATATATAAGGGCCGGGTTCCTATGAAAGTGTCGTTATGGAAGTTTTAGAACAGACTTTCTGGCCAAACTATCGGGCTTAATTTCGGGCAGGGCCGGTCTTTGGGCTCAGGAGGGGAGGCTCAATCCCGACCCATGTGGTCTTCAAGCCGAGCCGTCGACCTGGCTAGGTCAGGCTCCGGTTTGACTTTTGGGCCGGGCTTTTTCAACACCCATATGGATAGTTCTACACTTCTATCCTTTATCAGTGATTGCCTTGTCAAACCCTATGTCATGACTTTTTTCTTCGTCTAATTAGGTACTTTTCAGCTTCCTTATGATCCATCCTCAAATTGTAGCCCCCTCCTTCATAGGAGGGCCTTCCTGTCTGTGTCTTCCGTGTATAACATGTTAATCCGTTGCGACTTGAGAGTCACCTTACCAAGCAATATTCTGCTGACTCTTACCCACCTAGTCATGCACCTAACTTCGAGTTTGTATGATGAAATTATTCTGGTATCTGAATCAATTTACTCTAATTGGGTCATAATTTCATCCAGTTCGTAAACTCTAAGGGACTGAATCGCTTATTTCACTCCGCCAATTGGATTTTTCTTCAATAACCTGGTAACCAGTAAAGTAAGTTGCCACAGATAAAAGGAATTACTGAGTAGTTATAAAAGAAATCTCAATTATAGTTTTTCCATCCTGGAGTGGAAATGGCAAGTAAATACAGTTGCTGACATTTCCTTTTCTTTTGATTCCAGCTGCTTGGTGCAGGCATTGAGGCTGATGATTTTGTCGCCCATTATGGCAAGACAAAGCCTCTGGCACGACCAAACGGCAAGACGAAGGACAGAAGGATTGCTTCAAGCTCAGCATCTCTTCCGAGGGCGGAAGTGCACCATTCATCTCTCCCTGCAAAGCTGAGAAAGAGCGACAAAGCAAGCAGGAGGAAAAGTCGTGCCGGGAGGCTGAGCTCAACCACGTTCGCGGAGCGGCCGGTCTCATTCGTCTCCTCTGGTGTCATGCAAGTGGATTCCACAACTGAGGCGACGGCTGTCGGCGCAAACCAAAGTGCCGCATGCGAGAAAGCCGACGATGGAAGCTCTTCCAAGCTGGGTGCTTTCGAGACGCACACCAAGGGTTTCGGTTCGAAGATGATGGCCAAAATGGGATTCGTCGAAGGTGGCGGGTTGGGAAAAGATGGGCAGGGAATGGTTCAGCCCATAGAAGCGATCCAAAGGCCCAAATCGTTGGGGTTGGGTGTTCAGTTCACCGAGGCCAAGCCTACCACCGACGAGGTGAGAGCAAAACCTACCACCGATGAGGTGAGAGCAAAACCTGGAGGCGTAGGTTCGTTCGAGAAGCATACCAAGGGGTTTGGGTCCAGGATGATGGCGAAGATGGGCTTCGTCCCGGGCTCGGGCTTGGGGAAAGATGCCCAGGGTATCGTCAGCCCGTTGACTGCCGTGAAGCTGCCGAAGTCTCGGGGATTAGGAGCCAAGGCGTAGATCATGTTTACCGAGATTTTGCTTCTTGGTAATTCCCGATGTCTGGAGTGGAAGGAAAAACTGTACTTCCATTACAAATTATTTAATTTTGGCCATTGTGTGATGTTCCAATCCCAATTTGTGGATGTAAAGCTGCCATTTAGTGCTATGAGGCAGCTAAGAATCCTAAGATTGGGAGCAATGCAGCTGTGCTCTCCAGGATTGACAACTCCCAGTGTTTCAGCAGAGGGCTTGAATCCCATCAGACTAAATCTGAACCGTTCATTGTGTAATCCGGCAGGGATTCCTAATCTGATGATATTATATGCTTCCTTTAATTTCGAGGGTCGATGATTTCGATTAGTAGCTGTTCAATTTAACATAGAAAAAACTACTGACCGGGTTAGCCTATTGAAAGTATATACCAAATCGGACAAGGGTAAGCTTGTAAAATGGTATACATGTGAAGTTCCACTTACCCCCTTATAAAAGCCGCTGATCCAGGTCCCACACTTCTAAGCCATCCGAGGTGGGGCCATCCTGATGTGGCACCCGACCAGAACTGTCGCTTCACCTGATCACCTTTCGAGGCTGGGTGCTACGGACATTTGTTGGAGGCTCTAGCTGTGTTGCTGGTACATGCAAGGGCGCAAGCCCTCCAGTACTCGGATGCTGAACTCTTCTTCGAGAAATGCTATTCAGCCCGAAGGTTTTTCCGATTCCGCTCAGTACAATGCCACATTAGTCGCTAGTGAAATTCAACCACCAGTTGTACACTGCCACATCAGTCGCTAGTGAAATTCAACCACCAATTGTACACTGCCACATCGGTTGTACTGAGCGGAATGGGGAAAACCTCCTCGCTGAATAGCATTTCTCTTTTATCTCCTCGTCTTCACATGGCTGAAGGGCCAAAACCCTTTCGAATTCCTTCTATGGTGATGAGCTGATGCCCACAGTGTGCTAGGGAGAACGATTTTGTTCCCAACTCTTTAAAAGAGGTTGGAGCATCACCCACTCTCTCATTGGTCCACTTCAAGGGTTTTTGGTCATTTCACCAGAGAACGATTTTGTTCCAACCTCCTTAAAGAGGTTGGAACATTTACAGCTCTCTCATTGGTCC
Source organism: Chamaelirium japonicum (assembly GCA_947650365.1). Classification (NCBI taxonomy): domain Eukaryota; kingdom Viridiplantae; phylum Streptophyta; class Magnoliopsida; order Liliales; family Melanthiaceae; genus Chamaelirium; species Chamaelirium japonicum. The sequence continues at coordinate 53,626,260 of OX393560.1, forward strand.
ATTTCAAGGGTTTTTGTTCGTTTCACCATGATTAATTGCATAAAATGACATACATGCTCTTGAAATGGACCAATGAGAAGGTCGTGAATGTTCCAACCTCTTCAAGGAGGTTGAGTGATTTTGTTCCAACGTCGTTGGAACATTCACAACTCTCTCATTGGTCCATTTCAAAGGTTTTTGGTCATTTCACCATGATTAATTGCATGAAATGACATGCAAGCTCTTGAAATGGTGAGAAGACTGTGAATGTTAAAGAGGTAACATTCACGGCCTTCTCATTGGTCCATTTCAAGAGTATACTGAATGGTGCAACATGACATACATTCCCTTCAAATGGAGAGAGAGAGAGAGAGTGAGAGAGAGAGAGGACGACGCTCAAACTTTTAAAGAGGTTGGAACAAAATCGTTCTCGTGTGACATGGCCCTAGCTGATGCAATTCTCTAGGTTGCATCTGTTAATATTATAAAAAATCCTCTCATTTTTTTAAAGTTTTATGAATAACCCCCCTCACATATCTAACATTTGATAAAATCCCCTCAGTTACCTTCTTGTCTTTAAAGTTATCTATATATCTATATATCTATACTATATACTAAAACGAAAGCCTCTCTCCCATGTTGTGACACGTGGACATCTTTTAAAGAACCAAAATCATTATTCCATGTGTGAACACGGCTCAGTTTTAAATCCTATTAAAAACCTACCATAAAGATAATAAAACACTCATTCAATAGCATTTAATTATCATTTGATGTTAATCTCTCTCCCCCTCTCTCTCTCTAACAAGTGAATCACACTCACTTTAGATTTCATACTTCTTCGAACAGTTATGATGTCATCTGTGCCAAATGGCTGTGCATCAAGCTCATCTGGGCATTGCCCGGGTTTCTTACTAGTATATACTAAAATGGAAGCCTCTCTTCAATGTTGTGACACGTGGACGTCTTTTAATGAGCTGGAATTCTTCTTCCATGTGTGAACGCGGCTCTTTTTTAAATTCATTTAAAAACCTATCATAAAGATGATAAATTTTCATTCAATGACATTTAATGGTCATTTGATGCTAATCTCTCTCTCTCTCTCTCTCTCTAACAAGTGAATCACACTCACTTCAAGTTTCACATTCTTCGAACAATTGCGATGTAATCTTTATCAACTGGCATGCATCAAACACATTTGGGCATTGCCCGGGTTTCTTACTAGTATTCATAAAACTCGAGAGAAAAAAAAGTAATAGCGATCAAATTTTATAAGAACAATACTTGGCTCCAACGGTTGGAGTAATGAGTTCCAACAATTGAGGTGGCAATCAATGATTGGATCATATGGCCCATACCCACTAAATACCTATATGGTCGACTACTCAATAGCCTATCATGTGGGGCTCATATTATCACTTTAAGCTTAAGGTTTTTATCTTAATTGGTTTATTTCATGATAGTGAAGTATGGTCCAATAATTAATTGCCACATCAGTTTGTTGGAGCCTGTTGCTCCAAAAACGAGATTTTTTTCATAATAACATTTTAAAATTATAAATTTATTAAAATATTATTATAATTTTTGTAATTTTAAAAGTGGCGCTCTAATTGTCACGTGGCCAGTTAGCGCAGAAAAACTCATTGCCATATTTTTTATATTTTTTTGTGAATTCTCGGTGAACCCTATATATCCCGGTTGCAGGGCTTTTAACGACACTGATTAACACTAAACCTAGTAACCAGAACATAGGGTTCAGTTAACACTAAACACCTGTAATATGAATATAGAGTTCAATTAACATTAAACCTTGTAACCTGAATACAGAACCCTTTATCCTGGTTGCAGGGTTCATTTAGTGTTAATCAGTGTCATTAAGAACCCTGCAACCAGGATACAGGGTTCACCAAGAATTACAAAAAAAAAAATACAAACAGACTGGCCACGTGCCAGTCGAAGCGCCACTTTTGAAATTACAAAAGTTATAATGATATTTCAATAAACTTATAATTTTAAAATATTATTATGAAAAAAAATCCTCTCCAAGAACTGTTGGACTCAAATATGGTCCTTTTATTAAATGTGAGAACATGATATATGTATATCAAACATAAAAACAAGGATGTAATTGCAGCATAAAAATTTGTTGGGCGGTTATATGCAAAAGTCCCAAAAACCAATGGCATCGGAGGAATCCTATCGGCTCTAAATCCTCCATCCCAACCTCCCTTCCACCCAATATAAAAACTGCTACTTCCCACCCGCCAAAAGAGAATTCCAGAAGAGAGAGAGAGAGAGAGAGAGAGAGAGAGAGAGAGAGAGACCGACCATGGCGACTAGCTTAGCCGCGGGAACCATAGCTTCTTTCAATTCTCCCACTCTCTCTCTACTTCCAACGCTTCCATTTCCTCGCACTTCTTCTCTTCCTTCCTCCAACCCCTCTCCATCCCCCCCCTCCTCTCTTTTTCTGTCACCCTCTCTATCTTACGGCATCCTCTCCATCTCAATCCATCCGAGGGCTCCCACCAGGAGAAACTCTAATCCCAAGGTCTGCGGACCGAAGGTGGAATGCTCGGCCAGAGAGCCATTGAAGATCATGATCTCCGGGGCCCCTGCATCCGGGAAAGGAACCCAGTGCCGGATGATCGTCGAGAAGGTTGGTCGGTCGCTACTGTATGCTACATGCTTCCTTTTCTGTCAAGTATATGATGCCTTTATAGTTTTCCTATGAAATGGTAGACATTGGAGTACCTCGTCAGTGGTTGGGGACTGTTGGAAAGGCCCCGTTAGTCATGTGAGACTTTGAGAGCTTGCACTTTGAATACTTAGTTAGCTGTGTTGGATGGAATTTCTTGGAAAGTTTTCAAGTGGAGAATTTAAAAGTTACCACATATATAACCTCGGGTTATTTTTTGTTAGGAGATGACGGCTAGGGTTTGGAGAGAATGGAATAAATCTTATTGAGGGACTGAAACCCAATATATAAGTACATGTATATACATAGAACCCGACCCGACTGTACATAGAACCCGACCCGGTATATACATTAACACTCCCCCTCAGACTCACAGTGGATCATGTACCGAGAGTTTGCTTATAAAATGATGAAATCTAGCAATCATCAGGGGCTTTGTGAGAAAATCAGCAGTCTGCTCCGTCGAGGGAATGAACGACAAGGAGATGATGTTTGCAAGAAACTCCTGCCGAACATAATGACAGTCGACCTCGATGTGTTTGGTCCGCTCATGAAAAACCGGGTTGCTAGCAATTTGAATGGCACTCCGGTTGTCACAGAACAGAGGTGTAGCCCCAGAAATTCTGACTCCCAAGTCGAGTAGAAGATGTCGAAGCCAGACAATCTCGGCAGTGGTGGAAGCCATAGCTCGGTATTCGGCTTCGGTGCTGGAGCGTGCAACAGACTCTTGTTTCTTGCTGCGCCAAGAAATGAGAGAATCACCAAGGAACACGCAGTAGCCGGTAGTAGATCGACGAGTAGCAACATCGCCAGCCCAATCAGCATCGGAGTAAGCACGCAGAATCAGTGGAGATGTGGAGGGAAACAGCAGCGATCGAGTGACAGTGCCACAGAGATACCGAATAATCCGAAGGACTACTGCATAGTGAACCGAGCGAGGAGACTGAACAAACTGACTTACAATACTGACGGCATGAGCAATGTCAGGCCTAGTCATGGTGAGATAAACGAGCATCCCAACCAGCCGCTGATAACGAGAGATATCCTGGAGAGGCTCACCATCGGTAGAGAGAAGCTTCAAGTTAAGCTCCATAGGCGTGTCAGCAGTACGAGAATCAGTAAGAGCAGCCTCGGTAAAAATATCGGAGATGTACTTCCACTGGGAGATCAACAATCCTCGAGCTGACCGGGTAATCTCAAGGCCAAGAAAGTACCAGAGAGGGCCGAGATCCTTCATCTCAAACTGGCTCTGGACGTGACGCTGAAGGTAAGCTATGATAGCACTGTCATCCCCGGTGATAATCATATCATCCACATACAGAAGTAACACAGCAATACCCTGACTGGAGGAGCGGGTGAACAGAGCGTAGTCAGAGTATCTCTCAACAAACCCAGCTACCCGAACTGCACTGCGGAAGCGCTCAAACCATGCCCGAGGTGCTTGTTTGAGCCCGTAGATAGCACGACGTAAACGACAAACGTGCCTTAGAGGAACTGAAACACCCGGAGGAGGAGCCATGTATACTTCCTCGGACAGGTCACCGTGGAGGAACGCATTGGTGACATCCATCTGATGGAGAGGCCACCCTCGAGCAGCTGTCACAGCTAAGAGGGTGCGCACAGTAGTCATCCGAGCAACTGGAGCAAACGTCTTCTCGTAATCAATCCCATACTTTTGGGAGAAGCCATGAGCAATGAGGCGGGCCTTGTGCCGCTCAATGGATCCATCAGGTCGAGTCTTGACCTTAAATATCCACTTGCAGCTAACAGGCACAACGCCTGAGGGACAAGGCACCAAATCCCATGTCTGGGTCCGCTGAAAAGCCTCAAGCTCAACTGACATGGCCTGCCGCCACTCTGGATGTAAAGCTGCCTCACGGTATAATTGGGGCTCCCGGTGGGTGTGAAGAACAGTAAGAAAAGCTTGATAAGATGGCAAATAGGAGGCAATGACAGAGTAGCCAGAGGAGTCAGGAGAGTTAGAGGGAAAGACAAAGTAGCCAAACCTGTCCGGAGAGTAGTCATATTTGTCAGGAGGGTGATGTTCGCGCGCCGGGTAGCGTCGAACAGGAACAGGATCCACGACCGGGGAGGAGGGGCCAGCAGCATCAGGCGAGGGAGTACCAGTATGAACCGACTCTGGAGGAGGAGCTGCAGGCCGACGAACATAGACACGAGTAACAGGTGGTGGTGGAGGTGGCGAGGGAGACGGAGGAGGTGGTAGTGGTGGTGGTGAAGGTGGCTGGGAAGATGGAGGTGGAGGAGGCGTGGGTGGGGCAGCAGAAAACTAAGGTAGAACGAGGATGTGGAGAAGTGATGAGGGTGACGCAGGAGGCAAGGAAAGATCCCGAGACTCAGGGGAAAAGTACGGGACATCCTCAACAAAGGAAACGTGACGGGAGACACGGATCCGGCGAGCTAAGGGATCGTAACAATGATACCCCTTGTGCTCTCGACTGAGCCCCAAGTGAACACACCTAACAGACCTCGCAGAGAGTTTGGTGCGCTTATGGGGAGGAAGAAGAACGAAACACGTGCAGCCAAACGTGCGAAGAAGAGAGTAGTCAGATGGGCTGGAGTGAAGGCGCTCATATGGGGTAGCACCAGACAGAGCAGACGACATAGTGATATTGATGAGGTGGACAACCGTTATAACAGCTTCAGCCCAGTAAGAGTGAGAAACAGACGCAGAGAGAAGCAAGGCTCGTGCGGTCTCAAGGATATGACGATGCTTGTGTTCGGCAACTCCATTCTGCTCATGGGTGTGGGGACATGACTGCTGGTGAAGAGTGCCGTGGATTGAAGAATCTCACGCATCTCAGAGGAGAGATACTCCTTGGCACAATCAGACCGAAAAGTCTTGATGCGCCGACCAAATTGAGTATGTATCATAGTGGTGAATCTCCTAAAGATGTGAGGGACTTCAGACCGGTGACGCATAAGATAAACCCAGGTGCACCTAGAGTAGTCATCGATAAAACACACATAATACATGAAACCAGAAATAGATGCAACATGTGCAAGACCCCAAATGTCAGAATGTACTAAATCAAATAAAGCATCAGATTGGGAAGCACTAGCAGAGAAAGGAAGAGCTAGATGCTTTGCCAATCTACAACCCGTACAAACGGAGAGAGGGGAGAAGGACGCTCGACCCAAAGCACCTGAACGGAAAACGCTTTTGAGTCGATCACTCGATATATGACCTAATCTTCTGTGCCACAGGTCGGCATCATAAGTAACAGACATGACAGACACAACAGAAACAGAAGACACATGTAGATGGTCCAGCTGGTAAAGTCCTCCTGTTCTACGGCCCAGCCCAATCCTCCGACCCGTCCGTGAATCCTGCACAACACAAACAGAAGGGGTGAAGGTGACAGTCAATCCAGAGTCGCAAAGAGAGCTGATAGAAATCAGATTAATGTTAAGACTGGGGGGCATAATGGACATGGTGTAGGGTCAGGCGACCAGAAGGATCAGAGGTTGATGGATCCACATTGCGGAATAGGGACTAAAGTTCCATCCGCAGTGCGGACCTCTAGGTGAGTGGGAGTAGGAGAACATTCAGTGAGTACAGTGGAGTCAAAGGTGAGGTGACAGGAGGTACCCGAATCGAAGATCCATGGAGCAGTAGTACCAGAGGTGGCAGACAAGCCGTGAGCAGTCGCGGAGCCGATGGAGGCTAGGTGATGAAGGAGGAGCTCCTCGAGGCGCTGAAGACGGTCCGGCTCAGGCACAGAAGAAGGTGCAGTGGTAGCAGTTGGGAGCGTCGAGTGCTCTACAGTTGACCAAAGTCACCCAGTTGATTGTTCAGGGAAATACAACTTGTGGACTCTTTTTTAAATCATATCTATATGACAGATATACAACCATGTCTTTGAAAAGCAAAATAAATGAGATGTGACATAATTAACTCTCACTAACTCAATACCGGAAATGTAGCAATTGGATAGGTCTTGTTTCCATAAAAGGAACCTAATATACAAATAAGCTGAAGAAGTTGAAGCACGAGGATACATGACAACCAGGAAGAATACATCGTAGGTAAAAATGGCACCGAAGTAAATGATTCATAAGCTTAAGAAGTTGAAGCACGAGGATACATGACAACCAGGAAGAATACATCGTAGACAGAGATGGCACCGAAGTAAATGATTCATCACATTGAAATGGTTGCCATGAAGGCTGCATTTGCATCAACAATGCAAAGGGGCCTTCAACTGCTGAGAAGATCCAAGTTGCCACTATATATTCAATTAGTGAAGTATAAGTGTCCTCAATGAGTATTGCTATAGAGGTTAATATGTCAGTTGTTGAGGAATAGAGGTGGAATATACGTACCTAGTAGTGGCTTGAAGGAGATAGAAAACCCTAGAACCTTGATTAGGCTAAAGTTTTAGATTAGCAAATATTTAACAATGGTCCAAAGTTGAACAACACTAGGAACAATGTTAAAATCAGAGGATAATAATCTCGAAAACGATGGAAGGAGTATCAAGCGCGTTCTAGAAGGTTTCGAAGGAAGGCCAAAGGAGAAATGGTCGCATAACTAGCCCAAGTAACCATGATGTGGCCTAGGGGTGTAGGAGGCTAGAACAATAACCATGATGTGGCCTAGGGGTGTAGGAGGCTAGAACAATAACCATGGTGTGACATAAACTAGAGAAGTGCATGCAAATATAAGGCGTTGCCTCGAGGTAAATTAGGGAAAAATCAGGGGTAGCAACAATCCTGAATTCGGGCGTCATTTGTATTATCTCGGACTTGTTTTTAGGTTGGGTGTATTCAAAAACTTGCATTTTCTATGCCCAAGTTCAACTCATTGCCACCCCTAGCAAAAAAGCAAGCAATACCTAAAAATACAGTGTGAACAATGATTACCAAAAATTCCAGTTTCAATGTATAAATACCCAATGGGAAAATGAGGCAAGAATGCTAAGGTTAGTCGGGCTAGGATAAACACAAAAGGGCATGACAAAATAGGATTAGGGTTTCTGAAGGATTTTATGTTCCGTGATCATTAATGTGAATTCTACAAATTTCGAACACAGAGTACCAAAGAAGCCAAAAACTTTAGAGGTGACCTTGGTAGAGCGAACAAATGTGGGAACGGGGCTAAAAATGACATATCTCATGTGCTGGAGATAAGAAAGGGACAAATTGAGCCAAATGGAAGTGGATCTTGGCAAGTGTCGTATTATAATAAGATAGATGGCCACAGAAAACTACACGGACAAGAAAGAGCAAGTATATTCTAGGAGTCTGCCAATGGAAGTTTAGAGAGATCCAAGGAGACCTTTTGTACTATGGTCCGAAATTCTAAGGCTGCTGAAGGTGAGAAGTAGGGAATTTTCAGATTGGTGCGTTGTTTATTTGACTGGGAAGGGACACATGAAAAACCTAGGATCGGTGATCCTGAACGCATAGAATTCAATGACTTTTTCATCCTTTGCCATTGAGAACCAATGACAAACATAATGATGATCCTTGCCATGTGGGGACCACAACTAATTACTGGGTCTTTTTGATGTTGGCTGGACTTTTGTCAGTATGTATCCAAAGGAGGTGGGTAGCGGGATGGATGGAGCTACTTAAGGAGAAATGTTGGGAATGTGAACCATCGTAAGGGATTAGTCTACACTCCTATGACTTTCACTCATGAAGCTTCACCACATGTAGGTTCCATCTACGACTCAGTATGCAAATAAATAAGATTCATATACAGACATAAAGGCAAGCAAGTATTATGTAGGCCAGCTACATATGTGCTCCTTACAACCACTGCAGTTCTTTCTTTAACAAACGGAAATCAAGCACAAATGGGAAAGTGGAACTTGTGTTCAAAAAATATTTATCTCCAACCCTGCAATCATTTTGAAGTGCATGTGGAGACAATTAATTCGATATATGAGTTAAACCTCATATATGGTCTATACAAGAACAAAACCTTCCCACCTGTATCATATCATTCTGATTCATTCTTACTAAATCATATTGTGCTCTTAACTTCACTTCTTCCTTGCTTTTATACTACCTCAATTATATGCTAAGTAATTGCTAACAATGCCACCTTTTCCCTTGGCCCTTTGTAACTTTTTAGGCCGAATGTTGAATAGTTTCCTTTTTAAATATAGTACTTCACTAACATGACCAACCATTTGTTTTCTTCAGTACGGATTGATTCACGTTTCAACTGGCGATCTATTGAGAGGGGAAGTGTCATCAGGGACAGAAATTGGAAAGAAAGTAAAAGATTACATGGATAATGGCATTCTTGTTCCGGATGAAATCATAACAGATGTATTCTGCGCTGGCACTCTATGGAATCTTTTTTCTTTGTCCAATTACTTTTGTAATTAATGGTTTTCTTCCCATAGATTGTGCTGTCGCGGCTTTCACAACAAGATGTGAAAGAGAAAGGATGGCTTCTTGATGGGTACCCGAGGAGTTCTCCACAAGCACAAAGTCTTGAAAGGATCAAATTAAGACCAGACATATATATTGTGCTAGATGTATGCTATCTATTCTCATTTTATACACTATCAGTAATTCATCTTTTGGTAAAAGCATGTATATTTCATTACATTGTTCAGCACTTATAACTAGATATATGTCTTTGCATATATGATCCAATTTATTATTCAAAATATTTTAATGCTGGATATACAAGTGTCTAAACTCTTATAATTGTTCTGACACCATAGCGATTCACAAGTGTCTAAACTCTTATAATTGTTCTGACACCATAGCGATTCAATACCAATTCTTATTCTTCAAGTGTAAAATCTTCTACTTTCCAAATATACATAAAGTTATAAAAATGTTATTGCAGTGATATCCTATATATTTCCCCTCAAGTAAGGATCTTACATTTTGAAGATTGTTTTCGAAAACAAAATATGATGCATACCTTATCTTAGAAATCATCGGACACTGATGCAGCATTTACTTTGCAACCGACTTAGCTGCTGTCTTATGCTGCATATAGGGCAATGTATTGTCATAAGGTTGCAGATATGAGGTTCAAAAACAAGTAAGATTTGTGGTTTTAAGTTGTAACTGACCACTTTAGCTGTGTGTTTCAAGCTTTGTTCTTAAGCTGAATTAACAAGATATGGACACATGTATAAGGTTCCGACTCTTGGTTATTTGTCGACAAGGCGAAAGCCAATATATACAATTGAGAAAAACTTGTACTACTGAAACTTCATGAAAAGAGCCTCTATGTCTTATTAGGGCATCAAAATAAAAAATGTGCACCACCATCATGGCGAACATACCAGACAGAGAACTGGGGAAATGAAAAGGTTATACGTATATTAGTATATATACTCGAGCACCCCTCAAATTCAAAGTGGAACATAGATCAAAAGTTTGCCTGATAGAAGCTGAAAGCGTTGTGTAGGATGTCTTTATGAAGAAATCCTCAATGTGCTCCTTAGAGGACACATAAGGAAGGGAGAGAACCATCTAGATATTGGTGGCATACAAAGTGGCAATGAATCTCGATGTGCTTTATATGCTTGTGAAAAACTAGATTGCTAACAAATCTGAATTGCATCGATTGCCACAAAAGAGGGCGTACGGGTAGAAGTCAGCGCCCCGGGCCCAAATTATGAAGATGCCTTAACCAAAGAATCTCCTACGTCTCTATAGCAATATGATCCGTCTCACGATACTCGACCTCAGTGTTGGAACAAGAGACAATTATCTGCTTTTTGCTCTTTGAGGAGATAAGAGAATCAATGAGAACGATGCGAAGACCTGCAGTCGAACGACGATCTTTGGATCACCAGCCCCATCCACACCAACACAGACGCGAAGCTTCGGAGATGACGAAGAAGACATAAGAAGCAAGCAAGTAATCGTGCCATGAAGGTGTCAAAAGGATCCTTGCCTCATACTCGTAGTGAACAGAGTTGGGAGCACTAGCGAACTAGCTCACCATGTGAACGACATGAGCAATGTCAAGGTGATAAGTCACACAGTCAGAATCTCCAAAAAGCTTACCATACCAAGTTTAATCCTATAGTGGCTTACCATTAGATGGACGAACCTTCACATGAAGTTCCATCGGAATATCCACCGTGCAAGTGTCAGTAAGACATGCACGAAGTAGCAGGCCTGAGGTATACTCTTGTGTGATACCAAGTACCCAAGAGGAGTAAAGGCAATCTCGAGACAAGAAAGTAGCGGAGAGGTCCAATCCTTATCTCAAGTTGGCATTGAAGATGCTACTTCAGGGAAGAAAATTCAAGAAATAGTGATGGAATCATCATCAACAATGATTATGTCATCAACATGAAGAGGTGAAGTGACACCCACAAGGAGAACTATAGTTGAACATGGCATAGTCATTATCTCTGCAAGATGACATCCAAAACTGCATGACAAAAAACAAGACACATGGAGCTTGTTTGAGAGATACTATATAGCACAAAGCAGACGACAGACCTGTTGTGGTGGAGATTGAAGGCTAGGAGGAGGTTCATATAACCCTATTAGATAGATTGCTGTAAAGAAACATATCCTTCACATCCATTTGATGCAAAGGCCAGACATGAACCCCATCAACCACAAGAATAGTGCGTATAATAGTCTTCTTCACCACTAGGGTGTAAGTCTCATTGTAATCGATACCATACTACTGGGCAATGCCTCGAGTAAATAACTGAGCGTTTTATCACTCTATGGAACCATCCGAGTGAGTTTTGATCTTGTAGACTCACTTGCAACTGAAAGTGATGTTACACACAGGAAGTGGAACATGATTCCAAGTACGAGTCAGCTAAATAGTCTGCAACCCCTTGGTTATGGCCTGTTACCAATGCTGGGACTAAATTGCCTGCGATATGTCTAGGACACTTGGTGAAAGTGATGACTGAACTGCAACTGTGGAGAATATGAGTTAACAAAGAGAAAACCATACTCATAGTCACTAGAGCAACCGAGAGAACGATATTCATATGGAGAATATTGGTGAGGTAGAGGCACAGCAAGACCGTCAACCGGGCATGGTGATATTGCTGAAGGATGGGAAGCATCAGAAGGAGCTATAGGAGACAGGGGCCTCAGAATAAGGTGAAGGCTCAAATGGAGCACAAGCTCGACAAATGTATACTCGAGTGATAGGTCACTCGGGCTGAGGTGTACCAAAAGAGGGAACTATCCGCACTTGCGCCTGTCGGTGTCTCTATCAGTCAACTGTCATCAATTCAATCAGGCACATATTCACGACTCAGTCACCCATCAAAGACTCATCAGCCGCCTACCAATGACTTCATCAGCTTTCTACCCTCTATCAGTTACTTGTCGGTGACTCCATCATCCCACTGTCAGCGACTGGATTAATTGCCTGTCATTGACTCTGCAACTGTGCCCCACGTCATGCGCCCAACACTCTGAAAAACATGCTTGCCTTGCGTCCAAAAATATGTAACCATGCCCGCCTAGGGATGGGAACAATGCGGTTTTTGGCAAAACTGAAACCGCACCACAACACTGAATCACACCGCGACGGTGTACCATTACGTAAAACCAAAACCGCACCATGCGGTGCATTGCGGTTTATCATTATAATGGCCTAAACGGTGTGGTTTTATGTGGTTTTGGTCAAAACCAAAACCGCATAATGTGATGCGGTTTACCGTGGTTTTCGGTTTTAAACTACACCGCTGCCATCCCTATGCCCGCCTTGCGCCCAAAAATTTGTAACCATATCCTACTCCTGGTAACAGATCTATCGTTGATCTGCAATCCGGTGCCTTGCGACTCTCGCTCGGTGCCCGCTTGTTACTCGGATTATTTGTCTTCGGTCTTTGTGCACACCTAGGCTTCTCGCCATATGCTCGAACAAAGAACGATGGCGAGAAGGTCCCAAGCTAGTCAAAGCGCCTTCTTAACCAAGGTTCGAAATCTCCATTTCGGTGGAAATTTCGACCTTCTGGATATGGATATATTTTGTGGAAATATTTCGACAGTGTGGAAATATTGCAATTTTGTAGAAATGGTGAAAATATTGATTTTTTGATAGAATTTTTCAGTGAAACTCTGGATAGTCATAAACCAAGTATAGATACACACTTTGGAACACTCAAATAATATTTGTACCATATCTAGGGGTGTAGAGCTTCACATAACATGTATTCAATGTATTGAGTCTGTGAGTCTTGTGCAATCTTATTTGGTTTGGTTTTGATATATATTTTTCAAATGTTTTTTATTTTTATTTTTGGATAAAAATATTTTCAAAATAAAGATTAGTTGATTATTAAAATAATGTTTCAAATGATTTTGAAAGTGGACTTAAAACAAGAAAGTTATGCAAGTTTGAAATTGTGCAAAAATTATGCTGAAATGTGAAACACTGTTTTTTTACTAAGTCTGGAAAAAAGAGTTTTTATATAGAAATTTTTTTATACATTCAAAATTTCCTAAGACGGACCATGGTTTTCTAGATGCACTCGTACTTCTATATCTTGTGGAATTTTTTGAGCTAAAAGTAGTTGATTTAATCATTTTTCTCATCGTGTAGATTTTATAAAAAACCATGAAAACTTTTTTCTCCTACTAAGACTGAAAGTTTACTTTTTGATTCCTTTGGTTTTTGATTTTTTTGATATTTTTATTGAAATCAAATGGGGGGGGTATTTGCTTATTTACATATAATAACATTTACTTAAATGTTATTATATGTAAATAAGCTGCTGAGAACTAGGCCCCCCAATTCCCTTTTATAACCAGTCAGTCACATAATTTCGGATATATTTCACGAAATTTTCGCGAAATTTCGACAAAATCTTGCGATATTTCGTGGAGATGGAAATATTTCTTGAAAATATCGCGATATTTTGCGAAACCGCTCGATATTTTGACATTTCTAGTTCTGCTCGAGATTGCAGGTGGTATTTCGTATCGGGTTTTCATTTTTCCGATATATTTCGTGATATTTCGCAAAATATATCGATTTTTTGTACCTTGCACCCAACTGACTCTATCGATATACGTGCACACCTTGGCTTTGCCGATCTCCGCGCACAACTATCACGTCGACGTCTCCACATGCACAAATATACAGCTCGCTTCGGTCTTCGCACGCACCCGTCTCCAAATCCTGGGGAAAGTTCCCTACAATCAAACACTCCATAAAACACCTGTTAGTGTTGCTTCCTCTCAATCCAATGCGTCGAACTCATGCTTGTAACCAACCAAGAACTGGGGGGGGGGGGGGGGAGTGGGGCACCTCCTAGACTGATCTTTTTCGCGTTGCGAACTATCTTCACTCGGCTCCTCTCGGTATTGTTGGGTCATCTTGGTGTAGTACATGACTATCTCGCGGTCGTCTGATGCACCGTCGACCTCCATGCATAACCCGGCTTTGCCTCTATCGGTCTTTAAGCACACAGTTGGCATATCCTCTAGTGCCGTTGTTGAATCCGCACCCCCATGATACGACACTTCACGCAACAATCTTCGATGCCGTTTGTTTCCCATCCAAGCCTCGGGGTGTGTGTGTTGTGCTAGTGTCACCCTAGACCCTTCTTCGAGTCTCTCTTTTTGCGTGTCGTATCTTTGTACGTTCGTCAAATGAACTTTGGTGTGGGGTTCTTGATGTCGTGATGTTCTCTTCTTATATAGCAACTGGGGTCTCCTCTTTGCATACAGCAAGGAGACCCAGTTCCAATCGAACCCATCTGCCATATTTTGTTCTTTCTCCCGTGAAGCAATCAGTATTGGTGGGTTCCTCATGGGATAGCCCACCTAACAATCTCACACTCTAGACCAAGATGGAAGACTTCCAAATGTCTCCTCACTTAGAGTTCATTCTAGCAAACTCTGCATACTGTTCACGCTCTCGACTTTTGTGCCAGTTCTGATCAGCTCCCTCTGAATCTGGATTTATGGAGCTTTGAAATGTTCCATCTTGGTTTTGAATTACTCCCCCTAGATCTGGCTAACCTGTGCTCTAATACCCCCACTTGTTGTACGGAAGCGGATAGCATACCAAAGAACCACAAGAAGCAAACCTAGACAATCATCTATAAGATACAATAGACCAAATTTTTTCTTTTACGTGATGCACCAAAAACAAGAATACATCCACGGGACCTAGTCAAGCACCAATCTTTCATTATAAAGCAATAGCGCTAGATTACAAATCTCATCTTAAGATTAGAGATGACAAGGTGAGCAATTCATGGCTACTGAACACCCTTCTTTCTCTTGACCTTCTCGTCCTCAAGATCTAGTGTAGAACCCTAGGATCCATAATGGCTCTTGGTGTCATCCACCTACAGGTGACGGGTCAGCTTCCTCGAGACCTGGGGGGATCCACCCCTCCCGTCGTGTCATCAATAGTTTTATTCAGAATGGGAGATGGAGGATGGTCCACAAACATCAGATCGGGGCTTGGGGAAACCGGATCCTTCCTTTTCGGTCAATATCGGCATGAAGCCTGATAGAAGACAACGTCAGGGATGTTAAGACGACCAATTGTACCAACTGTTTGAAGTCGGTTCCGGTTCCTAACACAGGTCATTGTGGCTCTTGGGAGGGGAACATGTGTGAAAAGGAACCTCAAAGATGCAGGCAGGATGAACATTACAAAAGGGTGGTGATGCAGACCTGATCAGCACCTTCAGTTCGTCACCAGAGTTTTATTTCCAGTCATTTTATTTTATGCATGAAAGACATTAGCCGTTTGGGATTTGTTAGTCGTTTATTTCAGTTTTTGGCCATTTATCATGTTTTTGGCCTTATTTCAACATTTAGTTTTATTTGTGTTCTTGCCCAGTTCATGGGGGATGTCCATGATCTCATCCGAGGGCTTTTCGGATCGAATCCGGGTCTTCTCGGGTGAGTTTCAGCATGATATTAATAAAATTATGGGTGCGTGTGTTTGCGGGGCACCGACGGACGAGATTAGATCTCGAAACCGACGGTTAGATGGCGAAATAACACCATTTTGATGACGTGGCAAGTTATGGGCTTCATAGGGTTTTAAATGGGCTTATCTTAAGCCCAATAGGGCTCTAGTGCATTACCGCCCCCCCCCCCCCCTCCTTTCTTTCCCGTGAACCGATCGGCCTCCCTCCTGTCCACGCGGGTCCCAAGGCCGGCCCCCCCTTTTTGTCCGTTCCCTCTCTTCTCTCTCTCTTCTCTCCCTTGTTTCTCTCTCTTTTTCTTGCCTTTCGTGGTCCCTTACATCCACACCATCTAACCCTAATTGGCCTTTGATCTTAGCCATCGAAACAAAACCCTAATCCTACAAAAGATGAAGAAAGAATGAGAAATTCAGACTTTGATGAATTGCTGAAATATTGTGCCTCTTCGTGAGTGCTTCCGGGCGAGACGCGTGTCCCCGATCCTCGCCGCTTCCACGACTTCGCCTCGTGAAGGCCTTGGTGCTGATTTTCCGAAGGTTCCGGCTTCTCCCGACGTCCGGCCTTGCTCCGTGTGCGGGATCATCGGCGCATCCTCGCAATCGACCCACGGCGGGAAACCCCAGGCAGTATGTTTTCTTTTCTTTGTTTTCCATCGCATCCGCATCATTTTCCATTCGTTTCCATTGCCTCCGCTCCGCATCGCAGCCGTCATCATCCTTTTCATCGCTAGTTGAAGCCATAACTTTGCCTATTTATTAGATTCGCTATCTATAGTCTGTCGGTAACCCTAGCAAGCATTCGTAACCTATTTTAGTGAAATCTGTTGCATGCCTATTGTTCAATTTACATATCTATTGCTGCGATTGACCCTATTATGTGCTGAAATCAGTTTTTTTGTGATAATATTGCGTTCTTTAATTGTTTTAAGTCTTAACTCTGCTTTATGTTGATTGCATAAACTTATAGAACTGCGTGAGATAATTGATGTTGCTGTCCTTTTGAGTTTTATGTCGCTATATTGAATAATAAACCTTAGCTATTGACCAAAGAAAACCCTAAAGGGGCTTAGGATTGTAGTGCGCCTTATTGGTGCCTGCATCAGGTGGCGGTGTTTCTAGTCGGGCTAGTCGAGAGAAACGTAAAACTGTGAGTTAGGGTTATAACCCTAACTCCTTTTATAACAAATTAAGCATCAGATTTACAATAAAGTCCTCATAGAAACACTTATTAATAATGACAAACTTATTAATAATAAGGACAAACACATAATAAAACTCTCCAATACTCCCCCTCAAGCTGGAGCAAAGACGTCAGACATGCCCAGCTTGGAAATAGTAGGAAGAAGACGAGTTGGTCCAACAGCCTTGGTAAACGCATCAGCAATCTGGTCAGCAGATGGAATGAACATTGGAGTAATGGTACCAGACCGAACATGATCCCGGAGGAAGTGAATATCGACTTCAATATGCTTGGTCTGCTCATGAAGAACAGAGTCAGAAGCAAGCAAAATTGCTGACTGGTTATCACAAAAAAGAGTCGAACAACTTGACGTAGGGAATCCAAGCTCTGATAAAAGAGAATGTAACCAAATCAACTCCGTAGTCCCATGTGTCATAGCACGATACTCAGCCTCAGCAGAAGATCGAGAGACAACGTGCTGCTTTTTACTCTTCCATGAAATGAGATGCTCACCATAAAATGTGCAGACGCCAGAAGTAGAACGACGATCGGTAAGGGAACCCGCATAATCCGAGTCAGTATAACAAGATAACTTGGATCCATCCTGAGCCCGATAAAAAAGTCCAAGGCCAGGAGCAGCTTTAAGATAACGTAGAATCCGAATTGCAGCCGCCATATGGGATGTTCGGGGAGCATGCATAAACTGACTCACTACACTAACTGCAAAGCTGATATCAGGTCGAGTGTGAGTTAGATAAATCAAACGACCAACAAGACGCTGATAGGAACTGGGATCAGAAAGAAGAACGCTGGATTCTGCATGAAGACGATGATTAGCATCCATCGGTGTACGAGCCGGTCGACACCCAAGAAGACCAGTATCATGCAAAAGATCAAGTGTATACTTCCGCTAAGAGATACAGATACCTGGCGAGAGCGAGCTATCTCAATCCCCAGAAAGTAACGAAGAGGTCCAAGGTCCTTCACTTCGAAGGCAACCTGAAGAGTATTCTTGACGGCAGTGATCCCAGCTGCATCATCCCCTATAAGAATAATGTCATCAACGTATACTAGAACAATAGCACGTTGGCCCTCTGCAGTGATCTTAATAAAGCAGGTTGGATCAGCAGAACATCGAGTGAAGCCGATACGAAGAATCACAGTACTAAAGCGCTCAAACCAAGCTCTGGGAGACTGCTTCAAGCCGTAAAGGGACTTGATTAAGCGGCAAACTCTCCCCGAATACTCCCTCTGAAGACGGTACCCTGGAGGAGGATCCATATATATCTCCTCAGCGAGATGACCATACAAAAAAGCGTTCTTGATATCAAGCTGATGAAGAGGCCAAGAGTGGCTAGCCGCAAGGGAAAGCAGTAAACGAACACTGGTCAACTTGGCAACAGGAGCAAAGGTGGCTCCAAACTCATCAGCAGTCTGAGTAAAACCACGAGCAACTAGTCTGGCTTTGTAACGTTCAAGAGAACCAGCTGCACGATACTTGATAGTGTAGACCCACTTGCACCCAACAGTACGCTTCCCAGGGGGAAGAGGAACCAAAGCCCAAGTTCCATTCTGGCGCAAGGCAGACATTTCAACATCCATAGCTTTGACCCACTCAGGATCACGTAGAGCCTCAGTAGTAGAACGAGGAATGCGAATAGAGTCTGTGACAGTTAGATAAGCATGATATGCATGGGAAAGGCCCTGATAAGAGACAACACTAGCCAAAGGGTGATCAGTAACACAAGTACGCTTACCCTTGCGAAGAGCAATGGGCACGTCATCAGAAGAAGCAGGAGGGATAGAGGAAGAAGGAGGTATACCTGACGTTGGAGGAGGCTCTGGCACAGTGAGAGGGCTAGGTGGGACAACCGGAGCTTGGTGCGACCGCCGGTGATATGTCTGCGTAATAGGCGGGCGAGGAGGCAACACACCGGTGGTAGGAAAAACAGGCATAGGCTGAGCAGCCGTAGATGGCACAAGAACAAACAATGGTGAAGGCTGAACCCGAAAGGACTCGTCCTCATGAAGAGTCACATCCATAGAATGGTAAACCCGACAGGATGTGGGGTCAAAACAGCGATAACCTTTGACCCCAGAGGAGTAACCAAAAAAGACACATCGAATTGACTTATCATCAAGTTTAGTCTGGGAAGGACGACGATCTTGGACAAAACACACACTGCCAAAAACACGCAGAGGAATAGAAAAAAGGGGCAGGGTAGGATGAAGTATATGGAACGGAGTTTTACCAATAAGAGAACGCGATGGAGTCCGGTTGATCAAATAGGCAGCAGTAAGGATAGCAGAACTCCAGAAAGACTTAGGAACCAACATCCCGCGAAGAATGCAGCGAACAATATTCAATAGATGACGATTCTTCCGCTCTGCCACACCATTTTGCTCTGGTGTATAGGGACATGAAAACTAATGAATAGTGCCCTGTGCTGGAAGGTAAGAGGTAAAAGAACGAAGTACCTGAGGAGGAAGCAGTGAAAGCTGAGGGCTGAGAAGACGGTGGCTGAAGGTGCTGAAGTTGACTCATCAGCTGCTGCACCTGGGAGACCATCTGGCTCAAATCCGAAACACCAGGAGCCGGAGAAGGAGATGTCAATGAACTGGAAATGTCGGCAGCAGCCACAGTCGGTGAACGAGAAGCAGGTGAAGGGGTAGTACACATATACGGGTACAGCTGGAAACATCGGGAGCGATCATGAAACTGCTTGCCACAATAGGTACAAGGACCGGGAGGACTGGTAGTGCCACGACCACCAGGAAGACCATGCCCACCAGACAGAGAGCGACCTCCACGACCACGAGCGTACGAGAACGGGGGGCGGGAACCAGAAGCAAGGGCCATCTGCTCAGTCGGGAGATCACTGGAAGGAGAAACAAGCACCCGCGGAGCACCAGTGAGACGAAGGCGACGCTCTTGATCAACAACAAGAGAGAAGGCGTCAAGAAGATCAGGAAGAGGGGACATCCCAATAAGTTGAACACGAATAGCCTCAAACTCGGTTCGAAGTCCCATCAGAAACTGATACGTCTCCCTTTTCTCCTGTCGTCGCCGAGCAAGTGCAGCATCAGTATGGTCCTGGAAAGCACTCAGAGGCTCTAAATCGGACAGCTCGAGGAAACGACTTTGAAGAAAAGAAAAATACTCTTGAACAGAACGATCGCCCTGAGTAGCGGCAGTGATTTCCCGATAGATAGCATAGATCCGAGCATCAACCCGAGTGTGGCCATAAGTTCTTTGGAGAGCAGACCATAAACCAGAAATGGAATCATACCGCATGAACTGCTCATAGATTTTGGGCTCCATCGAGCATTGAAGCCAACCAAGAATCTGAAAGTTTTCGGTGGTCCACTTTAACACGTCGACCGTCTCCGTAGGTTTCGAGACACCAGTAAGCCATGCAAGCTTATCTCGGCCGGCAAGATAGACACGAACAGAGTTGGACCAGGAAAGAAAATTCTTGCCATCCAAGAGAACTGTAGTAATACGACGGGCAAAACTGTCTTGAGAGCCAACAAGTGGGGCGACCTTGGAATCCATGGGGAGTGATGAAAAAAAACGAGAAGAGAACAGAGAGACCTTTCACAAATTCAGGAACGGATAGGGCATGTGGAAGAAAAGGAACCTCATCCGTGGAGACGAAAAAGAAACGGAAGCACCACCCCCCCCCAAAAAAAAGGAGAATAAAGCAGTCAAAAGAAAGAATCGGACAACCAATCAAGCATCGTCAATCGCCAGAAGCACGAGTGGGGACGCCCATTAATGGCAGCAGCAACATACTGCGCAGGAAGGTCTGCAAAGGGCAGCAGAAGGGCGCAGCAGGGCGCGGGAGGCGCTGGGGAGGGCGCTGAGGCGACGCAGTAGGGTGCGGTGTCGCAGGGAGGCGCTGGGGAGGGCGCTGCGGTGGCGCAGCAGGGCGCGAGGTGGCTCGGGATGGCGCGGGAGGCGAGCGGAGGTCGGTGTGGCTCGGGGTGGCGCCGGGGCGAGCGGAGGTCGGGAGCTGCTCTGATA
Organism: Chamaelirium japonicum; assembly: GCA_947650365.1. Lineage (NCBI taxonomy): Eukaryota > Viridiplantae > Streptophyta > Magnoliopsida > Liliales > Melanthiaceae > Chamaelirium > Chamaelirium japonicum. Next base: position 53,647,027 of record OX393560.1, read on the forward strand.
CCAAGTCGAGAGAAACGTAAAACTGTGAGTTAGGGTTATAACCCTAACTCCTTTTATAACAAATTAAGCATCAGATTTACAATAAAGTCCTCATAGAAACACTTATTAATAATAAGGACAAACTTATTAATAATAAGGATAAACACATAATAAAACTCTCCAATAGGGCTCGACCATGATTCAGGGCAGGCTTGTGCTTCCGGTACGGTGAGTTAGGTCATCGGAGATCTAGTTACAACATCATCATGGTTTGTTTTTTGCAGAGAGTTATGTCACTCTTCTAACCGTTGCCAACTCCGAGTAATCCCTACCGCAATCGTGCTGAACCAGTTTGTCTTCCATCCCCCCCTCCCTCCCTCCCCTCCATATTTTGTCTCCATTTTGCCCTCTTCCGACTCTCGATCGATTATTGCTAGGCTCCAAAGCTGTGCCATCCTGAGGATTTCTGGGGGATCTTTATCTCCTTCAGAACTCTCGTTGGCGATTAGAAAAAGATGAGAGTTGGAGTGGGATTATCACACCTGACCATTTCGTAGGTGGCACAGTTTAACCACACTTTTTGCAGAACTTTTCAAGTTGGCCTGGGATCAGAATACTACTGTTCGATCCCAAGTTTCTCTTTCTTCATGGGTCCCTTCTTGGTCTATAAAGTTTATAAGAATCATTCCAGGACACTTGGAAGGCTGGAACCACAACTTCAGGAGCTATTTTCTTTACTGGATCCCTTCGTTGTCTCAACTTCTAGAGGCTCCTCTTCTTGAAAGTGGACTCCGTCAGGTTCTTTCACGGTGAGATCATTCTATCCCTTTGTTAATGGAGGGGGGATAGTTTTCCCAATAGCTTTGGACCTTTGGAAGACCCGACCCCTTTTAAGTGCAAAATTTTCATAGGACTAACTCTAAAAGAGAGCTTGCTTTCAAGGGTACATCTGCAGCACCGAAATTGTCCTGGCGACACGGACTTATGTTGTATTCTTTGCGTTAGTGGAAGAGAGAGATCTCAAACCATCTTTTGTTGCATTGTACTTTCTTGAAATGAACCCTGAAATCCTACTTCGAGATCAAGGCCATCCTAGTTCTACACACTCATTTTGGACGGCTTGGAGACCAAAAGAATATAGAAGAAAATCAGGCGAGCTTGGGATTTTTAGTGATTGCATTTGCTGGGGAATCTGGAAGGAATGAAACACCCGCATCTTCAGAGGAAAGGAATCTTCGACGGAAGAGGCTTGGAAAGTTATCCTAGTAGTTTCAACTAGTTGGTCATTTGGATTTTCCCCTAAGTTAGCGTTGGAGTTTAATCCAATTATTTGTAATCTTCGATGATTTTGCGCTTCCTTCTATTTTAATAATATTAGCTTGGGGAAAGGCTTTACCCCATCCTTTTTTTTTTTTAAGAGTTCCTAAAAAAAAAGATTAGAGATGAAAAAATTCAAACATCTTTAAGAGGTAACCCCTCTTCAATCAAGAGACAAGTTCTTCAAGAGAATAAAATATCTTCGATCTTTACTGGCCTACCGCCCGTCAACGATACCCTGTCATACACCATGGCCAGTTCTTCGTGTCCAACACCTTTACGCTGATAGGTCTTTAATCATTGTTGTGCGGTGCTCAACACTTGCGCTTGTTGGCACCTCTATCAGTTGCATGTGGACAATTCTATCTGTCATATGTCCACAACTCAGTCGCCAATCGATGAATCCATCAAGCACCACACAACATCATCAACGATTCATTGGCAACTCGGTACTGGTGTCTGTCGGCACCTCCAACAGCCACATGTCGGTGGCTTTAGCCCGCTCATTCAGTAACTGGAGTAGCCGCCTGTCTGTGACTCTATAACTGTTTCCCGTGTCATGCGCACGAGACTCCTAAACAATATCTTGCGTCTTTCCCAACATTTTGCAACCATTCACTATGCCTTGCTCCCGACACCACGAGCTACCATCGATCTGAAACCTGACTCCTCGCGACTCTTATCCGATGCCTGCATGCTACATGGATTCTCTATCGTCGGTCTCCATGCACACCTGGCTGGCTCCGTTGATGTTCGTGCATGGCGCTTGTGTTGACATCTCTATGTGCACCGATACACAACTCGTTTTGACCTTCACACACAACTGTCTCTAAAAGCTCGTTGAAAGCTCTCTCATGATCCAGCACTCTGCACGATGCTCATCAACGTTGCTCCTTCACAATTCGATACGTTGAACTCATGCCCATGACTAACCAAGTGCCCCCCACCGGGGGGTAGTTGGCTTGCCGCAATCTCTCTGTACTCGGCTCCTCTCTAATTTGTTTGATCATCTTGGCATAGTCCTTGGCTATCTCATCGTCGTTTGATTCACCGCCGACCTTTGTGCACAACCTGGCTTTGCTTTCGCCAGTCTCGATGCACACCAACAGTGTAACCTCCGCCTTCATTCTCATCGAATCCGCACCCACCGGATTGCTCCCTTGCAATATGACACTCGGTGCTGTTCATCGGCCATCCAAGTGCCCAGGGGTGGCGCCATGCCGGTGCCCTCAGGACCCTTCTTATCTAAGTCTCTCTTTGCGCATGGGGATTCTCTCGGCATCCTTTGACTGAACTCTGACATTTGGGCGATATTTCTTCAGATCGTGGTGATCTCTTCTTATAGAGCAACAAATGAGGTTTCCTCATTGCATACGGCAAGAAGACCCGCTCCCAACCGAACCCAGCTGCCACCTTTTTTTTCTCTCTTCTGTGAACCAATCGGTATGGCCAATCTAAGAAGAATAAAGAGAGGTAACTTCACTGTTATAAAGGATTGCAGTTCGACTTTTGATGTATGCAATCTCTTTGGTTTTCTTGCTTTTTTCCTTTATCTTGTTTGAAACCTTAAATTTGTTGGTCTGCTCATGGTTGCATGCTTTTTTGTTATGTGTTGCGTGCTTGTATACCACCAACATGAATCCCCATTTTTTGCATAACATTTTTTGACCAACTGATTTCGACTATTTGAGTCACTTTAGACTTTCTGATCAATTGCAAAATAGCCTCCAATCGCCTACCACAATCCTTTTCCATGTGTTTCTTTCCAACTAGGACTCCAATAGACAACCCAAAGTCTCTATCTATGCTGAGCAAAAGAAAATCTGTCCTATGATTATCCTGCCTTCATTAGGACCCTAAGAAGTAGTGCATAACATCCCGTGAAACCTTGCTTGTACTTGATCTAACCAGCCCCTAATCTATAGTCACCTAGTACCTAATAACTAGAGCTGCTGGACATTTCAAAAGAAAACATGCTTGACCTATATCAAGTATTACTACTTACGTAATATGACCGAAATGAATTTCGAATGACTCTTCTACTTGCTGTATTTGAAAAAATCGGAACTCTAGACAGGACCTACACAAGTTTACAGTGTACTGGTGTCACTAATCCTGCTGGTCTGCTGATCTGGTTCTTCCGATGGTAGATTCTGACAATCTGATGGCATCAAGAACATATTCTATGAAGCTAAACTTGTCACACAAAGACTTTTGATGAAATATAGCATAAAGCTGTTAGAGAAATAAATTGTATTGAAAGTCATTACTGAAACTTTTCTTTGTTACTTGATTAACATGGGGAAGATATTGACACATGCTAGATGTTGATTTGCTACTTTTGTCAGTCATTAGGGTCATATCTTTAATCTACCTATTATTTTCTTTGGATTTCTGAATTTGATGGTGTGTCCATGTGAGGAAGTGTCAAAAGGATTATACATAACCTCTTACACTTAGTGAAAACCTTGAACTTCTAGCAATCAATTCACAAAAAAAAAATCCTTGTACTTCTCTCTATAGCAATATAAAATTTTAAATTATAGAGCATTTTGACATTAATGTTTATGTGCATAATTGATTTATTTCTTATTACTGTCTTGCTTTGATAAAGCTAAATATATTTGTGTATTTGATGTTCAGGTTCCTGACAAAATTCTAATCGATAGATGTGTTGGAAGAAGGTTGGATCCAGTGACTGAAAAAATTTACCATGTTAAGAACTTTCCTCCAGAGACAGAGGAAATTTCTGCACGACTTATAACACGTTCTGATGACACTCAAGAAAAGGTAGTGCTAACCATGTTTCTGATTAACTATTAAAGACCATTTTTCTTCTTTTTAAATTTATTTTCTGATGCAGGCACCAATAAGGCACACTACAATCCTAAGCCCTTTTAGGGTTTTCTTTGGTCAAGAACTAGGGTTTAGTTATCAATATAGCACTATATGCCTCAAAAGGACAGCAATCAAGAGTTATTTCACGCAGAATTAAGGGCCTATGTAATCAATTATAAAGCAGATTTCAGATCTCACAATAAGATGCAATATTATCACATTGACCAAAATTCAGCATATAAAAGGATTAATTCGCAGCAGTAAATATTGAAATAAAACAATAGGCTTGCATCAGATTTTCATAAAGAAAAGGCCTACGGATGCTTGCTAGGGTTACCGACAGACGAGAGATGGCAATTATATTAAATGGCAAACGTTATGGCTTCAACTAATAATAAGATAGGGCGAGTAGGCTGCGATGCGGAGCGGAGGCAATGGAAACGGATGAAAAGGGGTGCGGATGCGAAGGGAAAGATAAAGAAGAGAAAAGATACTGCCTGGGGTTTCCCGCCGTGGGTCGATTGCGAGGATGCGCCGATGATCCTGCACACGGAGCAAGGCCGGTCGTCGGGAGAAGCCGGAACCTTCGGAAAAACTGCACCAAGGCCTTCACGAGGCGAAGTCGTGGAAGCGGCGATGATCGGGGACTCGAGTCTCACCCGGAAGCACTCACGAAGAGGCACAAGTTTTCAGCAATTCTTCAAAATCTGAATTCTCGTTCTTTGTTCATCTTTTTGTAGAGTTAGGGTTTTTGTTTTGATGGCCAAGATCAAAGGGGAATAAGGGTGAATGGTGTGGATTTGATGCGCCAAGAAAGGAAAGGAAAAGAGAGAAACAAGGGAGAGAAGAGAGGGACGGACTAGGGGTAGCGGGTGCCTCGGGATCCGCGCGGGCAAGGTGGGGCCGGTGGTGTTTCACGGGAAAAAGAAAGAAGGGGGGGCGGCATCACATTAGAAACCCTATTGGGCTTAAGATAAGCTCATTTAAGCCTAATTGAAGCCCATAACTTGCCACGTCATTAAAATGGTGTTATTTCGCCATCTAACCGTTGGTTTCGAGATCTAATCTCGTCCGTCGGTACCCCGCAAACACACACACCCATAATTTTATTAATAACATGCTGAAACTCATCCGAGAAGACCCGGATTCAATCCGAAAAGCCCTCGGATGAGATCATGGACATCCCCCATGAACTGGGCAAGAACAGAAATAGAACTAAATGCTGAAATAAGGCCAAAAACAGGGAAAAACGGCCAAAAACTGAAATAAACGACTAACAAGTCCCAACGGCTAATGTCATCCTAACATAAAATAAAAATAACAGTAAATAAATGTCTCTGGTGATGATCTGATGATGCTGATCAGGTCTTCATCATTTTCACTCTTTGTTTCTCTAGCCCTCAACACTGTAGTTTCCCATAGAAATATAGCCAACTTTCATGAAATGCTGTAAAACTGTAACTGAGCGTTAAAGGACTGGTACAACGGTATGTGTTCAAGTTCATGGGTAATTACTACAGCTAGAAATCTAACTCAACCCACTTTTCATATAACATGCAGTGCATGCCACTTGGTATTACTTCCATAAAACATTCCTACTTTCTGCAATTTCATTTATGACACTGATGTAATTGTATGCTTTGTGAATCTGCCTATATTAGTACTTCTGAAGCACCACTAGTATTGCTATGTGAAGCAATTTCCTGTCATGATCTGCCATATTCAGACTAATTGCTCATCATAAACCAGTCATGTCATTGTATGAACCTATGAAGACTTGACATCATGACATTTGAAGAATACACATGTTTGGAACCACCCATGTTTCATTCATTTGTAATCAAGATGTGAAACTTATTTAATACTTGGCAGCACTCACATCTGCATAAGAGGCTATTGCTTCATGAAGATATCATTATCAATGCCAAGTATTTTGAAAATAATGAGTTTCGTAGGTCTTTTGGAACCATCAAATATGATCTGTGTAAATAAAGAGTGAGATCTATTCACTTTGGTCCTTTTCAAGATCTCATGGTAACATCATTTTTTTTTTTTATACCTTTTATTTTCTATACGTTGTTAACTACAGACTTGTTTCCTATGCATTTCTTTCGGCAACATTTCGTTAGTGTTATTTTGTAGCAAATTATGAAATAAAGGCTTGTTTATTGGCCGTTGAAATGTTTGTTTGCTATTTATCTGTGGGATATAGAGTGCTCTGTTAACTTGCAATTTGTTTTATGTGGATAGGTTAAATCACGTCTCCAGACGTACAAGCAAAATGTTGAGGCTATCTTGTCAACATACTCAAACTTGTTAAAAATGGTGTTTCCTTATTTTGGATTTTATCTCTATTAGTTTAAGAAGATGGAAAAAAAAAGAGTTTTAATAAGTTGTAAGCATACAGGTTGATGGGAATCGCCAAAAAGAAGTTGTATTTGAAGAAATAGACCTACTGTTACAGCAAGTCCAAAAAGATCCTACAGAGGCTGAGAAGCTGGACACCTTAAAAGGTAAACGTGTAATAAGTTTCATGCAAATATTTATTGCAGTGTATTTCCACTTAACTTCCTGCCAATGTCCATTGGGTATTACAGAAAACAGTGGCAGAATCTTTTCTATTTTTTCATGTATGACTATCTATTCAATTTAGACTTTTGCCTTTTGTCTTGGTAATCACCATACACAGCTGAAAATTCGTTCGTTGTCAAAATAATCTTTTTTGGACGTATATGTTCTTCTTTTGTTCAGATTTATGACTGCTTCATTACAAGCTATTCCATAATACAAGTGGGTTGAGAGTTTCATACTTTTAGTTACACCATTTTGTTGCTAATATGGATTTAGAGTTGAGCTTTGAACTGTTTGAAAGTTGCATATGCTTTTGACATGACAGGATATAACCATTTGCAGCCAACTATGCTCTGGTTGATTGGGTCATTGGTGATGGTCATCTTGAATTCATTGTATTTGAGCTCCATTTATTCTGTCGTAACTGTGATCTATTGTTTGCCTTTGGTTTCTTTGGGGTATGCTGTAGGTTCCTTTCCCCCCCCCATAAAGTGTGCTTTCCCTTCTTAGAAACAATGCACGAATATTTTTTCACCATGGCAGAATCATCTGATAATGTAGTTGATGTAAGGAATCCTGAAGCAAGAGACCTTCTGCAGTAATAATAGGTTTGTGTAGTATAAGACAGCAAAGATGGCATGAGATCTAAGAATACTATCCAGATGAATAGGGCAGCATCTTGATGAGTAAGTAGTGTGTTTATGCTCAGCCATAGGACTCCTAAGGTTCTATATTCCAATTCTTTACAGATTTGGGTCAAATCAACTCTATTCAGCTACATCCAAAAGTAGATACGAATAAATCAAAGAAAAACATTGCAGATCGAGCATATTTCTGAATTTCCTACTGCTCTCTCTCTCTCTCTCTCTCTCTCTCTCTCTAGAGACTTGTTGAATTTTTTTTTTAACCTTTGGACACAAAAACTAGTCGTTATCAGCGGAAACCCCTCTTAGAGATTGAATGTCAACTTATCTTATTGCAAAGACAGTGTTGATAGCTAGTAGTGAACAACCCCTTTATGAAACAGAAAGTAATCGATTCCAACCTGCCACAGATATTTTTCATAAGCTTCTTAAACTGGAAACATGAAACTCAATTACCTTCAATGGAAACTCCAAGATAGTTCCACACAACATCCTCCTCTTTTATGCCAAGGAGACTTTTATTCAATCTCTTGTGTCTATGATGTCTTCTTGGGTAGAACTTTAAAATATCTTTCTTATCCATGTGCATCCTTTGACTCATCCATTTGATATAAACCTGCAACACATTTTTTTAGCACCTGACACTCCAGAAGGCTAGCTTTGCTAAGAAGTCAGCATTCAGCAATCATCAGCAAAAAGGTGAGCCAAAGCAGTGATCTTGTGGCAAGAAATGATCCTCTGAAAGGGGCCTTTTTTCTTATCATGGTGAACTGGATATGAGTATTGATCATGAACTCCTCTTTGACAACAGGAAGGTTTTCTAATCAGAGGCGGAAAGGCAACAAACTGTCTCAGGTCTTGCCCTAGTTTCTAAAATAGCGTACATATGTAAAATAAGTGTTATACCTTTGTTTAAGTGGAACGGAAGAGAGGGAAAACACATATTGACAAAAAGCAGCATATTTAAGTGATGAAAATTTCGTGACTCATGAATAATTCTTCTACGATAATATTTCTCCTTAAATAGCAAGACTAAGTATACTGGTGTGGCTCATACTATAGCAGTGATTGTACTTTTCCTTTCAGACTTGCGTGTTGGGGTCACTAGTGCTTTTCAATTGTGATAAAAGGAATTTTACGTGGAAGTAACCTAGTCATCCAATCAGGATTTACTGCCGCTTAATCAGCAATTGTATCTCCATATTTTTTCATTTTCTAGGATAATAAGAAGCTCAATGGGTGATGTTAAACTTAAGGATGTATATTGTGTCTTGTATATTATGTACTTCATTAATCTGTGTACACCATTTTTCGAGAAACAATTTCTCGAATAACTTGGGTTATGACATGCCAATGCAATCTCTACCTTTGTAACACTTTCTCCTCAAGTTATTAACAATTGTAACTATCATAACCTTAGATGCGCCTCTCTGTTGCATACACTTAAATTTTCTAGTTTGTAGCGAGTTCTTTTATTGTCCCGTAATAACAAAAATACTCACACATGATGGGGCTAAATGCCTTTCCAGATGTTAATGTACATATAGATGGGTCGGGTTTAATGTATAGTCGGGTCGGATTGTATAGTGATACATGTACATATATTGGGCTTGAGTCCCTCAATGGAATGCATTCTATTCCTCTCCAAACCCTAGCCGTCATCTCCTAACATGGTATCAGAGCACTAGGGTTCTCCCTCGCGGCGACGTCGACGACGGTCATCTCCTCCGGCTTCCGTTCATCTGATCGGCAGCCCCCCCGGCCCCCCTTCCGGCCTCCAGCACCCCGCCGGCCCCCCCTTCCGGCCTACAGCCACCGCCGCCCCCCCCTTCTCCACCTGCCCAACCCCCGGCACCCCTCCTCCGCCCTCCAGCACCCCGCCGGCCCCCCCCTTCTCCACCCGCCCACCCCCCCGGCCCCGCCTCCGCCCTACAGCACCCCGCCGACCCCCCTACAGTCCCCCCGACCCCCCCCGACCCTCCTACAACCACCTCCGACCCCCCCCCCCCGACCCCCCTCCAGCCCCCCCGCCACCCCCCGACACCCTACAGCCCCCCCCGATCCCCTCCCGACACCCTACAGCCCCCCTCCGCACCACCCACAGCCCCCTCCGCCCCCTCCGCCCCCCTCCGGCCTCCTCCTTTGCTCCATCAGCCCACCCGACACCTCCCAGACACCCCGCCCCCCCTTCCTCTGCCCCGACAGCTCACCCGCCCCCTCCCCTGCAACCTCGCCAGCTCCTGCATCCCCTGCTGCCCCACCGCCCCACCTTCTCCTCTGTACCGAACTGCCCGTCTCCTCTGTACGGACTGCCTTAGACCTTCCTTGTGCCGGTTCGCCCCCGTACTTCCGAGATATGGCTTCCTCCAGCATCTCTCGGCTCCCATATTGCCTGCACACCGTCGCTGATCGTCAGGTCCCTCCGTCTCCTCGTTTTGCTGGTATTCTCGGGCCACGTCCCTCCACCACATCAGTTGACTGTGGACGTCGTCATGGTCTCCTCCGCCATGATGGCGAGACTGCTGCTGCTGCTGATCTCCCTACTCCAGCACCGCCTGCCACCACTCCTGCTCCGTCTCGGTCTTACTCCGACCGCCTCCAGCGCTTTGAATAGTTACTGTTGCGATACCTCGCCTCCACCAGCTCTTCGACAGATCACGGTCTCTCTGCCACTCCGGGTACTTCTGCTCAGTCTCGGTCTTACTCCAACCGCCTCCAGCGCTTTGAGGAATTACTGCTTCGGTACCTCGCCTCCACCAGCTCTTCGACAGCTCACAGTCTCTCTGCCACTCCGGGTACTACTGCTCCATGGATATTCGACTCGGGTGCCTCCTGTCACCTCACCTTTGACTCCACTGTCCTCACTGACTGTTCTCCCACTACCACCCACCAGGAGGTTCACACTGCGGATGGGACTCTCGTCCCTATTCCGCAATGTGGATCCGTCACTACTACCTCTGACCCTTCTGGTCGCCTGACCTTACCCCATGTCCATCATGCCCCCCGTCTTAACATTAATCTGATCTCTATCAGTTCTCTTTGCGACTCTGGTCTGACTGTCACCTTCACCCCTTCTGTTTGTGTTGTGCAGGATTCGCGGACGGGTCAGAGGATTGGGCTGGGCCGTAGAGCAGGACTTTACCAGCTGGACCATCTCCATGTGTCTTCCGTTCCTGTTGCGTCTGTCATGTCTGTTACCTCCGATGCCGACCTGTGGCATAGAAGGTTAGGTCACATATCGAGTGATCGACTCAAAAACGTTTTCCGTTCGGGCGCTATGGGTCGAGCGTCCTTCTCCCCTCTCTCTGTTTGTACGGGTTGTAGACTAGCAAAGCATCTAGCTCTTCCATTCTCTGCTAGTGCTTCCCAATCTGATGCGTTATTTGATTTAGTACATTCGGACATTTGGGGTCCTGCACCTGTTGCATCCATTTCGGGTTACATGTACTATGTGTGTTTCATCGATGACTACTCTAGGTGCACCTGGGTTTATCTTATGCGTCATCGGTCTGAAGTCCCTCACATCTTTAGGAGATTCACTACTATGATACACACTCAGTTTGGTCGGCGCATTAAGACCTTTCGGTCTGATTGTGCCAAGGAGTACCTCTCCTCCGAGATGCGTGAGATTCTTTAGTCTCACGGCACTCTTCACCAGCAGTCCTGTCCCCACACCCATGAGCAGAACGGCGTTGCCGAACGCAAGCATCGTCATGTCCTTGAGACCGCACGAGCCTTGCTCCTCTCTGTGTCTGTTCCTCACTCTTACTGGGCTGAAGCTGTCATGACGGCTATCCACCTCATCAATATCACTCCGTCATCTGCTCTGTCTGGTGCCACCCCACATGAGCGCCTTCACTCCAGCCCACCTGACTACTCCCTTCTTCGCACGTTTGGCTGCACGTGCTTCGTTCTTCTTCCTCCCCATGAGCGCACCAAACTCTCTGCGAGATCTGTTCGGTGTGTTCACTTAGGGCTTAGTCGGGAGCACAAGGGGTATCGTTGTTACGATCCCTTGGCTCGCCGGATCCGTGTCTCCCGTCACGTTTCCTTTGTTGAGGATGTCCCGTACTTTTCCCCTGAGTCTCGGGATATTTCCTTGCCTCCTGCGTCACCCTCCTCGCCTTCATCACCTCTCCACATCCCCGTTCTACCCCCGTTTTCTGTTGCCCCACCCACGCCTACTCCACCTCCATCTTCCCCGCCACCACCACCACCATCACCTCCTCAGTCTCCCTCACCACCACCACCTCCACCACCACCACCACCTCCTCAGTCTTCCTCGCCACCTCCACCACCACCCGTTACTCGTGTCTATGTACGTCGGTCTGCAGCTCCTCCTCCAGAGTCGGTTCACACTGGTACTCCCTCGCCTGATGCTGCTGCCCCCTCCTCCCCGGTCGTGGATCCTGCTCCTGTTCGGCGCTACCCGGCGCGCGAACATCACCCTCCTGACAGATATGACTACTCTCCTGACAGGTTTGGCTACTCTGCTTTTCCTTCTGACTCTCCTGACTCTTCTGGCTACTCTGCCAGTGTCTCCTATTCACCATCATTTCAGGCTTTTCTTACTGCTATACACACCCATCGGGAGCCCCAGTCGTACCGTGAGGCAGCGTTACATCCAGAATGGCGGTAGGCCATGTCAGTTGAGCTTTAGGCTTTTCAGCGGACCAAGACCTGGGAGTTGGTGCCTTGTCCCTCCGGGGTGGTGCCTGTTAGCTGCAAGTGGATATTCAAGGTCAAGACTCGACCTGACGGATCCATTGAGCGGCACAAGGCTCGCCTCGTTGCTTGCGGCTTCTCCCAGGAGTATGGGATTGACTACGAGGAGACGTTTGCTCCAGTTGCTCGGATGACTACTGTGCGCAGCCTCTTAGCTGTGGCAGCTGCTCGAGGGTGGCCTCTCCATCAGATGGATGTCACCAATGCGTTTCTCCACGGTGATATCTCCGAGGAAGTTTACATGGCTCCTCATCCGGGCACTTCAGTTCCTCCAGGGCACGTGTGTCGGTTGCGCCGAGCCATCTATGGGCTCAAGCAGGTCCCTCGTGCCTGGTTTGAGCGATTTCGCAGTGCAGTTCTGGCCGCCGGGTTTGTTGAGCGTCACTCCGACTATGCTTTGTTCACTCGCTCCTCCAGTCAGGGCATTGCAGTTCTTCTCCTCTATGTGGATGATATGATCATCACTGGGGATGACAGTGCCACCATCGCCTCTCTCCAGCGGCACCTCCAGAGTCAGTTTGAGATGAAAGATCTGGGATCTCTTCGCTACTTTTTGGGCCTTGAGATTGCCCGGTCAGCTCGTGGTCTGTTGGTCTCCCAGCAGAAGTACATCTCCGACATCCTTGCTGATGCTGCTCTTACGGACACGCGCACTGCTGATACACCCATGGAGCTCAATTTGAAGCTTCTCGCTACAGACGGTGAGCCGCTCCAGGATGTCTCCCGCTACCAGAGGCTGGTTGGGATGCTCGTCTATCTCACCATGACTCGGCCAGACATTGCCCATGCAGTTGGCATTGTCAGTCAGTTTGTTCAGGCTCCACGGTCAGTACACTATGCAGCTGTTCTTCGGATTATCCGCTACCTCCGGGGCACCATCACCCGTTCACTACTGTTTCCCTCCACCTCTCCGTTGGTGCTGCGTGCCTACTCCGATGCAGATTGGGCAGGAGATGCAGCCACTCGTCACTCGACTACAGGATACTGTGTGTTTCTGGGTGATTCACTGATTTCGTGGCGCAGCAAGAAGCAGGAGTCTGTTGCTCGCTCCAGCACTGAAGCCGAATACAGGGCTATGGCTTCCACCACCGCCGAGATTGTCTGGCTTCGCCGTCTTCTGCTCGACTTAGGAGTGGTGATATCCGGGCCCACTCCTCTCTTCTGTGACAACCGGAGTGCAATTCAGATTGCTAGCAACCCTGTCTTCCATGAGCGAACAAAGCATATTGAAGTTGATTGTCATTATGTTCGCCAGGCGTTTATCGACCACACCATCTCCCTGCCTTTCATTTCCTCATCGGAGCAGACTGCTGATTTTCTGACGAAGCCCCTGACGATTGCTCGCTTCCAGCATTTTCTAGGCAAACTCTCGGTTCATGATCCACCGTGAGTTTGAGGGGGAGTGTTAATGTACATATAGATGGGTCGGGTTTAATGTATAGTCGGGTCGGATTGTATAGTGATACATGTACATATATTGGGCTTGAGTCCCTCAATGGAATGCATTCTATTTCTCTCCAAACCCTAGCCCTCCTAACACCAGAAATTCGCATTCATCTTTATTGCTGCTAAATTTCATTTTATATGTATGCTTTAGTTTAATTATTTCTTCTTCAAACCTTTCCCAATTTATTTTAGCACTGAACCCTATTTTCATTCCATCAATTAGCACTTCATCAGTCTTAAAGAATATACAAATTGACACTTGATAATATTGCTACATCATCTTGTGCAGATGTAAAGAGATAAGGGCTTGGATATGCTCTATGTAGGCTCACCAAAAACGGAAAAATCAAATTGTTGCAACTACTACCGATATTTGTCACCAGTCCCTCGTACAGTCACTAGTGCATGCCCGTGCCTGTCGGCATTGCAGCGGGCCACCTTCAGCGGCAACACACCTGTCGGCACAGCATCGGGCCGCCTTCGGCGGCAAGACACCCACCGGGCATCACCACTCCCACTCACACCGTCGTATTCAGCAGCAACACACCTAACCGCCTTCAGCGACCACACCCTCGGCCGACTTTGGGCTGCCTTTAGCGGCAACACATCTTAGTTATAGTGCATGCCCGTGCCTATCGGCACTCAGGCATGAACAGTGTTTTGTTTTTTTTTTTTTTTTGGGAGGAGGGGGGCAATCCCACTCACACCGTCGTATTCGGCGGCAATACACCTAACCGCCTTCAGCGGCTACACACCCCCGGCAGACTTCGGGCCGCCTTCAGTGGCAACACATCTTAGTTATAGTGCATGCCCGTGCTTGTCAGCACTCGGGCGTGAACAGGTTTTTTTTTTTTAGGGGGGGGGGGGGGCATCTTACCGGCGTGAGAGGGGGGCATGAAGGGAGGGGATCACAGTTTTCTGATTTGGGGTTGGGGCGTGACCATGTTTTTTTTTTTTAAGATGGTTTTTTTAAAAATTTGTATTACCGATTCTCTCTATGTTTCTTTGTTAGTCTTTGTCAGTTTGAATGTTTTGTCTAGTCAACATGCGTGTTTTTGTCTAGTCAGCGTTCCATTTTGTCTAGCCAGCACAATACCGCCGTGCCATGTTATATAGATAGACACCTTTGGCTGTCTTAATAATCCTCTTCACTAACCTTTTATATATCCCACCAAATTTCCTCATATGGTACTTGATTTTTGTTCTATTCTTTGAATAAAAACCATATAACTTTTATCCAATTCCCTATGCAAGAATATCCATTAACGGCATAAATAAAGTACAAACATGTAGAAATTAATATATATATTTAGCCAAGCTGTCCAGTTATCATGCATAGGTTGACCCTTATGGATCCAGCTATTTCTCATGTATATATGATCCGATATGGTTTGAATCTGACTTCTTGGACCCAATTCTGAAATTTTTAAGGTTGGTTCAAATAAGTGTTGTGATATTATAAGAAAGCTTATCTAAATGTTGGATGTTGACACAAGAGGGATATGGAGGTTGGACTTTTTTTTTGAGCGGAGGAGGTTGGACAAGAATGAGCTCAATGCCATTAATGATCCCAGGCACGGACAGACAGATGGAGGTTTGCTACCAAGTTGATAGTATGGATGTTTGCTACCAACCTGATTCTAATATTCTTTGACACAAATAGTGACATTATTGGAGAGCAGGAGTTGACTATCATGTGACACCAGATCTTTACCACCATATCTTGACACCAGAAGGTACTACGGTGGTGAGCTTGGTGATCCTGATGATTGTAGCTTCTTGCTTGGTTTCATAGGACCTGAGGGCAGGTTCCTGTGTAGTGGAAGCGTATGATGGTTATCGGAGCATGCATGGTTGTGATAGGAGCCATTCAGAAAAGAAGATGAAGACATACTGATGCAGACCTGATCAGCACCTTTAGTTCGTCGCCGCATCTTCAGTCATCCCCAGAGACCGTTTATTTCAGTCGTTTTATTTTTATGCTTGGATGACATTAGTCGTATGGGATTTGTTAGTCGTTATTTCAGTTTTTGGCCATTTTTCTATGTTTTTGGCCTTATTTCAGCATTTAGTTTTATTTCTGTTCTTGCCCAGTTCATGGGGGATGTCCATGATCTCATCCGAGGGCTTTTCGGATTAAATCCGGGTCCTCTCGGGTGAGTTTCAGCATGATATTAATAAAATTATGGGTATGTGTGTTTGTGGGGCACCGACGGACGAGATTAGATCTCGAAACCGACGGTTAGATGGCGAAATAACTCTATTTTGATGACATGGCAAGTTATGGGCTTCAATTAGGACTTAATTGGGCTTATCTTAAGCCCAATAGGAATCTTTTTGTGATGCCGCCCCTCTCTCTCCTCTTTTTCCCGTGAACAAGCCGTCCGCTACCCTACCCGTGCGGATCCCAAGGCCGGTTCCCCTTTTGTCCGTTCTCTCTCTTCTCTCCCTTGTTTCTCTCTCTTTTTCTTGCCTTTCTTGATCCCTTACATCCACACCATCTAATCCTAATTGGCCTTTGATCTTAGCCATCGAAACAAAACCCTAATCCTACAAAAGATGAAGAAAGAATGAGAAATTTAGATTTTGAAGAATTGCTGAAACTTGTGCCTCTTCGTGAGTGCTTCCGGGCGAGACTCGTGTCCCCGATCCTCGCCGCTTCCACGACTTCGCCTCGTGAAGGCCTTGATGTAGATTTTCCGAAGGTTCCGGCTTCTCCCGACGTCCGGCCTTGCTCCGTGTGCGGGATCATCGGCGCATCCTCGCAATCGACCCACGGCGGGAAACCCCAGGCAGTATCTTTCCTTTTCCTTTATTTTTCCATCGCATCCGCTTCGTTTTCATTAGTTTCCATTGCCTCCGCTCCGCATCGCAGCCGTCATCATCCTTTTCATCGCTAGTTGAAGCCATATCTTATGCCTATTTGCTAGATTCGCCATCTATAGTCTGCCGGTAACCCTAGCAAACATCTCTAACCTATTTTTAGTGAAAATCTGATGCATGCCTATTGTTCTATTTCAATATCTATTGCTGCGATGGAATATATTATATGCTGAATTCTGTTCTTCGTGATAATATTGCGTTTATATTGTTTAAATCTGAATCCTGCTTAATGTTGACGGCATAGCCTTTTAGAACTGCATGAGATAATTTATGTTTGCTGTCCTTTTGATTCGTACGTCGCTATATTGATCATTAAATCATAGTTATTGACCAAAGGAAACCCTAAAAGGGCTTAGGATTGTAGTGTGCCTTATTGGTGCCTGCATCAAGTTGGTATCAGAGCTCGAAAGAACCTGTCGGGTTTCTTTTGAGTGCTGAATTTCAGCAAACCCTAATCTTTTTCTTTGCTGATTTTGGATAGGGCATAATCTTGCGTGCTTGAATTTGCATCTAGTGTTAGGTTTACATCTAGCGTTAGGATTGCATCGTGTTTACATAGAGCAATATGACGCCATGTCCTATCATCGCGTCCGATCCCATCATTATTCGCTTGACCCACTAGATACCCACACCTATAAACAATTTGTCAAACTATATAAATCTTTTGGGCCATGTCCTACCCTTTTTCCGAGATCTTCGATGGAACATCGCTACTCCTCTTTGATTCGAGATCGAGCCCATGGCCTAGATCTATCTTCCAAGCCTTTTGTTCAATGGATTTTACGGAGTCTTTCAGTGCCATCCTTGAAATTCCGCTATATTGAAACCCAGCTCTTACTTGACGATATTGAGGATGAGTTGGCATGGAGAGAGAAGCAGAACCAGAGGCTTGCTAGATACAGCAGGCCACCACCTCCAGCAGAGCCTCCACCTCCTGTGGGGCACCCAGTTCCACCAGCGGCACCACCTGAGGAGCATCCACCCCTTGTGGAGCTTCCTCGTCCGATGCCTACTGATGCAGACGAGTCACTACGTGCAGTTTTTCTACAGCTGATGGCGTATTTTCATCCGCGCCGGAGATCCAGGAACCCGATCGTCGATCCGTCTGCATCAGTGGAAAGCTTAATCGAAGCCCCACAGTTTTGGTTTTTACTTTATTTCGATCCGACCAGCGGATCGTTAGTTATTTCAGTTTTTATTTCTGGTTTGGGTAGGTGCGAGCCATGTTCGCATCCGGTTCGAGCCACAGATGCCGAACTGACTCGTTTCTGTGTTTACTTTTTAGCCGTAGGATGTTAGGTTAGAATAGATCTCAATGGATGAGATTCGAAGGGGAATTAAGAACCCAAAAACCCTAACCTAAGCCCCACCCGACCGGCCTCCTCTCTCTCTCCCGCGGACACCCCCGACTCCCCCTCTCTCATCCGCGCGACCCTCTCTCTCTCTCTACCCGACCGGCCTCTCTCTCTCTTCTTTCCTTTTTCGTTTTCTTTAGTTGTTCCCCTATTTATTCTAAAAACCCTAATTGCAAAGGAGGAGATGAATTGAAATTGAAACCCTAGATTGAAGAAGCGTGTGCGCTTGTTCGGTTATCCCTTCCGAAGAAATCCTCTCTGCTTCTTGTCTACTTCTTCCTTCCGCACGCTTCTACCCCGTCGCCTCGCTATTCATCCTCGGCTTCACGGAAGATCGACGTGGAGTTTCTTCTTCTTCAAGATCATCGTCTCGGCTTCTTCACCCCGTCTTCTGGACCACGCCTCCCCTTCCGCGCCATTCCTCTGCAACATCGGAGCATCGGAAAGCTGCCGGCATTGACCAAAGCACGGTGAGATCGATCCTCGATAATTTTCATGTGATAACCTGCTTTCTCGCAACCGGCCTTATTGCTGATTCCATTGTAGGAACCCTAAAATTCTGTTTCCCGAGAGTCTCATCCATTAGGTTTATTCGTTTAGATTTTTACTTGTTCTCGAGACGTTGGCTTATTCTATTTGAGACTGTGATCATTGGTATTGCTGGACTGGTTTATTATAATCTGAAATTAGATCTTATTATGTCCGTTTTATCATTTTGTCAGATTAAACATGCTTGGGTATTGAATGAATGATGAATCGGGTTTATCGGCTTTGCTGAAATTTGTCTTTGATATGCTGAAATCTGATTTTACTGCTTAAAAATCCAGCACTTGGCTTTGTTTAGCATTCACATCCCATCACCTACGGAGGAGCCACCTTTTCCGTCAGCGACTCCAGAGGAGCTCCTTCCACCTTCTCCAGTGCCTACAGAGGTGCCACCTCCTCCTTCAGTGACTCCAGGGGAGTTCCTTCCACCTTCTCCAGTGCCTACAGAGGTGCCACCTCCTCCTTCAGTGACTCCAGAGGAGTTCCTTCCACCTTCAGCAGTGTCTACAGAGGAGCCCCTTCCTCCAGTAGTGACTATGGAGAGGCTTCTCCTACCTTTCACAGAGCTTACAGATGAGACACCTCCGCCTGCAGTTCTTCCTACAGCCGAGACACCCATGGAGCCTTCGACTTCCACGGAGCTTCCATCACAGCTACAGTCAGAGCCAGTTGGGGAGTTTCAGACAGCTGAGCCACTTACGCGCTTTGACTTTGTCGGGACTGACCGACCACCTACAGCTCGTGTGCTTATGTTTATGTACTTCAGTAGCTTCTGGCCCTCGCTCGACGCCAGCAATCTCTTCGCGAGGGGCCCAGAGGTTGTTGACTGCCCGAGACATCACTTGTTGGGAATTCATCATCAGATCCAGACACAACGACGTTCCCACGGTGGTGGTCTCCCTCCTGCTACCGGCGATGTCTTCCGGCGTAAACTCGAGGACGAGTTTTTCGCAGCGGAAGCGATTGATGCAGACCTGATCAGCACCTTTAGTTCGTCGCCGCATCTTCAGTCATCCCCAGAGACCGTTTATTTCAGTCGTTTTATTTTTATGCTTGGATGACATTAGTCGTATGGGATTTGTTAGTCGTTATTTCAGTTTTTGGCCATTTTTCCCTGTTTTTGGCCTTATTTCAGCATTTAGTTTTATTTCTGTTCTTGCCCAGTTCATGGGGGATGTCCATGATCTCATCCGAGGGCTTTTCGGATTGAATCCGGGTCTTCTCGGGTGAGTTTCAGCATGATATTAATAAAATTATGGGTGTGTGTGTTTGCGGGGCACCGACGGACGAGATTAGATCTCGAAACCGACGGTTAGATGGCGAAATAACTCTATTTTGATGACATGGCAAGTTATGGGCTTCAATTAGGACTTAATTGGGCTTATCTTAAGCCCAATAGGAATCCCTTTGTGATGCCGCCCCTCTCTCTCCTCTTTTTCCCGTGAACAAGCCGTCCGCTACCCTACCCGCGCGGATCCCAAGGCCGGTTCCCCTTTTGTCCGTTCTCTCCCTTCTCTCCCTTGTTTCTCTATCTTTTTCTTGCCTTTCTTGATCCCTTACATCCACACCATCTAACCCTAACAACTTGCCTAAAATAAAGATCTTAAATCTAAAAGATATCATAAGAGATATCCTGCCTTATCCATCTAGGGCAGGCTAGGATGGGCCTTCGGGTGGGCCAACGGGCTTGGGCCCAAGTCGGATCACATCATTAGCCATCGAAACAAAACCCTAATCCTACAAAAGATGAAGAAAGAATGAGAAATTCAGATTTTGAAGAATTGCTGAAACTTGTGCCTCTTCGTGAGTGCTTCCGGGCGAGACTCGTGTCCCCGATCCTCGCCGCTTCCACGACTTCGCCTCGTGAAGGCCTTGGTGCAGATTTTCCGAAGGTTCCGGCTTCTCCCGACGTCCGGCCTTGCTCCGTGTGCGGGATCATCGGCGCATCCTCGCAATCGACCCACGGCGGGAAACCCCAGGCAGTATCTTTCCTTTTCCTTTATTTTCCCATCGCATCCGCTTCGTTTTCATTAGTTTCCATTGCCTCCGCTCCGCATCGCAGCCGTCATCATCCTTTTCATCGCTAGTTGAAGCCATATCTTATGCCTATTTGCTAGATTCGCCATCTATAGTCTGCCGATAACCCTAGCAAACATCTCTAACCTATTTTTAGTGAAAATCTGATGCATGCCTATTGTTCTATTTCAATATCTATTGCTGCGATGGAATATATTATATGCTGAATTCTGTTCTTCGTGATAATATTGCGTTTATATTGTTTAAATCTGAATCCTGCTTAATGTTGACGGCATAGCCTTTTAGAACTGCATGACATAATTTATGTTTGCTGTCCTTTTGATTCGTACGTCGCTATATTGATCATTAAATCATAGTTATTGACCAAAGGAAACCCTAAAAGGGCTTAGGATTGTAGTGTGCCTTATTGGTGCCTGCATCACATACCTTTGCCGAATTCAAAGGCTAGTCATGTAGAGCTTACGAAGGACATTTGGAGAATTTATTTTTATGTCATTGGATATCCTTTATGTTTGTTTGTTTGTTTTGGGCTTAACATAGGTTACCAGAGTCCATAAATGAAGCGAGTTTGGTTTTATTTGGATGTATCCCACTACATAAGGGAAAAAGTGGAAGTTCATATGAAGAAAAGAGGGAGTGAGAAAGCAGTTGATAGTCAGCCTTACTGGGCCCTCTCTCTTATGCCACAAGTACAAGGAGACTCCTCCCCTTACCTATGTGTTTTCACATGTTTCAGGAGACTTCTCGTCATTCCTCCGATCCTTTGGCCTCCCCTCCTTCTCTGGGTTTATTAAGACCTCTGTGGTGTTCTTTTAGTATGTGTTAATGTACATATAGATGGGTCGGGTTTAATGTATAGTCGGGTTGGATTGTATAGTGATACATGTACATATATTGGGCTTGAGTCCCTCAATGGAATGCATTCTATTCCTCTCCAAACCCTAGCCGTCATCTCCTAACATGGTATCAGAGCACTAGGGTTCTCCCTCGCGGCAACGTCGACGACGGTCATCTCCTCCGGCCTCTGTTCACCTGATCGGCAGTCCCCCGGCCCCCCCTTCCGGCCTCCAGCACCCCCCCGGCCCCCCTTCCGGCCTCCAGCACCCCGCCGGCCCCCCCTTCCGGCCTACAGCCACCGCCGGCCCCCTCTTCCGGCCTCCAGCACCCAGCCGGCCCCCCTTCCGGCCTCCAGCACCCCTTCCGGCCCCCCCTTCCGGCCTACAGCCACCTCCGGCCCCCCCTTCTCCACCCGCCCAACCCCCGGCACCCCTCCTCCGCCCTCCAGCACCCCGCCGGCCCCCCCTTCTCCACCCGCCCACCCCCCCCCGGCCCCGCCTCCGCCCTACAGCACCCCGCCGACCCCCCTACAGCCCCCCCGACCCCCCCCGACCCTCCTACAGCCACCTCCGCCACCCCCCCGACCCCCCTCCAGCCCCCCCGCCACCCCCCGACACCCTACAGCCCCCCCGATCCCCTCCCGACACCCTACAGCCCCCCTCCGCACCACCCGCAGCCCCCTCCGCCCCCTCCGCACCACCCGGCTGCCCCCTCCGCCCCCCTCCGGCCTCCTCCTTTGCTCCAGCAGCCCACCCGACACCTCCCAGACACCCCGCCCCCCCTTCCTCTGCCCCGACAGCTCACCCGCCCCCTCCCCTGCAACCTCGCCAGCTCCTGCACCCCCTGCTGCCCCACCGCCCCACCTTCTCCTCTATATCGAACTGCCCGTCTCCTCTGTACGGACTGCCTCAGACCTTCCTTGTGCCGGTTCGCCCCCGTACTTCCGAGATATGGCTTCCTCCAGCATCTCTCGGCTCCCATATTGCCTGCACACCGTCGCTGATCGTCGGGTCCCTCCGTCTCCTTGTTTTGCTGGTATTCTCGGGCCACGTCCCTCCACCATATCAGTTGACTGTGGACGTCGTCAGGGTCTCCTCCGTCATGATGGCGAGACTGCTGCTGCTGCTGATCTCCCTACTCCAGCACCGCCTGCCACCACTCCTGCTCCGTCTCGGTCTTACTCCGACCGCCTCCAGCGCTTTGAGGAGTTACTGTTGCGATACCTCGCCTCCACCAGCTCTTCGACAGATCACGGTCTCTCTGCCACTCCGGGTACTTCTGCTCAGTCTCGGTCTTACTCCGACCGCCTCCAGCGCTTTGAGGAATTACTGCTTCGGTACCTCGCCTCCACCAGCTCTTCGACAGCTCACAGTCTCTCTGCCACTCCGGGTACTACTGCTCCATGGATATTCGACTCGGGTGCCTCCTGTCACCTCACCTTTGACTCCACTGTCCTCACTGACTGTTCTCCCACTACCACCCACCAGGAGGTTCGCACTGCGGATGGGACTCTCGTCCCTATTCCGCAATGTGGATCCGTCACTACTACCTCTGACCCTTCTGGTCGCCTGACCCTACCCCATGTCCATCATGCCCCCCGTCTTAACATTAATCTGATCTCTATCAGTTCTCTTTGCGACTCTGGTCTGACTGTCACCTTCACCCCTTCTGTTTGTGTTGTGCAGGATTCGCGGACGGGTCAGAGGATTGGGCTGGGCCGTAGAGCAGGAGAACTTTACCAGCTGGACCATCTCCATGTGTCTTCCGTTCCTGTTGCGTCTGTCATGTCTGTTACCTCCGATGCCGACCTGTGGCATAGAAGGTTAGGTCACATATCGAGTGATCGACTCAAAAGCGTATTCCGTTCGGGCGCTTTGGGTCGAGCGTCCTTCTCCCCTCTCTCTGTTTGTACGGGTTGTAGACTAGCAAAGCATCTAGCTCTTCCATTCTCTGCTAGTGCTTCCCAATCTGATGCGTTATTTGATTTAGTACATTCGGACATTTGGGGTCCTGCACCTGTTGCATCCATTTCGGGTTACATGTACTATGTGTGTTTCATCGATGACTACTCTAGGTGCACCTGGGTTTATCTTATGCGTCATCGGTCTGAAGTCCCTCGCATCTTTAGGAGATTCACTACTATGATACACACTCAGTTTGGTTGGCGCATTAAGACTTTTCAGTCTTATTGTGCTAAGGAGTACCTCTCCTCCGAGATGCGTGAGATTCTTCAGTCTCACGACACTCTTCACCAGCAGTCCTGTCCCCACACCCATGAGCAGAACGGCGTTGCCGAACGCAAGCATCGTCATGTCCTTGAGACCGCACGAGCCTTGCTCCTCTCTGCGTCTGTTCCTCACTCTTATTGGGCTGAAGCTGTCATGACGGCTGTCCACCTCATCAATATCACTCCGTCATCTGCTCTGTCCGGTGCCACCCCATATGAGCGCCTTCACTCCAGCCCACCTGACTACTCCCTTCTTCGCACGTTTGGCTGCACGTGCTTCGTTCTTCTTCCTCCCCATGAGCGCACCAAACTCTCTGCGAGATCTGTTCGGTGTGTTCACTTGGGGCTCAGTCGGGAGCACAAGGTGTATCGTTGTTACGATCCCTTGGCTCGCCGGATCCGTGTCTCCCGTCACGTTTCCTTTGTTGAGGATGTCCCGTACTTTTCCCCTGAGTCTCGGGATATTTCCTTGCCTCCTGCGTCACCCTCCTCGCCTTCATCACCTCTCCACATCCCCGTTCTACCCCCGTTTTCTGTTGCCCCACCCACGCCTACTCACCTCCATCTTCCCCGCCACCACCACCACCACCACCACCACCTCCTCAGTCTCCCTCACCACCGCCACCTCCACCACCACCCGTTACTCGTGTCTATGTACGTCGGTCTGCAGCTCCTCCTCCAGAGTCGGTTCACACTGGTACTCCCTCGCCTGATGCTGCTGCCCCCTCCTCCCCGGTCGTGGATCCTGCTCCTGTTCGGCGCTACCCGGCGCGCGAACATCACCCTCCTGACAGATATGACTACTCTCCTGACAGGTTTGGCTACTCTGCTTTTCCTTCTGACTCTCCTGACTCTTCTGGCTACTCTGCCAGTGTCTCCTATTCACCATCCTTTCAGGCTTTTCTTACTCTATACACACCCATCGGGAGCCCCAGTCGTACCGTGAGGCAGCGTTACATCCAGAATGGCGGCAGGCCATGTCAGTTGAGCTTGAGGCTTTTCAGCGGACCAAGACCTGGGAGTTGGTGCCTTGTCCCTCCGGGGTGGTGCCTGTTAGCTGCAAGTGGATATTCAAGGTCAAGACTCGACCTGACGGATCCATTGAGTGGCACAAGGCTCGCCTCGTTGCTCGCGGCTTCTCCCAGGAATATGAGATTGACTACGAGGAGACGTTTGCTCCAGTTGCTCGGATGACTACTATGCGCACCCTCTTAGCTGTGGCAGCTGCTCGAGGGTGGCCTCTCCATCAGATGGATGTCACCAATGCGTTTCTCCATGGTGATCTCTCCGAGGAAGTCTACATGGCTCCTCCTCCGGGCACTTCAGTTGCTCCAGGGCACGTGTGTCGGTTGCGCCGAGCCATCTATGGGCTCAAGCAGGCCCCTCGTGCCTGGTTTGAGCGATTTCGCAGTGCAGTTCTGGCCGCCGGGTTTGTTGAGCGTCACTCCGACTATGCCTTGTTCACTCGCTCCTCCAGTCAGGGCATTGCAGTTCTTCTCCTCTATGTGGATGATATGATCATCACTGGGGATGACAGTGCCACCATCGCCTCTCTCCAGCGGCACCTCCAGAGTCAGTTTGAGATGAAAGATCTGGGATCTCTTCGCTACTTTTTGGGCCTTGAGATTGCCCGGTCAGCTCGTGGTCTGTTGGTCTCCCAGCAGAAGTACATCTCCGACATCCTTGCTGATGCTGCTCTTACGGACACGCGCACTGCTGATACACCCATGGAGCTCAATTTGAAGCTTCTCGCTACAGACGGTGAGCCGCTCCAGGATGTCTCCCGCTACCAGAGGCTGGTTGGGATGCTCGTCTATCTCACCATGACCCGGCCAGACATTGCCCATGCAGTTGGCATTGTCAGTCAGTTTGTTCAGGCTCCACGGTCAGTACACTATGCAGCTGTTCTTCGGATTATCCGCTACCTCCGGGGCACCATCACCCGTTCACTACTGTTTCCCTCCACCTCTCCGTTGGTGCTGCGTGCCTACTCCGATGCAGATTGGGCAGGAGATGCAGCCACTCGTCGCTCGACTACAGGATACTGTGTGTTTCTGGGTGATTCACTGATTTCGTGGCGCAGCAAGAAGCAGGAGTCTGTTGCTTGCTCCAGCGCCGAAGCCGAATACAGGGCTATGGCTTCCACCACCGCCGAGATTGTCTGGCTTCGCCGTCTTCTGCTCGACTTAGGAGTGGTGATATCCGGGCCCACTCCTCTCTTCTGTGACAACCGGAGTGCTATTCAGATTGCTAGCAACCCAGTCTTCCATGAGCGAACAAAGCATATTGAAGTTGATTGTCATTATGTTCGCCAGGCGTTTATCGACCACACCATCTCCCTGCCTTTCATTTCCTCATCGGAGCAGACTGCTGATTTTCTGACGAAGCCCCTGACGATTGCTCGCTTCCAGCATTTTCTAGGCAAACTCTCGGTTCATGATCCACCGTGAGTTTGAGGGGGAGTGTTAATGTACATATAGATGGGTCGGGTTTAATGTATAGTCGGGTCGGATTGTATAGTGATACATGTACATATATTGGGCTTGAGTCCCTCAATGGAATGCATTCTATTCCTCTCCAAACCCTAGCCGTCATCTCCTAACAGTATGTATCTATGATGTGAAATAAGTAAAGAAAAGGAATTTACTATTGCATCTTCTTTCCCTGTGTGAGACAAGGCCCTTTCGATAGATTCCATCAAGCCAGAGCAAGTCTGAGACCCATTGCTCTTCTTTCTTTACACTCTCCTTGGTAAGTTTTCAATATTTTCAAATGTTTTATGCATCCTTTTAAAAATATGAACCAAAACCTTTCATTGTTCTTCATCGAAACACATCCAAAACCTTTCAAAACCCATAATTTCTTCTCTTTCTGTTGCAAACTGCCAATTTGAAAAAAAAAAACTCGTGAAAAACTTAAAAATCATCAAACCCTCATCTTCCCATCTTTGAAATGATCCCATATTGAAGCCCTTTCATTCACAAACCTTTCCCACATCATCCGGCTTCTACCTTAACTTCTTCTTGATCACCTTCTACCACCACCACAATTTCCCTTTACTTCTCCCCTTCAAGTGCAGATTTTGCACTTGAAACCGACCCTCGTAGATCTCATCTTACTCCTTATCCCACTCTTCCACGCCAAACTTGATGCAAAACGATACAGGGACGACAGGAAATCAGTAGTTTAATTGTACTAGCAGTGCGTCACTATAAATTAAAAGTTTCAGGTTGGAAATATTGTTCAAGCCATCAGCAGGGAATAATGCATTTTAAAAGAAAACTACTAGCATCGGGCAGTTCGATCTCGGTTCCAAGAATTAAAATAAACAATGCTTAAATTAAAGTAGCAATAGTCCGTCCCGCAATATCAAGAAACTACTGATTTAACAGGCAGGTGGGGACGCACAACCTCACGATGGTGGACAACAGTTGGCACAGATAAGAAAAATGGAGACCAGATTAATGGAATTACCGGGAATACCCTACTGGGAGGAGAAACTCACCTGCTGAGGACCATGCTTGGCCTCAGAAACTCGCATCGAACAGGAACTCCGAAATTGGTGATCAAATATCCGGAAAGCCGTTAGCATCCTCAATCGAACCCGTGATCAGCGTCCGGGTCAGCTGTCAGCACCCTCAATCGAACGCGTGATCAGCATCCGGGTCAACTATCCAGTCATGTGACCATGCAAGCATGCTGAAGTGCGTCGGGGAACACGAACTCAGGCACGGGGCGGGGCCGGGGAGGAGGGTTAGGGTCGGGTTGGGCGCGGACTGTAGAGGAGAGGAGGGGTCAGGTCGGGTTGGGGGTCGGGCTGTAGAGGAGAGACGGGAGGGGAAAAAAAAGGGGGGGGGGATCGCGTCGGGTTCGGATGGCGGAGGAGAGGGAGGTGGGGCCGGGCGAGGGGTGTGGGGTAATGGGCTCGGCCAGTGGGTGCAGGTGGGAAGAGGAGGAAGGAGGTGGGCACAGGCTGGGAGGATGGGGATCGGGCGGCGGGGTCACGGGAAGGAGGGAGGTGGACCCGGGCGGTGGGGTTTCGGGCGGAAAGGAGGCGGGGGCCGGGCTGGGCCGCAGGGAGAGGCGGTGGGGGTTTCGGGGCTAGGGCGCGTAGAGAGGGTGGGGGGAAGGTGGGTCGGGCTGGGCTCGGGGAAGGGAGGGGCGTGGGCTGGGTTGATCGGCCGGGGAGGAGGAAGGGGGGGGAAGGGATGCGGGGTGGCTGGGGTGGTCGGCAAGGCCGGAGGAGAGGGAGGGAGGGGCGTAGGTGCAAGTCGAGTAGGGTGAGAAGGAGGATAGGGGTTGGGCTAGTGTTTCACACGCCTAGGATTTGGGATCGGGTTTCACACACCTCACCCTGTTGTCACTCAACACAATAGTGGAGAAACAATTTTTTTATTTCATTATTCAGTGCCTACAAAGGAACAAGGGGGGGTCTTTATATAGGCTTACAATGACTAACCCAAATAGCCGACAAGCGAGGTGGGACTAAACTCAAAGCAGGAAATAAAAAAGACAAAATAAACGTAAATAACTGGGGTCGGCTCTGCTTAGCCGATCACAACCACAAGCTCAAATGGCGCCTCCTGTGCTGGTACAAGTGCCACGGGCTCGCTCGATGTAGATGTCCGTATCATTCTCCCGGGGTGAGAGAACTCAACCCTGTCGAGTAAGGCTCGGTACGGCTCTCGTACAGCTCCAGCAGGTCTGGGTCCATTTACTGGGGTCCCTGATACTCAATCCAGGCGTCTTCAGAAGGGGGCCTTCCTTTCTAGCAAATTAGGTATCGCCGGATTCCACTGTCTCTACTAGAGACTCGTCATCCAGAATCTTATCAATGTCTTTTGCTGTATCATTTGGGAGAATTTCTGGGAGTGAAGGTAGGGAAGGGCTCTCAGGGGCAGGGTCCAGGGTAAGCTCATCTATCAGCAGATTTCTAAGGTTAAGATATGGACCCTTATAAGCCACTAGATCTTCAATATTGAAGGTGGGACTGATGCCAAAACCCATAGGCAATTCAATAACATAAGCATTAGCCATTTTAATTCTTAAAACCCAAAAATAAATTGCACTGCTTGCATGTAGCTTCTCAACAGCTCCCAAAGGAAACCGTTCCGTACGAATCCGTACCATCACGTAATCTCCCACATTGAAGGTTTGAAGTCGTTTCTGCACATCGGCTTGTAATTTATAGCTAGCATTGCTTTGTTCAATTTGGCTACTGATTTCCTTATGTAACTCATGCATATGGGATGCAAATGCAGATGCAGACTCCGAGGCTCTATGATAATCAGTCATGGGAATGAGGCCTGTAGGTTGACAAGGTTTGAAACAATGCACGACTTCATGCGGACTCATGCCAGTGGTCCTATTGACAGATGTATTACATGCAGACTTGGCTATGGACAGTTTAAGATCCCAACTCCCAACATGTTCACCTACTAGAGTTCACAGGAGATTTTCCAGACTCAGATTGACAACTTTGGTCTGACTAGTGGTTTGAAGATGGAACGCGGTGAAAAATTGAAGCTTGATTCTCAAGTTGTGCCACATGGTCTTCCAAAAAAAACTGATAACTTTGACATCCCTGTCGGACACAATGGTTTTAGGCAGCCTAGGTAATCTGACGACACCGTCAAAGAATATCTTGGCGACTCGGGACGCATCAGACGTTTTGGAGCAAGGTAGGAAATGAGGTATCTCGGGAAACCAGTCTACAATGACTAAGGCCAAATCATGCTTTTTGAGAGCCTTCATGTCTAGGGTTGATTTTTGCTCGGTCTAACTACTCTTAGGTTGGAAGGGAATCAATTTGACTTTCTTACCCTCATACTCAAATAGACACATGTTCGATTGGCCATAAATGAGGGCGTCATTGTCAAATAGCCAAGGTCATCCCAGAAGGATCTGACCCACGTCCATGATCAGGACATCACACCAGATTTTGTCTTGGTAGATGTTGAACTTTATGGGCACTAGACATCATTGCTTGACCTCCATAGCAGTGGAGTTGATCCAGGACACTTGGTAGGGATGCGGATGAGGAATGACTTTGAGTCCTGCTTTGGAGATCACGGTTGATGACACAACATTGATGCAACTGCTGCTGTCAGCGATGACCTTGCAGTTCTTATCCCCAATCTTAGTGAAAGTGTGGAAAATGACGATACGTCTCCAGTCATCTGGACCCTTGGGTTGAGACAGGGCGCACCTGACGACTGACATAGTAGGAGATGGCATCTGTCTAAGGTAACTCAGAACTGCCTCATCGTCATCGTCATCAAAGTCTCCATCTCCTTCAGCTTGGTAGATGAATTTTGCCTCTCCTGGTTCTACCGCTTCAATGGGGGTGCCATCAACAATGTTGACTTTAACGGGGATTGGGCAGTTGGCAGCCACGTGGCCGTAGCCCTGGCATTTATAGCACTTGATGAGAGGGCTGACTTTGGAGAAGTCCCTCTCGGAGCCTTTCTCTCAGGTGTCTTTATCATTGCCTCGACCCAGGGTATCAGCTCTTAGTTGGAATTGGTTAGGGTAGGGCTAACTTGGATAGTAGCTCGAGGAGGGCCGAAGGACATTGCTTTGGGAATCTGGGCCCCGATGGGAGTGGTTGGACCTAATGCTATCGAGATCTTGAACTAAGGCGTAGGCTCTCTCTAGCTCTGTAACATCTCGTGCAAGGGGTTCATTCCTCAGGTCTTCTCTCAGACCTGACCGAAAACGGGATAGGACCTGGACAGGGGTTTCAGTCTCCAGGACATTGCAGCGAGTCAAAAATTCGTTGAACTTGGCGATGTAGTCCTTGGCGGACTTATTGCCTTGGGTGAACTGGTGTCATTGATCCAATAGACGGGCTTGATATGACCGGGGCACATATTTTCCCTTTAGTTCATTCTTCATTGCGGCTCAAGTGTCGATGGGATCTTGGGTTCGAGCGACTCTTAACGCTTCGACATGGGTCTACTACTGGCTGGCAGGTCCACTAAGCTTCATGGCAGTGAATCGCACTTCCCGCGGTTCAGTTAAAGGGTACCAGGCAAAGTATCGGTCCATGGACTAGAGCCAGTCCAAAAAGAATTGG
This sequence comes from Chamaelirium japonicum, assembly GCA_947650365.1. NCBI lineage: Eukaryota > Viridiplantae > Streptophyta > Magnoliopsida > Liliales > Melanthiaceae > Chamaelirium > Chamaelirium japonicum. The sequence goes on from OX393560.1 coordinate 53,677,510, forward strand.
GGGTCGTGCCTGCCATCGAAAGAGGGCACCTCTAACCTGATGCTCCGGAGATACTGTTCATCCGGGTCTTGATTGTTCTGTCAGGGTGGCCGAAAATCTTGAGGGTTCAGGGGTGGTGGGGTTTGAGGTGGAGCTTGGTCCAGCCGGTTAAATCGGGCATTGGTGTCGCGCTGACAATCAGATAGGTTCTGGTTCATTGCTGCTATACTTTGAGCTAACTCGGCAAGTGCCTTAGTCAGGGCCTCGGGATCCATATTGCAACTGTCAGACTCACTAGACTCTCCTAATAGGTATGGCCTACCCCTACGGGTTGGCATGCAATGACAATCCACAAAATGATGCAATTTTTTTTTTTTTATTATCTTAATGCACAAGAACTAACAAGATGAATGCAAGATACGGGACCAGGTGCGGAATGCGAATGATCTAGCTACGACCATGCTCTGATACCAAAATGATGCAAAATGATGCAGGGAAGACAGGAAATCAGTAGTTTAATTGTACTAGCAGTGCGTCACTATAAATTAAAAGTTTCAGGTTGGAAATATTGTCCAAGCCATCAGCAAGGAATAATGGATTTAAAAAAAAAACTACTAGCATCGGGCAGTCCGATCTCGGTTCCAAGAATTAAAATAAACAATGCTTAAATTAAAGCGGCAAGAGTCCGTCCCGTAATATCAAGAAACTACTGATTTAACAGGCAGGTGGGGACGCACAACCTCACGATGGTGGACAACAGTCGGCACAGATAAGATAATGGAGACCAGATTAATGGAATTACCGGGAATACCCTACTGGGAGGAGAAACTCACCTGCTGAGGACCATGCTTGGCCTCAGAAACTCACATCGAACAGGAACTCCGAAGTTGGTGATCAAATATCCGGGAAGCCGTCAGCATCCTCAATCGAACCCGTGATCAGCGTCCGGGTCAGCTATCAGCGCCCTCAATCGAACCCGTGATCAGCGTCCGGGTCAACTATCCAGTCATGTGGCCATGCAAGCATGCTGAAGTGCGTCGGGGAACACGAACTCGGGCACGGGGCGAGGCCGAGGAGGAGGGTTAGGGTCGGGTTGGGCGCGGACTGTAGAGGAGAGGAGGAGGGGTCAGGTTGGGTTGGGGGTCGGGAATCGGGATGTAGAGGAGAGACGAGAGGGGAAAAAAAAGGGGGGGATCGGGTCGGGTTCAAATGGCGGAGGAGAGGGAGGCGGGGCCGGGTGAGGGGTGTGGGGTAGTGGGCTCGGCCAGTGGGTGCAGGTGGGAAGAGGAGGAAGGAGGTGGGCGCAGGCTGGGAGGATGGGGATCGGGCGGCGAGGTCACGGGAAGGAGGGAGGTGGAGCCGGGCGGCGGGGTTTCGGGCGGAGAGGAGATGGGGGCCGGGCTGGGCCGCAGGGAGAGCCGGTGGGGGTTTCGGGGCTGGGGCGCGGAGAGAAGGGGGGGGGGGTGAAGGTGGGTCGGGCTGGACTCGGGGAAGGAAGGGACGTGGGCTGGGTTGATCGGCCGGGGAGGAGGAAGGGGGGGATGGGATGCGGGGTGGCTGGGGTGGAAGGCAAGGCCGGAGGAGAGGGAAGGGAGGGGCGTAGGTGCAGGTCGAGTAGGGTGAGGAGGAGGATAGGGGTTGGGCTAGGGTTTCACACGCCTAGCACAAACCTAGGATTTCACACGCCTAGGATTTGGGATCGGGTTTCACACACCTCACCCTGTTGTCACTCAACACAATAGTGGAGAAACAAATTTTTTATTTCATTATTCAGTGCATACAAAGGAACAAGGGGGGGTCTTTATATAGGCTTACAATGACTAACCCAAATAGCCGACAAGCGAGGTGGGACTAAACTCAAAGCAGGAAATAAAAAAGACAAAATAAACGCAAATAACTAGGGTCGGCTCTGCTTAGTCAATCACAACCACATGCTAAAATGGCGCCTCCTGTGCTGGTACAAGTGCCACGGGCTCGGCTCGATGTAAATGTCTGCATCAAAACTTCTACCCCATCTGCTACTCCATCCTGGTTACCATTCGGCGAGAATTCCAGCACCACATACATTGACTGAGGTACGAGATGATCAAAGATCATATCACGGTAGTCATTGTTCTCTTTATCGAGGCCTATTATATTGGATTACTTCAACTCATCCTTGGTTTGCCTTTGCTAGATCTTTATTTTCTTGCAAACTATTGGTTGTTAATTGCATGTTTCAGTTTTATTTCATCGCTGTGATTAATCATCTTTAATGCATGTTTTGACTAGATGATGTTCACTTTTTAGTTCTTGCTTGCATCCATGTTTGGTAACTTGTTTGGGTGATAAATGATCATTGTGTCATTGCTGAAATTATATCGAATAAAGTTTTAATAATCTTGTTGTAATCATCTCTTTTGTTTTAAATTTCAGCAAGTAATATTCTAAATTAACCAGGCATCATAGTTTTACATATCACAATTGTTTGGCATACATCACTAGGACACACCCGGTTGCATCAATATGCCATTACCCACACCCCTCTGGTTGCATTCTATGTACGGTGTGAATCACCCAAATCCCGAAATTTGTTCTTGAAGTAGTGGATACATACAGATGCCACGTCAAGGAGTATTGTTTAGGTCGTAGTGGATGCATGTTTAGCATTGTTCGTGATGACCTATAAACTTTTCAGATTTTAGCATTTTTGATTATCTTTTTCAACTCATTTTGTTCCTAGTTATTAATATTTTTTACTTAATTGGTACTAAAAACATATTAAATTTTGACCATTTTTAGGTCATGCATGTTTCAGAGCCATTTCTTCATAACATCTCTATTTTTTAACTGCTAGCAGGAAACACAGTAATTGTGAAAGGCATTAATTTGAATGCTGCAGTTTCAAGTAAGGTATGTCCCAACCTATTTCCTGTCTCTACTTTTAGTATTTTGAATACATAATAATTTTTTCAGTTGAATTATCATATTTTTTGTTCAAGAGATATATCAACCTCGTTGCATTGCATATAGCTTATCTTCTTTAATCTTGTTTCCAGGATAATTGGCGGGGGATTCCTACTAGATTGAATAATATTCCTCATTCTAGGGAAATAAGGAAATATTTCTATGATGATGTGCTGCAAGCTACTCAAAAATCCGTAGAAGATAAAAGAAGTCGACTGAAGGTCAAATATTGTTATCTATTCCTTTAATGTTAGAAGCATTGCTAAACTTGGTATATTATCATTCTCCACCAAATGATTGTTTTGCTTAGTTAACATGAGACATGAAGTCTTATGCGTATTTATAGGCCTATAAAAAGGCTACCTAGTTTACAAGGAACAGTTTAGTAGTTCTAATTAAATTGCCTAGTTTACCTAGAATCACCAAGCAGTTGGTAGATGCTGATATTGCTGATTCTATTTTTGTCAAAATAAACAAGCCTTTCAGATAACATGGTATCAGAGCTGGCCCATCTCCTGCTCCTGCTCCCGCTCCGGGTGCGTCTCCACCGATTGTGCCTTGCTATGCATGCTCCGCGTGAGGGGGGTGTTGAGATAGTCCACCGGTTTAGTCCAACTTTGGCAAGAGGGGCACCCATTGGCCAGTTCATATACCCTCTGTGGACCTTCCCTTCCAACCCGGGTTTTGGGGTGTGAGGGTATCTAACAGATATGAAGCGAGCATCGTCTCTTGTGTTGTAGATATGAGTAATATTTCCCTGCATACTAACTGCTTTGTCAATAGTTGTGGTTGTCCAACCATGATAAGGCATGCCTTCTATGCAAAGGTGAATGGTGGTGGGAGAACTATGCCCTAAGGAGCGAAAGTTATGTGATCAAAATTCAAAAGAGACTAAGATAGAACTAAGTTCTAAAGGGCCTTTTGCACTTCTCAATGGAGATGGATAGGCGGAAAATAAATAAGTAATATGGAATCACCCACATCTTTAACAGTCCGAGTCAAATTCTGCCCCCAAACTCCACGAAGATGATTAGATAGGTCTCTAGGGATAAATTTCCCATTCAAAATTGTACAAACTCCCACAAAGCGAAGCTCTGAGAGGCAAGCTTCTAAAGACTTAATCGATATCTGGAATCGAAATCAAGAGCAGTTGGGATCAGTGGAAGAATCAGACTACGCAGAAGCATGACAAGACAGTGAGGTAACAATAGGAAATTTTTTATCCTTCTTGAAATAAGCATAGGAATGATGAACTTGTGGTAGTTGATACAAACTAGCATTTCTGCAAGAGGAGGCGATATGGCCTCTCTCACTATATCTGTAGCAGAGTGAACCATTCTTCAGCTGACCTTTACTTGCAACCAAGGTTCAAAAGTGCGATTTTGACCAATATTTCGACTTTGTTGGATATGGAAATCTTGCATGGAAATATTTTGACAGTGTGCAACTTTTGTAGTTTATAGAAATGGTATAAATATTGATTAAATGTTGGAATTTCTTAACATAACTTTGGACAATTATAAATCAAGCATAGATACATACTTTGGAACACATAAATCAGATTTCTACACTATCTAGTAATGTGTGGTTCCACATAGCATGTGTTTCTATGCATGTTGTTCAGATACATAACTGCCTAAGATCTACAATGTATCCAAAATTCAAATGATTTTATTGATATTAAGATTTGATTTTTTTCTAAAAACTCCAAAAATTTTAAAGATAAATTCGATGGATTCAATGATTGTGTTAAGATGTATTCATGTTTATATATACACTCAGTGTATAGAGGACTCACATGTATTGCCCTTATATTGGCCAATTGGCCTAATGAGAGATTCATTCTCATTCTCTTCCCAAACCCTAGCCTTTCTCTCCCCCTCTCTCTTTCTCTCGTATCTCGGGTTTGTCACATGGTATCAGAGCGAGGTTGATCGCCATCATTGGCTCCCTCGATCTCTCTCTTCGGTCTTCACCCTGCACTCGCGTGTCGTACACGAGCCCGCAATCATCTACATCTTGAGCCAATCTCGTGCGCCCGTCTGTCCAATCCCGCGATTCCGTAGCCGTCTACCCAATTTCAGGATCCACGAGCCCGCAGCCGTCCCACGATCGCGAAAGCCGTCTAACCGATCTCGCAAGATTTGGCCCGCGATCCTCTGCCCAATCTTGCAGCCGCTCACTTTAGATCTAGAGGTGCTCCTAATCACAGCCGTGCGCTTTGGATCTCGTAGCCGCGTCCGCTTCCGATCTCGCAGTCGCTCTCGATCTCGCGAGTCCACTCCAGCATCCCGTTGTCTTCTCTGATTGCTTGCAGTCCACGTCGGCATCCCGTCGTCTTCTGCTCGATCCCGTGAACCTGCAGCCTTGCGAGCCCATCGATCGACTGCCACCTCCAGTCCACAGCAGCCCGTCTGTAAGCCCTATCAGCCTCACTCGAGTTGTGCCATCTTCTGGATGTTTGAGGTCTCGCAAGACCACCGACCTGTTGCTGCCATCTTCTGCACCGTTGGTACACATCACAGTTCATATCACTGTTGTCCTGTGATATTTTTTTTTCGTCCTATGACCTCATCCTCGTCGATGATGACTCCTTCGACTCTACCAACCGTGACTCCCTATGAAGTGCCTCGAGATTTTCTTCCTCTCGCAATGGATTTTCTTCTCCAAGAGGCTTCCGACTGGCCGACATGGTCAGCCACGGTGGAATCTAATCTTGAGGGTCGCAATCTTCGAGGGCACTTTAATGGGTTTACCGCCTATTCTGTCTCTGATGCAGAATATAGTCCCTGGCGGCTTCGCGATCAGCATATCAAGGCGTACCTCATGGCGTCCGTGGATTGTTCTCTTCGTCGGGATATGATTGGACTTGCCACTGCTGCCACAATCTAGGGACATCTCACAGCCCGCTTCGTTGAGTAAAGCGGTGCACGTAAGTATTAGCTTCTCACTCAGGCCCAATCAGCATAGCAGGACGAGTTGACCATTCAACAGTTCTACTATCAGATGCGGTCCTACTGGCAGGATCTTCAAGATCTCGTTCATGTTCCTGACCCGTCGCGTACTTCGGAGTACCAGCTCTTTGCTGCCCTATGACCTGAGTTCAGTGCTTTGGTAGGTTAGCATCTTCACAGGAACAACCTTCCACATCTTGATGAGGCTATCGCTGAGCTGGTAGCTGAGGAAACTCGTTAGCGCACACTCGCCTCTAGGACATCACCTCTTCCACCCAGTCTTCATGGTGTACTCGCTGCTGCACCACCACCAGTCTCAGGTCCTTTAGTTTCCCCTATGCCTTCTGTTGCTGCTGATAGAGAGTAGCGTCTGAGGAATCATTGCCTCTTATACTACCCGGAGGGATGACAAAAGTGACATGAGATCGCTTCAATCGCCAATCCCTCCTCTGTCTCTGGAATCACCAAGCGTATGGATTCTATCACTCGGTTGGTAAGGTATGTATGAGTCGTATGACCTCACTCCCAAGTTGTCTTTGATCTTTTTGTGGTTTTTAAGGACCTTTTTATCTTATATGTCTCACTGAAACATCTTCTGGACACCATAGTTTATCTTTGCCTATAAGTATATTATATTTGTCCTATTGTTTTATCTATATATGGAGTTTTTCTCTTAATTTTTATTTCCTCTGCAAATAAACATTTACAAACCATTTAACTAATGTACCAGAGTTACAGGTGGAGATTAACATTCCAGAGCTTAACCCAGAAATGGTAAGGAAATGGTCTTACCCCCTTAAATGTTGAAAATGTAGTAACTCATAAAGCCTTGTTATGCTCAGGATGTTTACCGAATAGGTACCCTAATGGAACTTGCACGGACTCTTGCTCTTTCATTTGCTGATGATGGAAAACATGTCAAGGTATATCATCTCTGCTGAACAATGGTCAATTTAGCATTGAGGTCATCCGTGTACATTTTATTGGAAACCATGAGTATGCTTCTCCATATCAGGTTTGCGTCCAAGGATCTATGGGGCAAGGTGCACTTGCTGGAATGCCATTGCAGCTTGCTGGAAGTCGAAAGATTTTGGAATTTATGGATTGGGGCGAGTATGGTGCCAAGGGAACCTTCATTAACATTGGCTCCATAGGTCTGCCATCTAGAAATTAAGCATATAACTGTTATGGTACTAATAACCCAACTCTTTGCTTCTTTTTTCTCTTGAAGATACTAATCCTTCATTTCGTACACCATGTACAGACCTCTGTTTTCTCTGTACAGTAACCTTTAACATGTCTATTCATATAACAAGATCAATACTGTTAGATGATAAATGCATATGATCATAACGTTCTCAAGGATCCTAAATATAAGTGAGCAAATAGCTATCCAAAAAGGAAACATTACTGAATCAGCATCTTGAGAGAACATGAATGGATGGACCTTGAGTTGGAATAGATCACCGTCAGCCTCGACCAACATATGAAACCAGCCAGCAGCCTAAAAGCTCCTGGCTGCAGCATGCACGAGCCTATCACCTTTGAAGGACCGGTTTTCTATCATTCTGGTATATTTGATGGACTGAGCTTGGGGTAGCAAAGAAACTTACCCCCTCCAAATTCAACACTCAAACCAGTTGCTTGTGAACTACTGCCTCGGCAGAAAAGTTTGAGATCTTTCATGTTCCTTCCACCTTCAAATGTCAACACCCTCCTTTCAGACTCAGTTGTATCAAATATCCTCATATATATGAGTTTGATGGCTCTGGCCTTGAGAGCATTTCTTGAAGGGCTTGAAACAAATTTCTACCTCCATCATCTTCATACTATCTCCAAATCATTCCATTGCCACCCACCGCAGGCAAGACAACCAGGCATAAATAGGGAGTTCTTTTTCTGATACTGAACATGACTCCCTGAAAAAACAAACTTCTTCACCACCACTTTCAGAAATGGAGGCATTACCCGTCATTCTTGAATAACATCCCACTAACAACTTCCAGTCTGTCTGAATGATTACCTTATTCAATGATCTCATTATACAACTACCATATCCTTTTCCAATGGTGCTATTAATATCCCTCATGTCTCCACTTGATTGGCTATATACCCTTCAACTCAAGCTTCTACCACCTTTCCATAGAAATTTCTTTTATACAGGACTCAGTATAACTCGTGCCTTGATGATTTGAGAGAAAGTGCACTTGGGGTTTGGACAACACAAGGATTAGGGAGTTCATCTTCCTCCTAGGGATAGCAAACGGCTTTCCCAATGGGCCAACTGTTGGTCTACCTGATAATAAGTTGGTAACTTATCACCCTTTATCAGGAGGTCTCCACTTGGCAACTAATATAGCCGTTGACTTCTCTTCTTTTCACCTTTGTTTTTGTTTTCTGGTTTGAAATTTTCATGGCATTCTTATTTGCCCCCAGTCACTATTACACAAAATGAAGTCACCGGCCAAATAGCTTAAGTCAGAAATCTTGCTTATTACACCTTAAAAAGGTCTTCCCTGCAGTGTCTTCTAAACCAATTGCCAGGCCAGTGGCCTCTCTATACACGTGTGATGAGCCACTGCTACGACAGTGAAATTATCGTTGAAGTAAATACCAGCCCACAAAAAACTGTTAAAAAAGTATATTTGTGATAATGAGGCCATCTAAGGGCAGCTTTCTATGTGTTTAGGAGATGACGGCTAGGGTTTGGAGAGAATGGAATGAATCTCATTCAGGACTGAAGCCCAATATATATGTACATTTGTATACACACAACCCGACCCGACTGTACATATAACATGACCCATCTCTATACATTAACACTCCCCCTCAAACTCACGGTGGATCATGGACCGAGAGTTTGCCAATAAAATGCTGGAAGCGAGCAATCGTAAGGGGCTTCGTCAGAAAATTAGCAGTCTGCTCCGATGACGGAAGGAATGGCAAGGAGATGGTGTGGTCGAGAAACTCTTGACGAACATAGTGACAATCAACCTCAATGTGTTTTGTCCGCTCGTGGAAGACCGGGTTGCTAGCAATCTGAATTGCACTCCGGTTGTCACAGAAGAGAGGCGTGGGCCCGGATACCACAACTCCCAGGTTAAGTAAAAGGCGGCGAAGCCAGACAATCTCTGCGGTGGTGGAAGCCATAGCCCTGTATTCGGCTTCGGTGCTGGAGCGAGCAACAGACTCCTGTTTCTTGCTTCGCCAAGAAATAAGAGAATCACCAAGGAACACACAGTACCCGGTAGTAGAACGGCGAGTGGCTATATCTCCTGCCCAATCTGCATCGGAGTAGGCACGCAGCACCAACTGAGAGGTGGAGGGAAAAAATAGTGAGCGGGTGATGGTGCCTCGGAGGTAGCGGATAATCCGAAGGACTGCTACATAGTGAACCGAACGAGGAGCCTGAACGAACTGACTAATAATGCCAACAGCATGGGGAATGTCTGGCCTGGTCATAGTGAGGTAGACGAGCATCCCAACCAGCCTCTGGTATCGGGAGACATCTTGGAGCTGCTCACCATCTGTAGAAAGAAGCTTCAAATTGAGCTCCATAGGTGTGTTAGCAGTGCGAGAGTCAGTGAGAGCAGCATCAGCAAAGATGTCGGAGATATACTTTTGCTGGGAGACCAACAGACCACGAGCTGACCGGGCAATCTCGAGGCCCAAAAAGTAGCGAAGAGGGCCCAAATCCTTCATCACAAACTGACTCTGGAGGTGGCGCTGAAGGGATGCTATGGTGGCACTGTCATCCCTGATGATGATCATATCATCCACATAGAGAAGAAGAACAGCAATACCCTGACTGGAGGAGCGAGTGAATAGAGCATAGTCAGAGTGGCGCTCAACAAACCCGACGGCCAGAACTGCATTGCGGAATCGCTCAAACCAGGCACGAGGGGCCTGCTTGAGCCCATAGATCGCTCAGTGCAAACGACAGACGTGACCTGAAGGAGCAGGGACACCCGGTGAAGGAGCCATGTATACCTCCTCTGAGAGATCACCGTGAAGAAATGCATTGGTCATATCCATCTGATGTAGAGGCCACCCTCTAGCAGCTGCCACAGCTAAGAGGGTGCGAACGGTAGTCATCCGAGCCACTGGAGCAAACATCTCCTCGTAGTCAATCCCATACTCCTGGGAGAAACCACGAGCAACAAAGCGCGCCTTATGCCGCTCAATGGACCCATCGGGTCGAGTCTTGATCTTGAAGATCCATTTGCAGCTGACAGAAACCACGCCCTTGGGACAAGGAACCAAATCCCACTTCTGAGTCCGCTGAAAGGCCTCAAGTTCGGCTGTCATGGCTTGTCGCCACTCTGGGTGTACAACTGCCTCACGGTACGACTAGGGCTCCCGGTGGGTGTGAAAAGCTGTAAGAAAGGCCTGATAGGACGGAGAGTAGGAGGAAACAACAGAGTGTCTAGAAGTGTCAGGAGAAACAGGAGTAGACAGAGAGTAACCAAACCTGTCAGGAGAGTAGTCATAGCGATCAGGAGGGTGATGTTCGCGCGTAGGGTATCGCCGAACAGGGACAGGATCCGCGACTAGGCAGGGGGGAGCAGCTGCAGGTAGAGAGGAGGTACCAGCGGAAGCCAACTCGGAGGGAGGAACTGTAGAGCGATGGACGTAGACACACGTGACAGGGAGTGGTGGTGGTGGAGGTGACGGGGGAGACGGAGGAGGTGGTGGTGGAGGTGGCGGGGAAGATAGAGGTGGAGGAGGCGTGGGTGAGGTAGCAAGATACGGAGGTAAAACAGGGATGTGGAGAAGTGATGAGGGCGAGGAGGGTGACACAGGAGGGAAGGAAAGATCCCGGGACTCAGGGGAAAAGTACGAGACATCCTCAACAAAAGAAACGTGACGAGAGACACGGATCCGGCGAGCCAAGGGATCGTAGCAAAGATATCCCTTGTGCTCACGACTAAGCCCCAAGTGAACAAACCTAACAGACCTAGCAGAGAGTTTGGTGCGCTTATGGGGAGGAAGAAGAACGAAGCACGTGCAACCAAACGTGCGAAGAAGAGAGTAGTCAGGAGGACTGGAGTGAATACGCTCATATGGAGTGGCACCGGACAGAGCAGAGGACGAAGTGATATTAATGAGGTGGACAGTCGTCATGACACCTTCAGCCCAGTAGGAGTGAGGAACAGACGCAGAGAGAAGCAAGACTCGTGCAGTCTCAATGACATGACGATGCTTGCGTTCGGCAATGCCGTTCTGCTCATGGGTGTGGGGACTGGACTGCTGGTGAATAGTATCGTGAGATTGAAAAATCTCACGCATCTCAGAGGAGAGATACTCCTTGGCACAATCAGACCGAAAAGCCTTGATGCGCCGACCAAATTGAGTATGTATCATGGTGGTGAATCTCTTATAGATGTGAGGGACTTCAGATCGGTGACGCATAAGATAAACCCAGGTGCACCTAGAGTAGTCATCGATAAAACATACATAATACATGAAACCGGAAATAGATGTAACAGGTGCAGGACCCCAAATGTCAGAATATACTAAATCAAATAAAGCAGTAGATTGGGAAGCACTAGTAGAGAAGGGAATAGCTAGATGCTTTGCCAATCTACAACCCGTACAGACAGAGAGAAGGGAGGACATCAGACTCAAAGCGCCCGAACGGAAAACGTTTTTGAGCCGATCACTCAATATATGACCTAACCTTATGTGCCACAGGTCGGCATCAGAAGTAACAGACATGACAGACGCAACAGGAACAGAAGACACATATAGATGATCCAGCTGGTAAAGTCCTCCTGCTCTACGGCCCAGCCCAATCCTCTGACCCGTCCGCGAATCCTGCACAACACAAACAAAAGGGGTGAAGGTGACAGTCATGCCAGAGTCGCAAAGAGAGCTGATAGAAATCAAATTAATGTTAAGACGGGGGGTATGATGGACATGGGGCAGGGTCAGGCGACCAGAAGGATCAGAGGTAGTAGTGATGGATCCACATTGCGGAATAGGGACTAAAGTCCTATCCGCAGTGCGGACCTCTAGGTGAGTGGGAGTAGAAGAACAGTCAGTGAGTATAGTGGAGTCAAAGGTGAGGTGACAGGAGGCACCCGAATCAAAGATCCATGGAGCAGTAGTACTAGAGGTGGCAGACAAGCCATGAGCAGTCGCGGAGCCGGTGGAGGCTAGGTGGCGAAGGAGGAGCTCCTCGAGGCGCTGAAGACGGTCCGGCTCAGGCGCTGAAGAAGGTGCAGTGGTAGCAGTGGGGAGCGTCGAGGGCTCTATAGTAGCCGTCGTACCACCAAAGTGGCGGAAGGAGGACGGGCCACGTCCACGGCTCCGTCCACCGCATCGATCGTCCCAGAAAGCAGGAGCCCAGCGTGATGCTCTCATCCGGACCCCAGCGGGGGGTTGCGTGGAGGACGTGTAGGACATTCACGCTTCATGTGTCCGGGCTCCTTGCAGTAGTGACAGAAGACAGGCTCATCGGAGAACCCGGCCGCCAGGACGGTGTCTGAGCTAGGAGCAAGTGGAGGAGGACGAGTACCCTGAGTCTGAAGGCAAGTCTCCTCATCGACCAAGGCGAGCAGGGCATTCCCTAGCCGAGGGAGTGGCTCACGGTGCAGGAGTTGAGCAGCGATGAGAGCAAAGTCCGGCCTAAGCACTGCCAGGAACTGGTGCAGGTGGCCCTCATCAAGGTAGCGCTGGAAATCCCTAGAGCGTGGGCAAGCGCACCGCTCCGGGATCAGGGAGTCCAGCTCATGACAGTAGGCACTCATCAGACTAAAGAAGTCCTGAATCGTACGCTCCCCCTGACGAGCAGACTGCGAGTCACAAATAAACTGATGCCGATGTGCGCCGCCGCGTGGGAGAAACCGGTCGTGGAGATACTCCCGCATCGCGCACGCTGTAGAAAGGCGGCCGATGGGAGCAAGGAGCGGACGAGCAACGTAATCCAGAAGATAGGCCCGGATGGCCTGATCGTGGCGACGCCACTGAAAGCAGCAGTCGTGGCTACCATGGTAGTAGTCGTAGCAGAAGTCGCGGCGCTGTCGGCTGCGCTACTGGTGACAGAGGAGGAGCCGGAGGAGGCAGCTGGAGGAGGATCATCACCGGTGATGTGACCCCAAAGATCGCGACTGGAGAGCGCGACCTCGACGGTGAGCGACCAATCAGGTCAGTCGCTGACCGAGGACAACTGAAAGGTGACCACCTTCAGCGGTGGAGAGATCGCAACGACGGACGACACGGTTGGAGATGCCATGGAGGAAACTCAACGGAGAGGGGAGCCGGGAGAGGGTTTGCGGGCGGAGGGGAGGGGCCGGGGTGGACTATCTGGCGAAGGGGAGGCCGGAGGGGGGATAACGGACGGAGGGGAGGGGTCGGGGGGGGGCCTGGCGGGTGGAGGAGAGGGATCGGGGGGGCTTGGCGGGCGGAGGAGATGGGTCGGGGAGGCCGAAGGGGGGCTAACGGACGGAGGGGAGGGGTCGGGGGGGCCTGGCGGGCGAAGGAGGGGGATCGGAGGGGCCTGGCGGGCGGAGGAGAGGGGTCGGGGAGACCTGGCGGGCGGAGGAGGGGGGATCGGGGGGGCCTGGCGAGCGAAGGAGAGGGGTCGTGGAGGTCGGAGGGGGGCTATCGGGCGTCGGGGAGACGGGAGGTGGGTTGCCGGGTGAAGGGGGAGGCCGGAGGGGGGCTGCCGGGTAGAGGGGGGAGACCGGAGGTGGCTGCCGTCGTGCGAGAAAACCCTAGAGCTCTGATACCATGTTAGGAGATGACGGCTAGAGTTTGAAGAGAATAGAATGAATCTCATTCAGGGACTGAAGCCCAATATATATGTACATTTGTATACACACAACCCGACCTGACTGTACGTATAACCCGACCCATCTCTATACATTAACACTATGAATTGGAAGTAGTTTTCAGCTTCATATTATCTATATTCATACTTCAATTTATCAAGTTGATTTTTATCTCTCTCGACATTGTCCATTTGATTTAGGCAACATAAGGTATCTTCTTATCTAGTTTTACTAGTGCAACTAGATGATAGTAATCTACAATCAGATATCAGCTACAGTTATCTCAAGCTAAAAGTATGTGTTGTTACTATTCCTAATATATAAAGGCAGGTTATTATCTCTCTAATATGCTCTGACATGTGCAAAAATTCTATTTTATTAATAATAGCTTGGGGTATGGCTTAACCCCATCCTCTCCACCTTGGAGAGGAATTATGCTAAAAAAAAATGATGTGCAAAAATTCCCCATGCTTGTGTGTTCAAAGTTAAATTGTATACTCTATTTTGAAGCATGTAAAACTCCTGGTATATTCACATATGTGTTGTTGGAGACTGTATTCGTTTGTGTACTTGTTCTTTGCTGACATTGTTGGGTTTTGTGTTTTCATGTACTTTCTGTCGATATATAGGTGCCACTGAAGTTGATGAAGAGGATGACATATTTATTTTTGTGGCTCCCCAGAATGCTGTTGGGAACTGTATAATTGACGTGAGCAACTTTGTAGATAACAGCATTATGTTTCTGGAGTGTTCAATAATACAAAATGCTCCTTTGGTTTCACTAACATGAGTTGGATCTGCAGGATCTAAAAGCTATGACGGATGCAGCTGGTAGTCGTCCTGTGATTCTTATCAATCCTCGCCTCAAGGTTTTATGAGATTCTTATTGGGTTTTCCTTTGTAGGTTATCACTCAACAGGTAGCATCTATTATTTGGCTACATTTATTGGCACTTGAAATGATTCGATTTGCCTTTTTGGAAGTATGATACAATAAATTTTTCTAAAATATGCTGTCTTTTATAATTTAAACTAGTGATTCTTCTGGGCTATTGTGTCTTACAACAGGGCCAGTAAAATAATGTTCAGAAGATGGCACACAAAATTTTTATGTGAAGATTCTTAAAAAATTCACATCCTACTTGGCGAAATGGTTCTAAGAATGTTGCACATCCTAGTACCCTGTTCATTTGTGCTATCTATAAAACATGGTTGTTACCTTTCTCAGATCCAACTATTTATGGTTGCCTGTTCTCTACTTTTTTCTCAACTGAAAAGCTTGCACGTATTTTATACGACCTTATGATGGAGCGAGAAAACTTCATGATCACATAATACACCACCCATAGGCTTTTTCCGTTCATGAAGAACTTGTATTCTTCAACTTCTTCACAATTTGATTCCCTGAGTAGTATTATCAGCAGATAATTATGTGCTAATGCTTATTTAGTTCATGCCATTACATATTTACATCTGTTTATTTTCTCCTGTATTGTGCATAATTTCAGGACTTGCCTGCTTCAAGCGGCATAATGCAAGTAAGTGCAACCTTTCAAGTTATGTTGTAGCTCTGCTATCAAAGGTGTTAGCCAACTTGGTTTTCTAACTAAAACCATGCACCTTAAAGACAATGGGAAGGGACAAGAGATTGGAGTATGCTGCATCATTCGAAAACTGCTACTCCTTTCGACTTCTATACTATGCAGGCACACAATACCCAATTATGGGTGCTCTAAGGTTAGTTCAAAATGCAGTTCTGATTCTGTTATACATAAGTTCTTCCTGAATAAAGGCATGATCAGTAGTTAGTTTCTAGTAATTCTCTCACAGCCTCTTTTCTTTACTCTATTTGACATTACATTATTTGATTTTATACTTTCCTAAGGGGATTGAACGGTCAAAATGTTTTTCCATCACTCTATCATATGAAATGACCCCTTTGTTCATGTTATTATTAAAGGTTCCCCAAATGGTGAAAGAAAATCCTTGCTCGGTATGGACCATGTTGCCATACAATTTGAGAACGTTCAAAGTAATTGGACCACTGAGAATTGGACCTCTGTTCTTTCTACAGATTTGATAATGAAGTTAATAGATCATAGATCATATGTAGTTAGTAGGTTAAGTGCACTACATGCACAATATATAAGTATATTAAATCAATACTTCAGGAGCACATTTTGGAGTGAATCTCCGAACTCGAACTGTTAGTGCAAAAGTGCATTTTACCAAACAAGAGGGGCACATGTATTTTACACTTCATGTATGTACTACAGGCAAGGTTTCAAATACGGGTATCAGTAACATTATCGGTCAGCCCCAGACCGAGTCGTACTGGCGGTACGACTCGATATCGGCGAACACGGCCGAAACCAGTTTTTGAAAATTTATGAAAAAATCAAAAAATATCAAGAAAATCGTAATAAATAGAAATAAAATAAAATAAAACAATTTGAAATTGTATGCAAATAAAAGTTTTAGGAGGTTTAGGTTTAGGATGAAAAATAAAGAAATTAAACTTATTCCCAAGTCATGCCGGTCGTATCGGCCAATACCTGCATGATTCGGCCGATACAGACCGATACGGGTTGGTACCGGCTGATACGGACCTCGATTTTGGAGAATTGGGGTTGATGCGGTACCGGCTTGGACCCAGATCAAGTCGTATCAGGCGGTACGACTCGGTATCGGCCGAGTTTTGAAACCATGGCTATAGGTATAGACTCATACAAATAAGAAATTTAGAACATGGACCGTATAATGAACATATTTCGCAAGCGGGCAAGCACGAAGTTTTAATACCACTTGGCATATGCTATCTTCCTTGTGGTAGAACGTTGGAATCCACCAAAGGTTTCTTGGAATCCACCAAGGAGATAAAGGAATCCATCAGGTTTTTTGGAAGCCACCAAGAAAGTAGAAGAAACTATACTCAAGTTTTTCATCACCAAACTGATTAACAAGAGAGGGTTAGGGGCCTTTAAATAGGCAACAAACCCCTAAGATTGCAACAAGTAATTCGACCAGGATTCGGACTCCTAATCCTAACTAAACAATCTAAACAATTATAAAATGACAAATGATTATTAAAACTCAAAACAAATAACTAAATTGACATTCTGAGGGATTCAAATAAAATTAAATAAACCAAAAATTTTGCTCTAGAACCTTTAAGAAAAGTCTGCTCCCATGATTTTGCAGGTGTGTATCCAGCTGGGCATCTGGGAAATTGGCCAACAGGCTACCCCACATGAAAAGAACTTGTCATCGAGTTCATTGCTAATAACAGAACCATCTTCTCCGCAGTTTGCGCATGTACCACTTCCATGGTACTAAACATGCTGATGATAAAGCATCAGATAATTGTGAGCTATCTAAAAATTGGGTCCTTAATTCCATGCATAAGTCAAAGGAAATCCGTTTAGATCTTCTGCTTATTGTGGATGTCACAACTAGAAACAAGAAAGTGATGTAGCCTCATAAGAACAAGGATCTCACTGTGGTGCTGAGGAAGACCACTCCAAGGTGTGAAGTAGTAACCTCGATGGTGTATAGATTAGCTCAAGATGATGAAGTCAATAAATGGAACTTCCACATTCTAAAAAAACCTTACCATTTACTGGAATAATAGGAATTTCTTCTTGAATATTATCTAAAGTATGTTATTGTCATCGTGGCACTGATCACAATTGACATCGTCAACATGGTAATCCATTGGAAGTAGGGATTCAGGCGCTGGTTCTTCAATAGGAAAATCTTTTAAGAGAATGGTCGGATCTTGAATAAGCAGCTCTGGTGCTGTAGTTGATTCTTCTATTGATTTTCAACCGACTCTTCAGTAACAATCTCCACATGTGCAACTTGTGGTTGGATATCCTCAACTTATGTTGAATCTTGATCTGCAATGACAGAATATTAGAGTTGATCAACAATTGGTTCTCTCATGGCACTAAACGAATCAATGAATACCATAGGTAATGCCAAAAGTTCTTGCAAATTAAGTCCATCCTTTGTTGGTGATTGTGATTCACTAAGTGTGAATCTTGCAAATTGCATACATGTTTGCTCAAGTGAAGAGCAAATCAACCCTCCCCTACTAGTTGTGGGTGTGATTTACCCATAGGCCTTGTGGATCTAAGATGTCTCTTGTGTCTACTTAAATTGTATTTAAGATTTTTTAGGAGATGACGGATAGGGTTTGGAGAGAATGGAATGACTCTCATTCAGGGACTGAAGCCCAATATATATGTACATGTATACCCACACAACCCGACCCGACTGTACATGTAACCCGAGCCATCTTTATACATTAACACTCCCCCTCAAACTCATGGTGGATCATGGACCGAGAGTTTGCCGATAAAATGCCAGAAGCGAGCAATTGTAAGGGGCTTCGTTAGAAAATCAACAGTCTGCTCCGATGATAGAACGAATGGCAAGGAGATGGTCTGGTCGAGAAACTCTTGGCGAACATAGTGACAATCAACCTCAATATGTTTTGTTCGCTCGTGGAAGACCGGGTTGCTTGCAATCTGAATAGCACTCCGGTTGTCACAAAAGAGAGGCGTGGGCCCGGATATCACAACTCCCAGGTCGAGGAGAAGACGGCGAAGCCAGACAATCTCTGCGGTGGTGGAAGCCATAGCCCTGTATTCGGCTTCGGTACTGGAGCGAGCAACAGACTCATGTTTCTTGCTTCACCAAGAAATAAGAGAATCACCAAGAAACACACAGTATCCGGTAGTAGAACGGCGAGTGGCTACATCTCCTGCCCAATCTGCATCGAAGTAGGCACGCAATACCAACGGAGAGGTGGAGGGAAAAAGTAGTGAGCGGGTGATGGTGCCTCGGAGGTAGCGGATAATCTGAAGGGCTGCTGCATAGTGAACCGAACGAGGAGCCTGAACAAACTGATTGACAATGCCAACAGCATGGACAATGTCTGGCCGAGTCATAGTGAGGTAGAAGAGCATCACAACCAGTCTCTGGTAGTGGGAGACATCCTGGAGCGGCTCACCATCTGTAGAAAGAAGCTTCAAATTGAGCTCTATGGGTGTGTCAGCAGTGTGAGAGTCAGTGAGAGCAGCATCAGCAAAGATGTCGGAGATGTACTTTTGCTGGAGACCAACAGACCAAGAGCTGACCGGGCAATCTCGAGGCCCAAAAAGTAGCGAAGAGAGCCAAGATCTTTCATCTCAAACTGACTCTGGAGGTGATGCTGAAGGGAGGCTATAGTGGCACTGTCATCCCCGGTGATGATCATATCATCCACATAGAGAAGAAGAACTGCAATACCCTGACTGGAGGAGCGAGTGAACAGGACATAGTCAGAGTGGGGCTCAACAAACCCGGCGGCCAGGACTGCACTGCGGAATCGCTCAAACCAGGCACGAGGGGCCTGCTTGAGCCCATAGATGGCTCGGCGCAAACGACAAACATGACCTGAAAGAGCAGGGACGCCCGGTGGAGGAGCCATGCATACCTCCTCTGAGAGATCATCGTGAAGAAATGCATTGGTCACATCCATCTGATTTAGAGGCCACCCTCTAGCAGCTGCCATAGCTAAGAGGGTACGAACGGTAGTCATCCGAGCCACTGGAGCAAACATCTCGTAGTCAATCCCAAACTCCTGGGAGAAACCACGAGCAACCAGGCGCGCCTTATGCTGCTCAATGGACCCATTCGGTCAAGTCTTGATCTTGAGGTCCATTTGCAGCTGACAGGAACCACGCCCGTGGGACAAGGAACCAAATCCCACGTCTGAGTCTGCTGAAAGGCCTCAAGCTCGACTGTCCTGGCCTGTCACCACTCTGGGTGTACAACTGCCTCACGGTACGACTGGGGCTCCCGGTGGGTGTGAAGGGCTGTAAGAAAGGCCTGGTAGGACGGAGAGTAGGAGGCAACAACAGAGTGTCCAAAAGTGTCAGAAGAAACAGGAGTAAACACAGAGTAGCCAAACCTGTCAGGAGAGTAGTCATAGCGATCAGGTGGGTGATGTTCGCGTGTAGGGTATCGCCGAACAAGGCCAGGATCCGCGACCGGGCAGGAGGGAGCAGCAGCAGGTGTAGAGGAGGTACCAGTGGAAACCAACTCGGAGGGAGGAACGATAGAGCGACAAACGTAGACACGCGTGATAGGTGGTGGTGGTGGTGGTGGAGGTGGCGGGGGAGACGGAGAAGGTGGTGGTGGTGGTAGTGGAGGTGGCGGAGAAGATGGAGGTGGAGGAGGAGTGAGTGGGGCAGTAGAATACGGAGGGAGAACGAGGATGTGGAGAAGTGATGAGGGCGAGGATGGTGACGCAGGAGGCAAGGAAAGATCCCGAGACTCAGGGAAAAAGTACGGGACATCCTTAACAAAGGAAACATGACGAGAGACATGAATCCGGCGAGCCAAGGGATCGTAGCAACGATACCCCTTGTGCTCCCGACTGAGCCCCAAGTGAACACACCTAACAGACCTTGCAGAGAGTTTGGTGCGCTCATGGGGAGGAAGAAGAACAAAGCACGTGCAGCCAAACGTGCGAAGAAGAGAGTAGTCAGGTGGGCTAGAGTGAAGGCGCTCATATGGGGTCGCACCGGACAGAGCAGAGGACGAAGTGATATTGATGAGGTGGACAGCCGTCATGACAGGCATTGACAGCTTCACCCCAGTATGAGTGAGGAACAGACGCGGAGAGAAGCAAGGCTCGTGCGGTCTCAAGGACATGACGATGCTTGCGTTCGGCAACTCCGTTCTGCTCATAGGTGTGAGGACATGACTGCTGGTGAAGAGTGTCGTGAGATTGAAGAATCTCATGCATCTCAGAGGAGAGATACTCCTTGGCACAATCAGACCGAAAAGTCTTGATGCGTCGACCAAACTAAATATGTATCATAGCTGTGAATCTCCTAAAGATGTGAGGGACTTCAGATCGGTGACGCATAAGATAAACCCAGGTGCACCTAGAGTAGTCATCGATAAAACACACATAATACATGAAACCAGAAATAGATGCAACAGATGCAGGACCCCAAATGTCAGAATGTACTAAATCAAATAAAGCATCCGAGTGGGAAGCACTAGCAGAGAAGGGAAGAGCTAGATGCTTTGCCAGTTTACAACCCGTACAACCAGAGAGAGAGGAGAATGACGCTCGACCCAAAGCACTCGAACGGAAAACGCTTTTGAGTCGATCACTCGATATATGACCTATCCTTCTGTGCCACAGGTCGGCATCAGAAGTAACAGACATAACCAACGCAATAGCAACATAAGACACATATAGATGGTCCAGCTGGTAAAGTCCTACTCTACGGCCCAACCCAATCGTCTGACCCGTCCGCGAATCCTGCACAACACAAACAGAAGGGGTGAAGGTGACAGCCAGTCCAGAGTCGCAAAAGAGAGCTGACAGAAATCATATTTATGTTAAGACGTGGGGCATGATGGACATGAGGTAGGGTCAGGCGACCAGAAGGGTCAGAGATAGTAGTGATGGATCCACATTGCTGAATGGGGACGAAAGTCCCATCCACAGTGCGGACCTCCAGGTGAGTGAGAGTGGGAGAACAGTCAGTGAGTACAGTGGAGTGAAAGGTGAGGTGACAGGAGGCACCCGAATCGAAGATCAATGGAGCAGTAGTACTAGAGGTGGCAGACAAGCCGTGAGCAGTCACGGAGCTGGTGGAGGATAGGTGGTGAAGAAGGAGCTCCTCGAGACGCTGAAGACGGTCCGGCTCAACCTGAGAAGGTGCCGTGGGAGCAGTGGAGAGCGTCGAGGTCTCTACAGTAGCCGCTGTACCACCAAAGTGGCGGAAGGTGGACGAACCACGTCCACGGCTCCGTCCACCTCGACCGCCGTGTCGATCGTCTCGGGAGGCAGGTGCCCAGCGTGATGCTCTCTCATCCGAACCCCAGCGTTGGTTGTGTAGAGGACGTGTAGGACATTCACGCTTCATATGTCCGGGCTCCTTACAGTAGTGACGAAAGACAGGCTCATCGGAGAATCCGGTCGCCAGGACGGTGTCTGAGCTGGGAGCAAGTGGAGGAGAACGAGTGCCCTGAGTCTGAAGGCGAGTCTCCTCATCAACCAAGGCGAGCAGGGCATCCTCTAGCCGAGGGAGTGGCTCACGGTGCAGGAGCTGAGCAGCGATGAGAGCAAAGTCCGACCGAAGCGCTGTCAGGAACTGGTGCAGGTGGCCCTCATCGAGGTAGCGCTGGAAATCCCTAGAGCGTGGGCAAGCACACCGCTCCGGGATCAGGGGGTCCAGCTCATGCCAGTAGGCACTCATCAGACTGAAGAAGTCCTGAATCGTACGCTCCCCTGACGGGCAGACTGCGAGTCACAGATAAGCTGATGCTGGCGTGCGCCGTCGCGCAGGAGAAACCGGTCCCGGAGATACTCTTACATCGCGCGCGCTGTAGGAAGACGGCCGATGGGAGCAAGGAGTGGACGAGCAACGGAGTCCACAAGATAGGCCCGGATTGTCTGATCGTGGCGACGCCACGTGAGAGCAGCAGCCGTGGCTGCCGTGGGAGTAGTCGTGGTAGCAGTCGCAGCAGAAGACGCGACACTGCTGGTGACAGAGGAGGAGCCGGAGGAGGCAGCCGGAGGAGGATCATCACCGGTGATGTGACCCCACAAATCGTGACTGGAGAGCGCGGCCTTGACGGTGAGCGACCAATCAGGCCAGTCGCTGGCCGAGGACAACTGAAAGGTGACCGCCTTTAGCGGTGGAGAGATTGCAACGACGGACGGCACGGTAGGAGATGCCATGGAGGAAGCTCAAAGGAGAGAGGAGCCGGGAGAGGGCTTGCGGGTGGAGGGGAGAGGTCGGGGGGGCTAGGCGGATGGAAGGAAGGGGTCGGGGGGGGCGGGCGGGCGGAGGGGAGGGGTTGGGGGGGTCGGGCTGGCGGAGGGGAGGGGTCGGGGGAGCCTGGCGGGAGGAGAAGAGGGGTCGGGGGGGCTGGGCGGGCGAAGGGGAGGTGCGAGGAGGAGTCGGGGGGGCCTTGCAAGCAGAGGAGAAAGGCGGGGAGGTCGGAGGGGGGCTGCCGGGTAGAGGGGAAGACCGGAGGAGGGCTGCTGAGTGGAGGGGGAGACCGGAGGTGGCTACCGTCGTCGCACGAGAAAACCCTAGAGCTCTGATACCATGTTAGGAGATGACGGCTAGGGTTTGGAGAGAATGGAATGACTCTCATTCAGGGACTGAAGCCCAATATATATGTACATGTATACCCACACAACCCGACTCGACTGTACATGTAATCTGACCCATCTTTATACTTTAACAAGATTAAAGTAAGTCGACCTTGGATTAAATCCACTTCGAATCTGGCATGATTAAATTACCAAATTGACCAGATATGGATCATGAGATAAGAATTCAATTGAAATCTGATCTGAATCATAAAATCCAAAAAACTAAACGGATTTGAAGCCAATTTTCCTATATATCCAACCTGAATACAGAGATTAGCAAGCATTGACTAGTGTTACATTGTTGGATTCATTTCTTTCACGGAAAAGCATGTTTTGTCAGAATCACTTATGGATTTATTATGCAACCAAATGTGCTTAAGATTCCTTCGCCTCACATAAAGTATTGTTGGTTTGGTTTTCCCCATGACTTATTTAATCGACAACTCTAGAAGCAAACTTGAGGTCACAAATCCAGCCTACTATGCATATAGACATGAAGCACAAGATCTCTACATCTATTTGAGGTCATCTAAATTGATGTGGTTTACCAATTGGCCCTTTCCAAACCCTCAATAACGGGAAGCATCTTACATGCCTCTGTCCTACAATCCCCTCTCACGATGAGTGGATGCTCTATGGATGTTTAACTGTAACCTACTATAGCCACAATTCCATTGGTCTAAGGACTAGCAGCCAGCGGCTGCTAATATGTTGATGTTAGTCTCAACAAGTGGAACGAACTAAATTGAATCCGCTGATGTTGGTGGCACCCACTTTCTGGATCAAAAGGAGAGCGGCTTCAAGGAGGACATAGTCAAGCTAAAGAAGAAGATCTACACTCTCAGAGATGCCCCATTAGGAAAATGAAAAACCACTTCTATGTGTCTATTCGATTGTACTTGGTCTCTTGCCACAGTGTCATCGGACATTCTTGAAATCTTGAATGCAGGATGGCTTACCCGTACCGCTATGAACTCTACAAGAGGGTTGATGACCCCTCCGGAAAGGAGAAGTACGTCATCATAGCAACGTTCCCAGAGAAGCCAACGGGCGATGAGATTAATGATGCATTCGACGGGAAGCCCAGGTGAGACATACTTAGTGATTAGTTGTCATAGATTGTGCTACAGGCAAGCTAGTTCCATACAGGACTGCATAAAATCATAAGTCACAGAGTATAATGTTTTCTTTCCTCTTGATTAATCTGCAGAAACAAAGAGGAGAAAACTTCCGGATTCTGGTAAGAACTCGGCCATTCCAAGCATTAATGAGTCTTTTAAGATTAAAAGTTTAGATAGTTTTTTTTTTTTGTTTTAGGCGTTTTCTGAGTGGCATACTATGAGGCTTGATGTTATAATAGCAGGAGGCAGTGCTATTGTACAAGGTACCACACAGCTAAATCCTCTATCTAAAAGTATTAGTGTCTTATTTAATTTAAGGGTTATTTTGACTTTGCCCCCCACATTTTGCCTTGAATTAGACTTTACCCCCCACATTTTCAGTAATTAGACTTTACCCCCCAAAACCAACTGTTCCGTCAGCTCACCATCTAGGAGAAAGGGTGAGCTGACGGAAAAGAAATAAAGTTTTGGGGGGTGAGCTGAAGGAACAGTTAGTTTTGGGGGTAAATTCTAATTAATTAAAATATTGGGGGTAAAGTCTAATTCAAGGCAAATTTTGGGGGGCAAAGTCAAAATAACCCTTAATTTAATTTAATTTTTTTTTTTTTTTGAGAACCCTCGAGGTGAGGGCGGTTTGGCATGGACCCCAACCGGTTTATTAAGTGGGCCCTTTATTTGATTTAAATGTTGTAAGCGTAAAATGTTCTGATGGTTCTGACAATTTGATCAGGTAAAAGGATCGGAAGCAGATTATATGTTCCGCGGTACCTAATTCCTGCCCCCCCCGAAAATTTTATGAATGGAAGTACTGCCAAGATTATGTAATGCTGCTTCCTGTCTTCCTCGTTTCTTCGCCTCCTGCTCTCTAAGCAATCACATCCGTTCGCATCGGTGAGACCCAAACAAGTAGAAAGGTACAATGAGATGTTAAAGGCTGTAAAGATCAGGGGGGGAAAGGTTTTAGTTGTTTCTGCTATGTGTGTGTGTGTTTTTTTTTTTTTTTGGTTAAGATATTTTCTCCTTTGTCAAACATGGGGGGGGGGGTTTGGGGTAGAAGGAATGCCTTCTCATTAGGGCAAAAGCCCAATATATAGGCAAGTGGGTATATATCTCATACAATGAAGATGATGTTAATGTTATACAATATCTCTAACAACCCCTCTCAAACTCAAGGTAAACCATGCACCATGAGTTTGTTGAGTAGAAACTGGAAGTGCAGAGATGGGTGCGGCTTCATGAAAAAATCAGCGATCTATTCTTCGGAGGAAACGAAGGGGAGAGAGATAGTCTAGGCCTCATACTCCTAGCGGGAGTAGTAATAATCGAGCTCGATGTGCTTCGTCCTCTTGTGAAAAATCAGATTGGTAGCGATATCTATGGCACTCTGGTTATCACAATGAAGAGTTATAGGTTCAGAAATCTCAACTCTTAGTTCTCCAAAGAGACGTTGCAAGTGAACAATCTCATTGGTGGTAGATACCATGGCTTGAAACTCTGCCTCATTACTAGAGAGAAACATCATGTTTCTTGCTACGCTAGGAGATGTGTCTCCAAGGAACATGCCATAGCCGTCAATCAAGCATCGAGTTGGGTTAGCACGACTTTTCCAACGTGATTCATTAATTAAAAGAATAAAACACCATTGGATGGTCCATCCGATGGATGAGATTAAAAGCGATTTAAGTCATGTTGGAGGGACAAGATCGTATCGAGGGCGAGATGACTCATCCCAAAACCCTAGTTGTCGCTTCTCTCCTCTTTTTATCTCATCTCTTTCTATTCTCCTCTCTTATAAATATGACTCATATGAAACCCTAGAAAACAAGCTACCGATGAAGAATTAAAATCCTAGTGTTTGGAGAGTGCGTCTCTAGGAAATCTATTCCCCTCCACCATCATCTAGACTCTTCACCTTGTTCTTCTTCTTCGCAAGTTTCTCCCACACCATCACGACCACTTCTACAGCTTCGCAAGAGATCGGCACAAAGAGTTCTCTTATCCAAAGAGCGATTCATCCCGACTTCATATCTCGATCTTTTTGATCGCTACTGCCCTCACCGCCACTTCATTCAGATTTCTGGGCTATTTGGCAAGGATTCAAGCGACATCGGTGTAGATTTGGAGGCACATACTCGTCGTCTATTGCATCCCAAGGAAGTATCCACATTGAGTTCTCTCTCTCTCTCTCTCTCTCTCTCTCTCTCTCTCTCTCTCTCTCTCTCTCTCTCTCTCTCTCTCTCTCTCTCTCTCTCTCTCTCTCTCTCTCTCTCTCTCTCTCTCTCTCTCTCTCTCTCTCTCTCTCTCTCTCTCTCTCTGGTCCACACGAATACACACAATTAGCTTCCCTCTTCAAATCAGCGGCGGAGTGACATCTTCTACTGCCTCGCACATGGCGGCAGCGGAACACTTGTGCTCCATTGGAGACCTTTGATTTGCTTGCATAACTTGCAACCCTGTTAAAATGCCTATCATTCAACCAAACTAGTACAAGTAGCGGGTTGATTCAGGACTTGCTCAATTTCACCAAGGGTTGGATTGTGGAGGCTCTTTTAAATTGTTTGGAGGTCTACCATACTTTTCCCAGGGCACCCATTAGTGACTGAGTTCAGCCTACTCGGTCTTAGGTCACAGTAGGGGTAGAAAGGGGGTGCCTAAAGAACCTTAGGACATGTTTGGCATCGTTCTGAACTTTCTATTTCTATTCCATTTTAAAAGTAACAACTATTATTTGTTCTAGTGGAATGAAGAGTTTGGAGCGAAATTTTATCGTTCCGTGAGTTTCTCTGCCAACCAGACGCTAAACCCCCCAATTAACACTAGAAATGATAATTGACAGGAATGCTCCCTTACTGTTACGGATGAGATTTAAGCAGAACAACTGTTCCGCATGCCAAACACCCCCTTAGGGTGCTGTCTCTGTCCAATCCAAAGAGCTTCAGTGATGATGTGGCAGAAAATTAGTCAGTGTTTCGGATGTTGGCAAGCATCGGTGATCAGTCTGCAGTGATATCGGCACTACCTTTGATCTAACGCTAGAGTCGCCGGCGTGGATCGAAGGGAACGCGCATTCGAGGTCGATGGCATATGCAACCTCAGGGTTTGCTAAGGATGTTGTTCAGAAGGAGCATTTTTTTTGTTTTTTCGGCTGGACTTTCGAAGGAGCAAAGAGTGTGATACAATTGGGTTCATCTACTCGCACCCATGAAATTAGTGATGGTATCCAAGTAGATTTATTTATTTTTTTTTTATTTTTACCCTCATCCCCAACCTCTATCTGGTCACCATTGAGCCACGCCCCCATCGCGCTCCGCCTCGGCTGTCGCCCCCAACCACCCTTCTCCTCCTCCTCCTTCCTCTTTCCTCCACCGTCACCTCCTCCTTTCTTCTTCTCCACCTTCTTCCTTCTCTTCTTCTTCCCCGCTTAACCCTAACCCAGTCGCCGGAGGTGTTGATCGGTAGATGTAGACCAACATTGCCATGCAATGTCAGCATATATCTACCGACTTTACATGGTAATGTCGGTCTGCATCTACCGATCAACACCTTCGGCAGCTGGGTTAGGGTTTAGCGGGGAAGTAGAAGAGGGGGAAGGAGGAGGGAGGAGGAAGAGAAGAAGGAAGGAGGAGGGTGGCTGGGGGCGGCGTTTGGAAGGAGGAGGCAGCGGTGGAGGAATGAGGGAGGAGAAGGAGTTGAAGGAAGGAGGGAGGAGGAGGAGGGTGGCTGGGGGCGGCTTCGGAAGGAGGAGGTGACGGTGGAGGACGCTGGGGTGGGGGTGGTCAGCAGTATCAAGAAGAGGATGGCATTTTGGGAATATCGTGGGTGCCAACACTAAAAGTTCGGAATGGGCTGGGTGCCGAGACTAATTCGGCTGCCATTACTAAATCCATGGGTGCAAAATAGACAGACCCAATAATATTGCATCAAAAGCTCAAAGGAGAGTGGCGAAAGAGGCGATGCCGAGACCAAATCTTTTTTTTTTTTTTTTTTGTACTGATCTGATGGCTACTACAGGTCATCAACAAGGTGGGAGTCACAAGCGGACCCCTAGGAAGCCACACAGCCTAGCGCAAGCACAAACCAGCCACATCGGCGGGGAAACATATCGGCCGAATGATCAGCAAGGGAACAACAGGGACCAAGCCCATACAAGGAACAACAGGGACCAAGCCCACACAAGGAAAAAAAAAAGAAGAGGAAAATACATCGATACTGTGGATGAGCCACCACCGTCTGCCAGGAAGATGCCACCACAAGGCTGATCCACCATACCTGATGAGATGCTCCACCAGAAACTAGGAAGTACAACCAAACTGCGCTCCGGATCCACCAAGCCAAGCCGCATCCCTCACACCATGTTGAGACTTGGAGCCGTCGCACATAAGCTGAGGCGAGGTCCACCGAACCTATTCAAGGCCACCGCAACAAGATGGATCGAGCCACCGCATCATGCCGGAGATGGGGGTGTAGGTGCAGAATTTGGCCAACGCCCTGAGATAGGACCCACCAGCCCTGCCTGGGGTCCCACAAAGACGATGACGGGACAAACTAGCCCTACCTGGGGATACACAAAGATGATGACGGGACCCACTAGTTCTGCCTGGGGGTCCACAAAGACGATGGTGAGGCCCACCAACCCTCCTGTAGCCTGTCGAAGCGACTGCAGAAACCGCCCTGGACCCCTGAACTTTTTCCAAACCTCTATAAATAGCAGACCATATGAATGTTCCAAATTGATCTTCTGATTTCGAGATCAGATTTTGAAAGCCAGAGCTCTAACATCCTTCTTCCTCTTCTAAGACAAGTGACACTCAGTCTATCGAGGTCATTACATTTCAAGTGTTAGTGAATTCAGGTTGCACCTTATAGCACGAAGACGTAGGCTTCGGCTAAACTCCGATATCATATCCTGTGTCAAATCTCCTCTCAACTCTCTCAACTATTTCTAAACTTAAGTCCACAAACCCTCCATTACTTCAAAGTTCAAGGCACGGGTTCAAATCGAAGACCCAATGCTCGAACCAACGATTGAATCGATTAACTGTTGGGCAGAGTCCTCGGGTCGGCACGAGAATCATCCCCCACAGGGGGGGGGGACCGCTGGATCTGAGAGGTACTAACGCCGAAAGAGCACCCAAAATCCTAAAATTAAAAAGGGGGAAAGAGGATGTACAAATTTCCAAAAGAAACTATAACATCCGCTCCAAACACACAATAACTTTGCCCGTGCCCATACGAGGACTTCCCAAGGGGGTCACCTATCCTAGTACTACTCTCACCTGCACGCTTAACTACGGAGTTCTTACAAAATCTGTAGCAGCGCACGGTTTTAAAACACGTCTTTTATGTTTGGGAAGGAAAATTATATAAGTAGCTCATGATCTACTCTCCAGGAGATGTGGGGCTAACTTGTGGCCTTATACACCGCACCTCATCTTACCAATTTTGGCATCACAGCCTTAGGAGTCTTGGCTCTGGGTTATTGGATCTTGGTCGTTATAATCCACCCACCTTAAGGGCTACATATCCATGTGTAGGGTTAGACCCCCTCATTGCGAGTAGAACCAACTTTGATACCATTTTGTAACATCCACTCCAAACACATAAGATATTGTCCGCTTTGCCCGTGCCCACATGAGGACTTCCCAAGAGGGGTCACCTATCCTAGTACTAGTCTTGCCCAAGCACGCTTAACTATAGAGTTCTGATGGGATCTAGTACTTTAGTGCTGGTATGATTGTACCCTGAGATACATCATCTGTGTTTTACGCTATGAGTAGAGACTGGCCGATTAGGAGAACATTTGATTTACAGGATTTTATGAGGTTTGTATCATTATCCTTAATTGCATGGCCAGGGATGATAGTATATCACCCTGGATGCAAGAAGAGGATATAGAGCACCATGAGTGCTATGATTTTGTTCGATTATCAAAAGTCTTATTTTATTTTTCTTCCTTTTCTGTCATGTCCTGGTGTCATGGCAACTTAGTTACCCGGCTGACTCTCGGTATAGATCCCCGTGCACATCGTAGGCAAGTGAACCCCTAGTTGTACACTGACCGAAACGAGTAGGGAGGATCACGGGGTTAGATTACGAGTTATTTTTTGTAGAAAATTGAGGTGGAGTGACCTAATCCTTGGATTTAGATCCAATAGAAAACAAGTTGGGCAAGAGTACCCCATGGTGAAAGACCAAGCCCTCTTTTTGGCCACTAGGGTAGTATGTCTCGAGGCTGTATCCCGAGCATAAGGAGCGGAGTGGTTCCCCTATTGCAAAAAATGAACCTAATAGTAACGCCACCAGGTCGGGAGCTTAGCTCAAACTTGGGGTTCACATTTATTTCCCCCTCATTTTTCTCTCTTCTCGTCTCCTTAGACTAGGGCTTTGCACCACAATGCATGACCTAAAAAATGGGTTATCTAATGAAGTGAAGTGGGACGCCTCATGAGGAAATTGTCTGTTAGGATATTGACTATATAACTTAGGATTATGGATACAGTATAATAGATCATTTAGTATAGACTTGCAGTAGTCGTAGTTCTTTCTATTGTTTACACAGTTATATCTGCAGTTTTGCTTTACCGTAGAAGTATATTTTCTGCTATATATCTTTCTCGCGTTCTCTGACTTGTTCTTTAGGACCACTGAGTTTTATATTCAGGGGAAGTTATTTTGTTGTTGTTTTTTTTTCTCCCCCAGGTTTTTTCTCTCGAGTGGAGCGTTAGGTGCTCGATGACAGTTTCATTTCAGTCAGAGTAGTAGTTCATCACCAGATTCGCAAGGGTATGAGTGTCAACCAGAGTTGCCTATTTATTTATTTATCTTTTCATGTGATTGTATCTGAACTATAAGACGTATGAACATTATTGGTGGATTTGGGATTTCATTGTTAGTTTTATTACTTCCACGATAGTATCTTTTTTGCAATTATATTTTCATCTATTTCAAACCATCACCCTCGAGTTTTGGACCCTCTTTTCTTAGTCCAGAATTTGGGACGTGATAGAAACCGACCAAAAGGGAAAGAAGGTCAAGATCTACACCTTATCGGAGCGAAAGGGACAAATCTGCCTTGATTCTATTTCCCCAGAAGTGCCCAGGGAGGCCGAGGCCACTCAAATGCTAGCCGCCGTGCAAAACCCAAAGGGGAAAGGTTCCCAATATAATGCATAAGATGATTTGGTGCCCCCTCATTAATTTTTGTTTCCCAACAGGATCACGTCCATTTTTAATAGGGGGACTAGGTGATAGCTCCCTGAAAAAGAATAAACTTGTAATAAGCCCTCCTACAAATCTCGTATTGCAATAGCTCCCTCCCGAAATCCCACCGAATCAAATATGAAAAAAGTACAATGACGTTTAGCCCAAGTTCATTAAATTTATATTTTTTACATCAACTTAACACAAAAATATTTTTTGCATGAAAAGCAATTGAAATCACTCCATATTGTCGATTTAAAACCACAAAATAATTTTTTTTGTTTATCTTCATTAAAAAAATATATATGATGTCAACCGACCAAATAATTACTATATTTTATCTTATTGTAACTATGTGTGAGATAAAATCAGCTTGGTTTTGCATAGTAAAATATATTTTTTGTCAAAAAAAAATAATATTATGACCGGATGAGCAAAAATACTGCTACAATCAATCGACAACTAAGGCATTTTACTATATCAAATTGTTCAACTTTGCTAACAGATTGTTACTCCTTACCAATTGTTACTTTTTTGCTATGATTATTACACTTTATATGTAGGGATAATATCATTTAAAAAATTATATTATTACATTTGTGCGGCAAAAAGAGCCCCATGTTAGCCAAAATTAACGGATTTTTGCTCTGTACCAATTGGTACTCTTTTGCTACGATTTTTATACTTTATCTGTAGGGATAAAATTATCATTTAAATATTTTCATTATTTCATGCTCATTGGAGAAGGATCTTGTGTTAGCCAAAATCCAACTACACAACTTTACGTTAAGTTCAAACTTTACTTGCCCTTAACGTTAATCAAAAACCTTGTTAAGGAGCTAACGTTAATAACCCCTTTTTAATAGGATGTCAATGCTTTTTTCTCCCGATATCACCATGGGACAAAGATTAAAAGGCCCAGGAGTACAATAGGGGTAATGTGGCTAAGGCCCTGACAACAAATCAGTTTGGTGGGTAGAAGGTGGCTTTAGTCTGAGGTCCCTAATTAACAGATCCGTTCAGTGTAGTGTCTGTCATCTCGAGCAGTGGTGGAGAGCAGTGACGTGACCAGCAAAGGCGGCGAGGTTTTTACCGAAATGGCCACCAACTCTCAACTATTGTTGAGAATGGACCCCATCAAGAAATCTGAACGAAAATGGCCACCAGCACGTGGAAAACAGGTCGCACGGTGACACTAAACAGGTAAAAAGACATATTGACCCTTACCATCTTTTCCACCTCCATCTTCTCTCACAGAGAGAGTCAAAGAGTGAGAGAGTGAGCAGAGAGAGTGAGAGAGTGAAAGAGTGGGTGAGCAGAGAGAAAGAGAGTGAAAGAAGGAGTGAGAGAGAAACAAAGAGTGAGAAAGAGTCAAGCCCAAGCCCGAGCCGACCTTCCCTAGCTCCGGCGGTCCACAACCGAGCCGGCGCCCAACCCCTGCTAACGCGCTGCCGTCGCCGTCAAACCCGAGCTCCGGTGACGCACGGGTGGAGCAGCGACGACACCCCCCCCCCCCCCCCCCCCCCCCCCCCCGCGCCCGATCTCCCGACCCCCCCTGCACTTCGGCGCCCGATCTCCCCCGAGCTCGATCTTGACCCGCCCTCCCCGTGCTCCGGTGACGCACGGGAGGAGCAGCGGCGACCCCCCCTCCCTGTGCTCCGGCGACGCGCGGAGGGAGCAGCGGCGACGCCCCCTCCTTCGTCCTTTGCTCCGGCGACGCGCAAAAAATCGGACGAAATCCGACGAAATAACATGTTTCGTCTAGTTTTCGTCGCCAAAAAATCACAATCATTTCTCCCTGAGACTGGCTTTGGGCTGTGTGACGAAAATCGGACGAAATAACAAATTTCGTCTAGTTTTCGTCGCCGAAAAATCAGACGAAATCCGACGAAAATAACATGTTTCGTCTAGTTTTCGTCGCCAAAAAATCATAGTGACCCTTACCATCTTCACCACCTCCATCTCCTCTCACAGAGAGAGTCAAAGAGTGAGAGAGTGAGCAGAGAGAGTGAGAGAGTGAAAGAGTGGGTGAGCAGAGAGAAAGAGAGAGTGAAAGAAAGAGTGAGAGAGAAACAAAGAGTGAGAGAGAAATAGAGAGTGAAGGAGAGAGAGAGAGAGAGAGAGAGAGAGAGAGAGAGAGAGAGTTGAAGAGAGGAGGGGTGCAACCCACGTTCCAGCAGCCCTCCTTCGTCCTTTGCTCCGGCGACGCGCAAAAAATCGAACGAAATCCGACGAAATAACATGTTTCGTCTAGTTTTCGTCGCCAAAAAATCACAGTCATTTCTCCCCGAGAATGGCTTTGGGCTGTGTGACGAAAATCGGACGAAATAACAAATTTCGTCTAGTTTTTGTCGCCGAAAAATCAGACGAAATCCGACGAAAATAACATGTTTCGTCTAGTTTTCGTCGCCAAAAAATCATAGTGACCCTTACCATCTTCACCACCTCCATCTCCTCTCACAGAGAGAGTCAAAGAGTGAGAGAGTGAGCAGAGAGAGTGAGAGAGTGAAAGAGTGGGTGAGCAGAGAGAAAGAGAGAGTGAAAGAAAGAGTGAGAGAGAAACAAAGAGTGAGAGAGAAATAGAGAGTGAAGGAGAGAGAGAGAGAGAGAGAGAGAGAGAGAGAGAGAGAGAGAGAGTTGAAGAGAGGAGGGGTGCAACCCACGTTCCAGCAGCCCTCCTTCGTCCTTTGCTCCGGCGACGCGCAAAAAATCGGACGAAATCCGACGAAATAACATGTTTCGTCTAGTTTTCGTCGCCAAAAAATCACAGTCATTTCTCCCCGAGAATGGCTTTGGGCTGTGTGACGAAAATCGGACGAAATAACAAATTTTGTCTAATTTTCGTCGCCGAAAAATCAGACGAAATCCGACGAAAATAACATGTTTCGTCTAGTTTTCGTCGCCAAAAAATCATAGTGACCCTTACCATCTTCACCACCTCCATCTCCTCTCACATAGAGAGTCAAGAGTGAGAGAGTGAGCAGAGAGAGTGAGAGAGTGAAAGAGTGGGTGAGCAGAGAGAAAGAGAGAGTGAAAGAAAGAGTGAGAGAGAAACAAAGAGTGAGAGAGAAACAGAGAGTGAAGGAGAGAGAGAGAGAGAGAGAGAGAGAGAGTTGAAGAGAGAAGGGGTGCAACCCACGTTCCAGCAGCCCTCCTCCTCAAGCTCCGGCGACCATCCGACACCGGCCCGCCAACCTCCTCCACCTCCTCTCACGGTGGCAGTCAAGCCCAAGCCCGAGCCGACCTTCCCTAGCTCCGGCGGTCCACAACCGAGCCGGCGCCCAACCCCTGCTGCCGCGCTGCCGTCGCCGTCAAACCCGAAAAATCACAGTCAGTAAAAGGGTAGTTTGGTCCCAAAGAGTTTCAATGGTCATTTTGGTAAAGCCAAAAGCAACCTGGCCCATTCTCAACAATAGTTAAGAGTTGGTGGCCATTTCGGTAAAAACCTCAAAGGCGGCAGTGGGCAGCAGCGAATGCGAGCTGGAGCTGCTCACCGCCGCAGTCCGCTGCTCGCGGAGACAAGAGGCGGGCGGCAGACGTAATGCTATTCAGCCTGAAGGTTTTTTCAATTCCGTTCAGCCTGATTGACGTGGCAGCGTACGACTGATGATGTTAGAGATTTATATGTCGCCATGGGCGAATAAATCCCGGCCGAATTTTGAGAAAAAATAACTCATATTATTAAGTACGCCTCAACCCAGTGAAGCCCTTGGCCCATCGCGACACGTACGTGAATCGCTATCGCGTCTAAGTTCTCACGAAACGTGAATCGTCGCCAAAAACACTTAACCCCGCTATAGTTTACTTTGTTCCAAAACGCTCCCTAAAGTTTGAAAAGTTAGCACAATACTCATTTTGTCAACTACTTAATATCTCTCATTTTGTAGTTTTTATTTGACTTCAATTGGGGGCAAAATGTAGTTTTTTAACTACAGGGGGTTAAATGTTTTTGAGTTAAAACTCTGGGGGGCAAAATGTAGTTTTTTAACTACAGGGGGTTAAATGTTTTTGAGTTAAAACTCAAGGGAACAAAGTGTAATTAACCTTTTTTATATTAATATAATTTCTAGTACCGTCGATGTTCGCTTAAAAAATTTTGCTTAGTATTTCTTTATAAAGTAAAAGTTTTATTGTAAAAAAAAACTAGTTTAGTTCCAGCCCAGCCTAAAAAAAAATTCTGGCTATGCCCCTGAATGTCGCTAGTAAGATTCAACCACCACTTGTACACCGCCATGTTAATCGAGCTAAGTGGAATCGGAAAAACCTTCGGGCTGAATAGCATCTCTCTTTCTCTCAGTTATGCACATCGTGGATGGGGTGGTCACATGCATGAACATCTAGTCTTTTTTTGATAGGAATACATGAACATCTCCCCCCCCCCCCCCCCTCCGCCCAGATAATTATATAATTTTTTTTTTCTGATTTTCCATCGGGCCTCTTCCTTTGTGGTGGGTTCCGTGGTTTCGCCCAAGGGCTAGACAACGAGCAATGTTATTCCATCCGAAGTGTTTGTCCCAAATGCTCAGCTCGAATGACATGGCATCTAATCACAAATGTCCCTTTGCCTGCCGGTCGGGGCCGAGTGTGATTCCCCGATCGGGATTGGGTGCAATAGACAGTTGTGATTCGGACACGTCATTCTGACTGCCTGTTCAGGATATATGATTATGGAAAAATAGTATTTTTCTTAGAGAAATGCTATTCAGCCCGAAGATTTCTCCCGAATTCGCCGGCCCGATTGACGTGGCAGCGCACAACTAGTGGCTGCCACGTCAATCGAGCTAGCGAATTCGGGAAAATCTTCGGGCTGAATAGCATTGCTCTTTTTCTCTGACAAAATATATTCAACCATCCCAACGTGAGAATGCTCTTAGGTTTGTAGGGCTGAAGCAGCTATTTTGCTCTTCTGCAACCAAATTCAAATTTGATTAATCATTTGATGTAGGATAGAGATGCTCTTAGGCAAGGTTCGAAATTTTCATTTCGGTCAATATTTCGACCCCTCTGGATATGGAAATATTTCGTGGAAATATTTCGACAGTGTGAAAATATTGTGATTTTATAGAAATGATGGAAATATTGATTTTTTAATAAAAATTTTCAGTGAATCTCTGCATAGTCATAAACCAAGTATATATATACAATTTGGAACACTCAAATAATAATTATACCCAATCTACAGGTGTAGAGCATCACAAAGCATGTATTCTACATTTGAGTCTGTGAGTCTTTTGCAGTCTCGTTTGGTCCTGTTTTGATCTATGTTTTTAAAATAGTTTTTAATCTTTTTTATGGATAAAAATATTTTCAAAATAAATATTAGTTGATTGTTAAAATAAGGCTTCAAACGATTTTGAAAACGGACTTAAAACAAGAAAGTTGTGCAAGTTTGAAATCGTGCAAAAATTATACTGAAATGCAAAACATTGTTTTTTTTACCAAGTCTGAAAAAATGAGTTTTTATAAAGAAAAGCTTTTATACATTCAAAATTTTCTTTGACGGACCATGGTTTTCTAGATGTACTTGTAGTTCTACATCTTGTGGAATTTTTTGAGTTAAAAATGAGTTGATTTAACCACTTTTCTCAACATACAAATTTTATGAAAAACCGAAAAAACTATTTTCTTCTACTAAAACTGAAAATCTACTTTTTGATTCACTTGGTTTTTGATTTTTTTGATATTTTTATTGAAATCAAATGGGGGGTATTTGCTTATTTACATATAATAACTTAAAGTAAATGGAGAAAATAAAAATTAAGTAAGACGTCATTTACTTGAAATTTTCTGAAATGTCTCGAAATTTTCACGAAATATCGCGATATTTCGTGCCGACAAATATATCGTGCGAAATATCGCGATATTATCGTGATTCCTATTTCGTTCGATATCACAATAGGAATTTCGTGTCGAGGTTTGAGAAAACCGAAATATTTCACGATATTTCACGAAATATCTCGAGATTTTGTACCTTGCTCTTAGGTTGCCCATTTGGATTCATGCATATCTAAACCTAGATCAGTAGTGATTTGAATTTTTTTGGGATCCAATACCCAACTCAATATCTTAGAGAACCTAAACCCGAGATTTATTTATGCAAAAAAAAAGGGGTAACAAGCCTACAACCCCTCTAACTAACCCAACATTAGGATAAACCAGCGAAGGTTTTCATTGGAGAAATTGGTGTTAGGTCCAAAATCAGAACATATATTACATCTAGTCCCACTTTAAGTTCCTATTTACAGTAAGTCCACCAATAGGATTATTGTATAAAACCTGATCCACTGTCCATAGTTTTGCTTCCAAATTATCCGAAATTAACCGTTTTAGATAACGTGTTTTTTTTTTAAAATACCATAAATACCCATGATATCCTTCCATATTAAATAACAATAGATGATATATGGCACGTTTTTTTTTACGAAAATTATGATACGGTTGCTATAGTGATTTTACTATAATTATTACAGTGATTTTTCTGTAGTTGCTACATTAATTTCACTATAGCAACTCGTGATTTCACTGTAGTTGCTACAGTGATTTCACTATAGGAACTCGTGGTTTTAACTGTAGTTGCTACAGTAAAATCATTTGTAGCAACCCATGATTTCATCATGATGCTACAATGATTTCACTGTAGCTGCTACAGTGAAATCTCTATAGTTGCTACAGTAAAGTCACTATAGCAATCCATGATTTCATCGTGGATGCTAAAAAATATTTCTACAGTAAAATCATTGTAGTAAAGTATTCAATTTTATGCAAATAATACTCAGTTGAATTGAGTATTATTTTGTATATTTGAGTACCATGCATGGGTTGCTATAATGATTTCATAACTGCTGCTACAGTGAAATTCACTGTGCCAGCTAAAAAGGCTTCCCTAAATCATTGTAAAAAAGTACTCAATTTTATTTAAATAATACTCAGTTTTATTGAGTATTATTGCGACTAAAATTATGTAATATAGTGATTTTACTGTAGCATAGTATTTTTAGCCGTTAAAAAAAAATCAATATAACAACTACAGTGATTTCACTGTAGCAAAGATACTAAAAAATATATTAATAATATTCAATTGAAATGAGTATTATTGCTACAAAATTGAGTACTATTGCTATGTCACTGTAGTAACGTATTTTTTAGCAGCCACAACAGAATCACTATAGTGCTACAGTGATTTTACTATACTGCTACAGTGCTTTCACTATAGTTGCTACAACAGAATCATTATAGTACTACAGTGATTTCACTATAACCGCTACAGCGGAATCGTTATAGCGCTACAGTGATTTCACTGTAGCTACTACAGTGAAATTATTGTAGCAGCTATAGTGGTCCCACACTAGGTCTCAAAACTATACGTTTCGTAGAGATTGGGTGAAGTTATATAGATAATGGTAGGTTGGTAAATTCGGCAACTTAACCAAGGTTATTTTAGTTTTGCATTAACCAAAAGAGTCTTGCAACTAATCTATTGAAATATGGACCTGGGCTTAGAGAAAAAAATTATCGAGACCTATCTTAAAATGACCTTTAAAAATGACTGTTTGCATTCCGCCTCTCCAACCCCTCTAACCAACCCAACATTAGGATAAATCCCTTCTTTTTTTTTAATCCCAAGACCATCCTCATCTCCTCTCCTTCTCTCTCGATCAGCCATGGCGGAGGCACCAGACTGGAGCGGCGGTGACAGTGGTCGTGACTTTCTCCTCCCGTCGCCCACAACATCGACCCCCGACGAACTCCCCGATTGCGGTGAGTAGGGCTGGCAATTTCGGACCCGACACGAAGTTAGCGGGTCTGGGTCAGGGCTAAACGGGTTCGGGTCGTAAACGGGTCGACACGATAGACCCGTTTAATAAACAGATCGGGTCCGGGTTTAGGGTCTGGACACGGTAGACCCAGGAAAACCCGTTTAGTATTCAACGGGTCGTGTCGGGTCGGGTTTACCCACAATCCGATACTATAATATATAATACCAGCGGGTCTTTCGGGTCAGGTCGGGTCGAGTCGGATTGGGTCGAATCGGGTCAGCTGAATAGACCCGGGTGGTAAACGGGTCTTACGGGGTCTTAACGGGTCTACCCGTTTATTAGCGGGTCGGGTACGGGTTTAGGATCTAGACACGATTAGTTAAACGGGTCGGGTCCGGGTCTAGGGGTTTTGGACACGACACGAAACTAGACATGACACGAACCCGACACGACCAGACCCATTGCCACCCCTAGCGGTGAGCAACAAAGACGAGAGGCCAGCGACAAAAGGGGTTCGGATTGATTTAGGATTCCTTCTAGGGTTCATCCAATGGTCTGTAGATCTTAGGTTAGGGAGGTTTGGTTAGGTCCGGTGATGGCAGAGGATTTGGTTAGGAGCAGCGCCAGCGGCGATAGGTGGCTTAGGATGAGCTACAGCAAAGCATAAATTTAAAGTAAGATAGGGGTATTTTCGTCCACAAGGGTATGAGTTCAAATGAAAAGATTCAGGATACATGTTGCGACCTTGACCTAAATCCCAAACCCTAAAGTAGAGAGAGAGAGAGAGAGAGAGAGAGAGAGAGAGCGCGCGCGGCATGGCGGGCGGTAAGGTACAGAAGAAGAGGCATCAACATCATCAGATGCAGGGAGGGGTACCGTTCGAGAAGTCGAAGGGGCAGCACATCCTCAAGAACCCGATGCTGGTGGAGACCATCGTGCAGAAGTCCGGGATCAAGCCCACCGACGTCGTCCTCGAGATCGGCCCCGGCACCGGTAACCTCACCAAGAAGCTCCTCGAGGCCGCCAAGTCCGTCGTCGCCGTCGAGCTCGACCCTCGCATGGTCCTCGAGCTCAACCGCCGGTTCCAGGGCACCCCATTCGCCACCCGCCTCAAGGTATCTACTCCCCACCCTTCCCTTCGTCAGAGTTAGGCTTCCGATGCATACCCGAATGTTGGACTAAAATTTCCACATATAAGAAGAATCATGACAATCGAAAGCCTTCTTTTAGTATGCGTTCAAACAAAACACCCAAAATTTGTTTCCCATCAAATTTAAAATTCCCAAAATTTGAGAACATTTGAATTTCCAATAATTCCTTCATAAATTTAAGTGTCACGATAAATAAGAATAAAGTTTTTATAAGTGAGACTTTGAGGAAAGATGAATTATCACTTGAGCCTTCTTTTAGTATGACAGTCATTATCTATGCAGTTTGTTAGTGAGTAGGTCTTGAAAATATGTGGATAGGTGTTGACAATCAAACTCACAATAAAAGTGATGTGGGTCGAATTTTGACCATTTTTCGCATCACGGCCTTTTGACGTATCTTGATTCATAAGTGCTCTCTATACGATTTGGCTCCTCGCGTAGGCAGAGCCCAGAACCCTTGAGCCACAGGTGCACCTAGGCAAGCGCCTAGCTGCACCTGTACCAGGCGTGCCAAGGATGCCCGGTTTAAAGCTCCTTTTTTCCATTCTTTAACTTTTCCCCTCCCCACCACTTTCCTAAATCCCCAAGAGCCCCCCCTGCAAAACATCCCAATTTGTTTTCTTGTCTTCCCCATAGCTCCTCCAAAAACCCTATATTTGGAAAAAAAATAAAAATGTAAGTTCATCATCAAACCTAGGTTTGTACAAACTTTCCCTAGTCTCGGTTGTGATTTTGATAATGAGAGTGCAAAGCTCAAAATACAATTTACCCTCCACAATGCTAGAATTAAGTTCATAACGTACAATTTCTAATTTTGTAGACATTATTTTAAGTTCAAACCTAGATATTGCAGTTCTTTATACTCTTTATCATTTTTTGATGAGAGATTTCAGTTGATGTAATGATTGCTATTTAAGGATATTTATAGTCTTTATCAGTTTTTATGTCGTGGTTTTTAGCTTTGTTTGCTTAAATACCTTGTATATGGATTCATTTTAATGTGAGGAGAGGGAGATTTTGAGGGCCTCTAAGTCCCCTAAAAAACAAGAAAAATGCAATCAAAAGCTCAGGCTCATGCCTAGCATGCCCGGGCTCATGCCTACTGCTTAGGTAAAGGTGCACCCGTGCACCCCTTGCACCTGGGATGCACTTGGGCTTTTGACTGCATAGAGTGCTCTAGGGAAGTGCCCAACTCCTATACAATGTGGTCCCAGAACCACTTAGATACCTGGATCTCCAAAGGTACTCGAGGACCCTGCTCCTTCCATTTTAGGCCTCGAATTAGAGCAAACGCTATTCCTCTTATGTTACTTTGAGTATTAGTATCATAAGAATGTGCACAAACAAAACTTTTTCTCCACGGTTAGTAATCAATCACTCATTTAGGTTGTTCGTACCATTGGACCTACTTATGATATCTAGTCAGATAGGTTGGATTAACAAAATCAAGAATTCTTATGTAAGCATAAGGTTAATCCAATCGATGATTTTAAGAT
Source organism: Chamaelirium japonicum (assembly GCA_947650365.1). NCBI lineage: Eukaryota > Viridiplantae > Streptophyta > Magnoliopsida > Liliales > Melanthiaceae > Chamaelirium > Chamaelirium japonicum. The sequence goes on from OX393560.1 coordinate 53,719,066, forward strand.
TACTTTTTTGAAGTATCTTTGTCAAGGGATCTGTAAGATTTATTATAGAGAATGTAAAGAAGGGTTATTACCCTTATTGAATCAATTCTTCTCAATATCTTCCTTCTCAAATGAATATGCCTTGAAGTCTTAGCATTATACTTTTTTACTTCTAAACTTGCCTACTGTATCTTGGTTATCACATCATATATAAATTGTACAACATACTTCTCAATTATGGGCATATCTGATAGAAGACTCTTATAATTCCATGTCATTTTTATTCGTTTCAAGAGTTAATGGTTCATATCCCATTGCGGATATGTTGGCTAAAGTCAATTTGGAAGAATACCAAAAGATAATTCCCCCTTTAAGAGTCAAAATATATCCGTTTGATGCTTGTAGCGTTAGTTTCATCTGAATCTGATATCGATTTTGCATTGTTTTATCCTTCAAATACATTTGGAAATATTGATCAATGGAGATCACAAGTATTGCTTCCTTTTAGACATCTCATTGCTCCTAATCAGTGTTTTAAAAAACTCGCCCCGGGGTACGCCTGGGGCGCACCCCGGGGCAGGGCGGTCCCAAAACGCCCGGGGCAGATCAAGTTGGGGCTTTTTTCCTGTGGGGCTTTCGCCCGAACCACTGGGGCGTACTCCCCGGACGCCCGGGCACGCCTTTTACGCCCCAATGGCCTGGGCTTACGCCCCACTGGAGTTTGTCTGCATAGTTGAAAAAAAATGATTTAATTGCTACCGTGTGATCTTTTATATGCGTCTTACTCTCTTGGATGGCGATTATGACATTCTTGGGAACTAAAGTTGTTTTAAATTGGTTATATATCATGTATAGAATGATAGAATCTATGGAATATAAATGTAGATAGTTTGAATTTTGGTTAGAAATTTAGAATTAGATCTTAAATGATCTTGAAAGATAATTATAAGTTCATTTTTATTATCGTTTTGTATATATTTGTGATTTATCAACTAATTTTGTAGGCTTAAATGCTTTGTTTGTTCATAATATTTTTTATTTTGTTTGTTTTTAATCTATTTTCACTATTTATATAATATTTTTTATTTCTATATATTTTTTAAATTAAAAAATAAAAAATTCATGGGGCTTACGCCCCACGCCCTGGGGCTTACGCCCCGCCCCACATAGGTAAAACGCCCCGCCTTACGCCCCCGCCTCTAAAAACACTGCTCCTAATGCTTTCCACTGTGATTGGAGGATACCTGTCAATCTTGCTATAGCGTAAGAAATGTTTGGCTTTAGACAGTTAGCCAAATAATAATATTGCCAATTCTATATTACTTTAATTGTGAGGAACAATCACTTTGATTTTTCATTTGTTTTATACTAGGAATACTGTGTACTAAAAGGTTTATATTTGTACATGTCAAACGCTTTAGTACCTTCTCCGCATAGTGAGACTAGCATAGACTTGTTCCGCTATTAGACTTTATTAATTGAATACCTAAAGATAGTGACAATAGGTTGCAACCTATCCCTGGTCTTGGGTAGCTTTGGGCTTACTTGTTTGAAGTTCGGATTGGGTTAAGGTTGGAATAATTCCAACGTGAACTGAAGTTGGGTTGAGCTTTGGCAGAGGGTTGAGCAACCGGAACCCAATTCCTTACCCATATATGCAACTCGTCACTTTGACCCACATGAATCTTATTCCCTAACTCGAAAGGAATAAATTCCTAACTTCCAGGGCTACAGATTGTTCGATTCAATGATCTGACGATGTAGGTAAGCCTAACTTTTGTTAAATGGATCCATCCTAGGTTGAGATATGACGAGGTTTCTAAGGTGTTTTTGTTAAGTCCATTGTTTTAAAACTCGGTAAAACTCGATCAATTCGGACCGAGTTGACTCGACTCGGTCATATTTTGAGTTGAGTTATTTGGATGTGTTGGACCAAGTTGGGATAATTCTCGGTCAAGTCGGTTTGAGTTTATTCGACTCGGCTAGCTTTCGAGCCAAGTACAAGTTTCAAGTGTTTGAGCAATGGTTAAGTTCATGACAACGATGGTTTGATGTTTCCATTTAGAATATGATTCATGGGATGTTAGAAAATACTAGAGAACATATGTGCAACTCATGCGTGCGAAGAGGGGATGGAGCAAATAATGCTTTATGCACGGCAGCTGGCACGTGCACAGGTCCCTGCATTGCTGCCGGCGAGCTACGGACAGTGGTGACCTGAGGGGCACAACCCACATCGAAATCAAAAAGAAAAATATTAAGATGACTCACCAGTGGTCTCCTGTCATAGAAGGGGCTCCAGTGTTTGTGCAACGCTGACTCTCCATCACCTCTCCACTGCCCTATCCCACATCCTTCATGCGGCACCGATTGACCATTTCCCCTTTGATTTAGGTATCAACTGTCGCTTCTGGGAAGGTAAGGCGATTGTTGTGATCTTTTGAAACCGATTGGAGACAACTGCTAGATGAGGGTATGAAACCTAAAGAGCCGAGTGAGAGGGACGAATTACGCATTCTCTTTGACCACGACCATGGAAAAGACTAAAAAACCCCCGCATATTTCCCTTTTTATTTTTGTCGCAGGGTAGCAACCAGTGTTCTTTGGTTTCAGCCATAAGGCCGGTTCTCATTATATCGTAACTATGTTTTTCGTTAACGGTTCTTTGAGTTGGTATTGTAGTTGTATATTTTGGTAAGGTTGCTTGAGTCAGTATGGAAAAGAAATCTATGATAGAACTCTAATGAAAGTGATATATGTATTATTGCTAAGGGGGTTTTCTTTTGTTTTTTTCTCATACAAATTTCAAATCTTTCGACAAGTGTAAGAAATATGCATACATATACTCGGCCAACCCACCAACTTGGGCTAACCTGAGCTTGAAGATTTATGCTCGGGTTGGTTTTGGGTCAAGCATCTCGGGTTTCAGGTCAGGTTGGGTTTCAGAGTTGGTTCTACCCCTCAGGTTGATCCTGGGTTGGCACCCAATCCAGTCGAGTTGCAGCCCTAAGACCCGAAGCCATTTGCAGCCCTATGGAGACGCGGAGGTTTGAGACCAGTTAACTCTCCTCAAGATTCATGCACTAGGTCTTGCCTCAGGACCAGGGAGAAACGAGTAAAATCAGATGTCAGGGCGATGCTCTAAATAGCATCTTGGCTAGAATCGTAGATTTCTCTCTCTCTCTCTCTCTCTCTCTCTCTCTCTCTCTCTCTCTCTCTCCCACCCTCTCTCTCTCTCTCTCAGGGATTTATCTCCTTTTTTTATTGCCAAAGCTTTGCTCAATGATCAGCAAAAACTTATTAGTTCATCAAAGAGGAGAGCCTGGCTTCGCATCAATCTACATGCCTGAGAATGATAATTGTATGTGTTCCCAATTCCACATCGCTTCTTGCATTAGGTCAAGTTACATTGGTTGGTATTCATTACAGTTTTTGAAAGGTTAATCATGAAGAGTTATATTATGATAGTGGCATGGTGGTAGGACGACTTCCTCTCTTGATTTTTTGTTACTGCCCATCTATGAGGCGATTTATTCTAACCGGAGATTTTCTTCTGTTTTTTTTTTTATTTGTGCAATCTGAAATCATGTAGGTCATTCAAGGGGACGTGCTCAAGTGCGATCTACCCTACTTCGACATCTGCGTGGCGAACATCCCCTACCAGATATCATCCCCTCTCACCTTCAAGCTGCTGTCCCACCGCCCTCTCTTCAGGTGTGCGGTCATCATGTTCCAGCGTGAGTTTGCGATGAGGCTTGTTGCGAACCCTGGCGACAACCTCTACTGCCGGCTCTCGGTGAACACACAGTTCCTAGCCCGTGTCTCCCATCTGCTCAAAGTGGGCCGGAACAATTTCAGGCCCCCACCGAAGGTCGACTCCTCTGTGGTGCGGATAGAACCAAGGAGGCCACTCCCGCCCGTCAACTTCAAGGAGTGGGATGGGCTAGTGCGCATCTGCTTCAACCGGAAGAACAAGACCTTGGGCTCGGTCTTTCGTCAAAAGAGCATTCTCTCGTTGTTGGAAAAGAACTATAAGACCCTGCAATCTCTGCAAATCTCGCATAAAGGGGAGGTGGAGGAGGATAAGGTTGCTTCGGATGGTATACCGGATTTGGCGAGCATGGTCGAGGACCTAAGCATGGAAGTTGATGGTGGGAGGGACGATGACGAGATGGAGATTGAAGACATGGATGTGGTAGGAGGAGGGGGCGACGGGTCCGTCTTCAAGGGAAAGGTGCTGGAGGTGTTGAGGCAGGGTGATTTTGCAGAGAAGAGGTCTTCCAAGCTCACACAGGTGGATTTCTTGTACTTGCTCTCCTTGTTCAACAAGGCTGGCATTCATTTCTCTTGACCAAGGTTCAAAATGTCAATATCGACCCTGCCGTTCTCTGAGATGTTTCGACGTATTTCACAATATCTCGTGATTTTTTTTTTTAATATATTGCTACATTTCATGAGATTTAGCATTTTGGTGGAAGGGAATACCGAAAACATTTCGCGGTGTTGAGATAATTACCTTTTTTTTTTTTATCAAATTTTGTATCTGCTTATTTACTAGTTGAATAATCAACTCTTCTGGTTGAACTTACGAATAATTGTTGAAGGGCAGAAGTGGTAATTAGTTTATATTTCTCATTCCTTTCTGAGTGATACAGCACTTGTATGATAGTGGATTGGGATACCTGTATACTATTGGGTTGCCATCATACAGCAAAGTGTTCTATCTGTCCAATATTAATCATTCCAACTATCCTGTGCTGGAAGGGCATGGCATTTCTGGTAATTATTATGCCAATTTTTGCCGTAAAATCTGAGTTTTTTTTTTTAATGAAAAGTGTTGGGAGATTATAGAAATTAAATTTTACAATAAAGCTGGATGAAAAACATTTTGTTAAATTATTTAGAAGAAAATCATGTTAGGGCATAAGTAGGTCTAAACCTAAGGCCGCATTTGGTTGCCGGAAAATTTCATTAAAGGAAAGGAAAGTATTTCCCCTCCCTAGGGGAAAGTCTTTCCCCTCCCAGGAGTGGGAGGAAAGAGAATCCCCTCACTTTCCCCCCGATTACATTAACATGGGGATACTTTAGGTATAAAAGTATTCTGATTTCTGTTCACTTTTTCGGCTACCAAACACGTCTAACATCACTTAAGGGGAGGAATTCTCTCCCTTCCCCATCACTTTCCGACTACCAAACGCAGCCTAATTATCTACTCTAACCTTCCTATCCCTCTCACTCCATGCCTGCTTGGCGGCTACCCCGTATGCCGCTAGAACCAGCACACAGGGAAGTGGTGTGTAGGGATTGGTGAAGAGGAGTGGGGCCCACGATCGAAAGATATAAAATGTTCTGATAAGGTTTTACGGCATGGGGTACCGAATCATCCTACTTTATTTGAATTTTTATTTTTATTTTTTATATTGTGTGCTTCACGGAAAAATATTAGAACAACTTAAATCAATAACAATGTCCAAAATGTTTCTCATGTAATGAGAGGAAGGTGAAACTTTTTTTTATTATTTTGGTTGAAATAGGCGGTGGTGAAGTCGTCATGGCCAGCAAGTCCTCACTCACAAGGGCAGAAAGACCAGGAGGGAACTGGTGCTAACAACACCCTTCAGAGCAGTGCCGACGAATGTCTTGAGCCAACCAGTGGCCAGCCCGATTGCTAGATCTGGGAACCCAGTGAATCGATAATTCAGGGAGCGTGCTCCAAGCCCGCATACAATCCGCCAGAATTGGCTCAATGTGCAACGAGCACCCTTTACCCAACACCAAAGAATCCCAAGCGAGAGTAGCATCTGGAAGCAGCACTACCTGGTGACATTGCCTCCGTATTAACTCTTCCATCGCAGCATAGATGGCCCAAACCTCTACACGAGGAGGAGACTCCACTCTGCAACAAAACACCTCCGCTGCACAAAGAGATCACTGGATGTCACTCAGTACCCAGGCACCACTGGCCACCTCGATCCTCCACTTGGCCAAAACTGATTGTGCTCGCCCCCGAGAAGAGAGGACAAACCGTTGAAGGTATGGCAAACCCCCCTGTATCAGTTTAGGGATGGGACGATCAGGCTTACCAAAAACCTTATCACATCGAGCCTTCCACCAGATCCACAATAGCATTACCAGAATCTCACTAGGCACTGGAGGGTAGTGATCCCCCTACCGCCGCGACACCGGTTTAAAAAATTGCTCGGTGTTATATACATCAAACCCCGTGCTGCACCTGACGCGCTGCCAAAATTCAATCGCTTTAGAACAATCCCAAAAGACATCCTCTGTAATCTCCTCCTGAATCGTCATTAGGGCTGTTAATGGGTCGGGTTCGGGTCGGGCCATCCCATGCCCAGGCCCAGCCCAAACTTATGAGAGTGTATCCATACCCAGCCCAGGCCCAAATTAAAATTTTCGAGCTTGGCTCAAACCCGGCCCAAAACTTTTTTACGAAGCTCAAGCTCAAATCCAAACCCGGCCCAAATTAAGCCCGTATTTCTAGCATGGTATATGCTTAAATCTTTTTTCCCTCTCTTGATCACACAATAAAAGTAGAAAATAGTATTGATTGTGCTATAGATTAAAAGGATATATGTGAAATAATGCTTCTAAAATCTAAGGCATTGATATTTGTAACGTGGGCTCTTTTAAAACGATGTATTCATTGTATATAAAAAAATATTTCAAGTTTCGGATCGGGTTAGTGGTTGTCCATATCCGGCCCATAACACAGTCAGGCTTAAAAGTTCGAGTCCAGTCCGGCCCAAAGCCTATGCTAACTCTATCCAAACTACGCCCAAATCGATCCCGGCCCAGTGGGTCTCGAGCTGACCTGAGCCCATTAACAGCCCTAATAGTCATCCATCAAAGCCCCATCCGAGACCCTGGCTTAGTTGGGCCACCGTGGGTAGCACCCCATGAAGCATTTTCCCTCTTTCTAAGTTGTTCCCAGGCTTGAAGATGTAACTCACGAGTCGAATTGGAATGACCCCTAAAGAAGTTATGGCAAATCCGATCCAGATGGTGCAAATACACTCATGGTTTTAGTGCTCGCAATGATCAAATGTAAAGCGATAGCAACAAGAACAGACTGAAGCAAAGACCAGATGCCCTGCTTGAGACAATAACCTACCTTTCCATCCAGCAAGACAAGCCTTCATCTTGCTCACTACCCCTTGTTAATAAAAAGGGGGGACCCGACACCTGTGGATGCAAAATTTGGCTAATGCCTGACAGTGGGACCCACAGCCCTGCCAGGGACTCACGAAGCCGACAACGGGACCCACAGCCCTGCCTGGGACCAACGAAGACGATAGTGGGACCCGCAGCCCCGCCTGGGGTCCACGAAGATCATCCGGGGTCTGGTTAACATCCCCAGATGATTTTCCAAACCTTGGGTGTTCCCAGGAATATCCCAAGAGTATTTTCTAGAATATTCCTTGGATATTCTCAAACCTCTATATATAACCAATCCTGTAAAGAATCCAGACCGGAATTCATTATTCCACATTCCACTTTCTGTTTTTCCCAAGCTCTCTGAGCCTTCTGGTCTTCAGATTTCCAAACTCTTTCTACCCTCTGTCTACTTGTAATAAGTACTCCTCGGCCTGTCAAGTGGAGCTTTACATTTTCAGTGATAGTGGATTCAAAGATTGCGTTTTACCGCACGGAGACGTAGGCTTCGGCCGAACTCCGTCATCACACCCCGTGCCAACTCTCTCTATCTCTTTCTCTATCATTCTTTATGTGTCTCTCTACTCTGCAGTGACTGTGTGACAGCTCAGCACTTTACCCCTTAGCACTTCACAGCGTGCCACATCCCGAAGGGTCAAACCTTCAATCGACTGTTGGAGGGAGTTTGCGTACGATGGCCGAAATCCTTCCCCACAGTTTGGCGCCGTCTGTGGGATCTCCCATATCGACTTGTGACCTCCAAGTCTCCTAGTTCTTTCAGTCAACCAGCAGCCACCGATTGCCTGAGCAATCTGTCTGTCTGCCTCGCAACCTTAATGGCGAAGACAAAACCCATGGACCAGCTAGAGGGAAGCAACGTTCATCCCAAAGTCCCACATTCTATGACTCGCTCAATGAGTTGTAGGCATGTGACAAGTCAACCTCCCGAGCAACACCTAGTTGTGAACTCGAGGAGTTATCGCTCTGTAAATCGCGTAACTCCGGCTCGACCTCGATAGTCTCCCTGCACTGCCGACGAGACTCTTCAATGCGTCGGGAAAGCGTTCATCTCGACCGCCGCTGGTTCTTAAGCGACGTACCAAATCTCGTCGGAAGACTTTCAACTCCTCACCTTGATGAAGCAGAACGCTGCTCTCATGGCCGAAAGAGACTCTCTCCGACGAGTAGCCATCAAAGCAGGATCCAATCTTCCCCAGTCAAAGGCCGGCATCAATGACAGACCAGATGTTCTGCTGATCGCTTAATCCCTCTCCCACTCCTTTCAGACGTTCGGTCGTCAACACCTCCGGTCAACCTCTCGATCCCCACTTGAGAGGACCCTCGCCCATTCCTTCCAGGCTAATAGTTTCGGAATGACTCAATTAGTCGGCTCGTCATCCCGAACACCAAAGCTCTGGATCATCCTCCTACCCCTGCGTCGCGAGGGATGCTCGTTACCACAATCAACGCCCTGAGGGTCAACACCGACATAACTACGATCGGACTCTTGTCAAACTCATGCAACAGTGCCTCGCCACAGTTAGTCCGGTTCGCGTTGCGACACAGCTGGCTAACCTACAATGGTACAAAACTACGTGTCCTGACGTGGCTCGATCAAAACGTTGCTTCACCTAAGTCCAACCGAGGCAAAGGCACTATACTAAGTACTCCGAATTCTAAACACCATCGATCAAGCAAGCCCGAGACCCTATCATTGGCACCTTCCAAAGTTCGAGACGCCGACATCGTCTCGGTCCAAGGAGACAACCTTGGTACTCGAATGCAAAGTCCGAGTCGCTCTCGCCGCCTCGGCATTCAACGAAGTCTGAGATCCTATCCTCGACACCTTCCAAAGCCCGAGACGTCGATATTGTCTCAGCCCAAGGAGACAGCCTTGGTACTCGAATGCAAAGTCCGAGACGCTCTCGTTGCCTCGACATTCAACGAATCCTGAGATCCTATCCTCGGCACCTTCCAAAGCCCGAGGCGCCGACATCATCTCGGCCCCAGGAAACAGCCTTGATACTCGAATGCAAAGTCCGAGGCGCTCTCGCCGCCTCGGCATTCAATGAAGCCCGAGACCCTATCCTCGGCACCTTCCAAAGCCCGAGACGCCGACATCGTCTCGGCCCAAGGAGACAGCCTTGGTACTCGAATGCAAAGTCCGAGGCGCTCTCGCCGCCTTGGCATTCAACGAAGCCCGAGACCCTATCCTCAGCACCTTCCAAAGCCCGAGACGCCGACATCATCTCGGCCCAAGGAGACAACCTTGATACTTGAATGCAAAGTCTAAGGCACTCTCGCCGCCTCGGCATTCAGCGAAGCCGAGACCCTATCCTCGGCACCTTCCAAAGCCCGAGATGCCGACATCGTCTCGGCCCAAGGAGACAACATTGGTACTCGAATGCAAAGTCTGAGGCGCTCTCGCCGCCTCGGCATTCAACGAAGTCCAAGGCCCTGCCCTTGGCACTCGAATGCAAAGTCCGAGGCGCTCTCTCTGCCTCAGCATTCAACGAAGTCCAAGGCCCTACCCTTGGCATTCAAATGCAAAGTCCGAGGCGCTCTCGCCGCCTCGGCATTCAACGCAGTCCAAGGCCCTGCCCTTGACACTCGAATGCAAAGTCCGAGGCGCTCTCGCCGCCTTGGCATTCAACAAAGTCCAAGGCCCTACCCTTGGCACTTGAATACAAAGTCCGAGGCGTTCTCGTCACCTCGGCATTCAACGAAATCCAAGGTCCTGCCCTTGGCACTCGAATGCAAAGCCCTAGACTCATAGCCTCAGCATTCAATCAAAGCATGTCCCACCATTCAACACTGGCATTCCGCCAGTGATGTCAACCCCTTGGACCATCATTATCTGGCAACGACTGATCGAACAACCCTTGATTGGGGTTCGTCCGTATCAATCCATTTACTCGGGGTTGGAATAATACCCTCGACTCCAATACGAATCTTCTAAGGGTGGCCATCAAGTTGGCTAAAATAGCATTTGTCGAAAGCTAATCAAAGCTACCAGTTATCATGGGTAGATAGCGTTACATCAAACCCATCATTCGACGTAGTTGTCAGTAGCAAGCTACAAGGCATCAACGGCTAGGATTTCCAATGGAGGGAAATGCTAGGTGGCCAACTAGTTTGCCAACTTTTGGACTACCAACTTGGTTTGGCATCCACCTAAAGCACCAATTTTGCACGACCGACCGTAACTCGCCCGCCCGACCGACCGACCGCAACTTGCCCGCTCGACCGACCGACGACCAACCACCGCGCACCAGACCGATCGCCCGTTGCCCGACCGCCTCTGTCGTCGTCCACCCGACCATCGCCGTGGCCTGTTCACCCGACTGATCCCACAACCTGGAGCAACGTGGGAGGAGGAGGTGGTCAGACCCTCCTCCCCACCTCTTCCATGCAGCAGCCGTGGGAGGAGGAGGTGGCCAGACCCGCCTCCCCACCTCTTCCATGCAGAAAAGGGGGTGGAGGAGGTGATCAACCCTCCTCCCCCTCATTCTACAACAGCAACCGAGTCGGCCGGTGACCGAGCCCCGTGCCAAGTCACCAACCGAGTAGCACCAGCCAACTCCCAGAACCGCGGTTAGTCAGACATCGGCACACGACCGACCGCTCGATCGGACATCGGCACCCGACCGACCGATCGGTCGGGGCTAGATCCCGCCTTGGTCAAGCACCAGGACCCTCCTGGCGCCCGACCCCCGTTCCTCGGTCTATTGGCTGCGCCCGACTAACCGCTCGGTCGAACATCGGCACACGACCGACCGCTCGGTCGGGCGTCGGCACATGACCGACCGCTCGATCGGACATCGGCACACGACCGCTCGGTTGGACGCCGACACACGACCGACCGCTCGGTCGGACATCGATACATAACCGCTCGGTCCGACATCGGCACACGACCGCTCGGTCAGACATCGGCACACGACCGACAGATCGGTCGGGGCTAGATCCCGTCTAGGTCAGGCGCCAGGACCCGCTTGGCGCCCGACCCCCCGTTCCTCAGTCTATTGGCTGCGCCCGACCGACCGCTCGGTCGGACGCTGGCACACGATCGACAGCTCGATCGGACATCGGCACACGACCGCTCGGTCGGACATCGGCACACGATCGCTCGGTTGGATGCCGGCACACGACCGACCGCTCAGTCGAGTGTTGGCAACCGATCACTCGGTCGGACGTCAACAACCGACCGAGCAATCGGTTGCCCCTGATCGATCGATACTGTCTGCCCCACCAGTGGGTGGACTCGAGCATCCTCCTAGTTGGCCCTTGATAGGGGGTTGGCAGACACAATGGTCGGCAGACAAACTCATGGTCGGCCCTTGGTAGGGGGTCGGCAGACACGATGGTTAGCCCCGGACGGCGGGTCAGCAAACAAACTCCTGATCGGCCCTAGGCATGGAGTCGGCAGACACAACGGTCGACCCCAGATAACAGCTCGGCAGACACTTAGGTCAGCCCTTGGCAGGGGGTCGGCAGACGCAACCAGGTCGGCCATAGGTAGGGGGTCGGCAAATTCCTTCCAATGCTAGCCAAGCTACCTCGACATTGATAGAGCGGTTTTGCATCATGGGATCCCAACCAGCCAGGTTATCACCGGCCTGCCTAGATGGGAGGGGGTAAATATGGGTGCAAAATTTGGCTAACGTCTGATAGTGGGACCCGCAGCCCTGCCTGGGGCCCACGAAGCCGACAGTGGGACCTGCAATCCTTCTTGGGGCCAACGAAGATGATAGTGGGACCCGCAGCCCTGCCTGGGGCCCACGAAGATCACCCGGGGTCTGGTAAACATCCCCAGATGATTTTCCAAACCCCGAGTGTTCCCAGGAATATCCCAAGAATATTTTCTAGAATATTCCTTGGATATTCCCAAATCTCTATATATAGCCAACCCTGTAAAGAATCCAGACCGGAATTCATTATTCTACATTCCACTTTCTATTTTTCAGAGCTCTCTGAGCCTTTTGGTCTGTAGACTTCCAAACTCTTTCTACCCTCTGTCTACCTGTAACAAGCACTCCTCGACCTGTCGTGAGTAGCTTTACATTTTCAGTGATAGTGGATTCAAAGGTTGTGTCTTACTGCATGGAGACGTAGGCTTCGGCCGAACTCCGTCCTCACACCCCATGTCAAAACTCTATATCTCTTTCTCTATCATTCTTTGTGTCTTTCTCTACTATGCAGTGATTGTGTGACACCTCAGCACTTTACCCCTTAACGCTTCACAGCGTGCTACGTTCTGAAGGGTCAAACCTTCAATCGACTGTTGGAGGGGGGTTACGTACGATGGCCGAAATCCTCCCCCGCAACACCCATCTATTGGAACCCAAAGATGGATCCAGGGGCCTTTCGCCTCCACCATCCCTAGAGCAACCAAAATTCGATGTCGCATAGTGTCAGTCACACTCCTGGAGAACTTAATACTAGACTTTAGTGGGTTGATACTTAGCTTGGTACAGTGAGCAACCTTGGCAAAGACCCTTCTCAGACCCCACCTGTCCAACTCCATGGCCCTTGAAAAAATCATGAAGTCATCGGCATAGGCAAGAGTGGTAATGGGGACTGGGGTGTGCCTAGTGATGAACCCATCAACATCCCCTACCGAAATACTTTTGTCCAACTCGCATTGAAGGACCAGAGTAACAAGTAGGAATTGATAGGGTAACATCGGGTCGATCACCTTGCCGCAGAGCACAGGATGGCTGAAAAAATCGGCGACTCCTCCCCATTGACAATCAATAGGATCGTCATCGTGCTAACACACTGCATCACCCACCCCTTCCAACTCGGGTGGAAACCCATATTATCAAGAATGTAGAAGTTCTTGTGCAAGGACTACATTATTCCATAAACGATGACCTGGAAGGAATGCATGTTGCTCCTCCCTAACGAGACTAGGGAATAAGAGACGAGTAGGCAAAGAAAAGTAAATTAACATGAAAAGATAATAAAATTTGGAATCTTAGATGAAAGTCTAAATAAGTGTAAAATCAAGTATAATAAAATAGGAAATTTGGTATTATGAAGTTAGAATTTGGCATTGAGTTTAGTTGCTGGAAAATTCTATGGTACCCACTTCGGAACCGTACTGAAATTCATAGGGACCATCCGATGGCCCTATGGTGGATCTCAGTTATCCACCTAGGATTCATCCCATAGCCCCTAGAATAATGCTCCCACCACTACGATGCATTGAAAATGAGATGGATGGCAGAGATGGGTTCGTTATGGTATCGAAATTTTTAATTCGGTACAGTAGTGGAACCTTACTTGCTAAAACATATATTGATAACAAAACTTGTATTTTAAATTTAACTTTCTTTATGAGTATACTACTCCTTGAGTGATATACATATATCATAAAGTACGCTTAGTGTTAGTGATTTAGGGGGTGTTTGGCATGAGGAACATTTGTTTCGCTTAATCCTCATCCCGAAAGGGGTATTCCTGTCAATTACTATTTCTAATATACTTTCATGGTTTAGCATTCCAGTTGGCATAGAAACGCACGGAGTGATAAATTATCGTTCCCTACTCCTTCATTCCTACGGAACATAAATTATTTGTTAGTCTTAAAATATAGAGCTGGGAATGAAAACAGGCAGTTTCGGAATGATGCCAACAAACCCCTTTTAATTAAGCATGAAGATTAATTCATGATTCGACCAATTTAAACCATGGAAAACCAATATCAAAAAAAAAAAAATATCATTTCAGATTTTTTGTTAACTACACTTTTATCAAGTGATAGGTAATATGTTAAGCATCGTTTTCGCTTTCCAAAATTATGAAAAAAAGTTGTAACTATGTCGATGAATGATGATATTTATAAACTAAATCCCACATAAAGAAATTAGGATGTTAGCCATTAGAATGTCATTTTCATGTCTAATGCTCATGTTATTGAGTCAATGAATACCAAGGTAATAGGAATGGGTGCATGGCATAAATATTTTTATGTGGACATAAGTTGATGTAGACAGACACATACAATAATAGCACCGTGTAGGGATGGCAGTGGTGAGGTTTAAAATTGAAAACCGCGGTAAATCACACCGCATGATGCGGTTTAATTAGGTTTGCCAATATATAAAACCTCATGGTGTGGTGCTGTTTTGGTTTTCAGTTTCGGTATAACGGTGCAGTTTCGGTTTTGATCAAAATCGCATAAAATAGCACCGTTTAGGCCATTATAATGATAAACCATGGTGCACCGCACCGCTTGGTGCAATTTCAGTTTTAAATAATGGTACACCATCACGGTATGGTACGATTTAGGTGTGGCAGTTCGGTGTTACGGTGCGGTTTTGGTTTTACCCAAAACCGCACCGTTGCCATCCCTAGCACCATGGTTACATTTGATGTCCATATATTACAATTCTTTAACGTGCCATTTATAGCAAATGCTGATTTGTCTGTCATGTTTGTAGGTGTATTTACCTAACACACATGTAGTTTCAACATATCTATATAACAAGAGACGTTTGTTCGTGACAGTTACGAGTCTGTCATCCTCAAAAATTCCTCATCAACAAAAATGATCTGGATAAATCTAGCCATTGATCAAGTTCTGGAGAGAGAGAGAGAGAGAGAGAGAGAGAGAGAGAGAGAGAGAGAGAGAGAGAGAGAGAGAGGATTCAAACACATGAGAGATGATTCAAAGGCATGCATGACAGGCTTTTAATGGCCCCATGTATGCAAGTACTTAATGAGGTCATAACATTTTCTCCCTTTGGTCAAGCAAATCCCTTTAGATTTCCGTCAATCCCATGCATGGCAGGTTTTTAATGACCCCATTTTTACATTTCCATATGCCATCGGCCATGTTGCACCAAAGACATTCGGTGTGTGTCGCGCCAAAAACACCTGCTGCGTGCCCATTTGCATATGCATGCACTAGTCCCTTACAAAGTGCAACCAATCTAAACAATTGGTGTCCAAGTATATGGTTTAAAGGAGGGGTTCTAAAAAAAAAAGTATATGGTTTAACCTACCAATGGACTCTTGGCCTGGTGGTACTTCCTCTCTCCCATGTTGGAGAGGCTCCTTGTTGGACTCCAGGTTTGGACACCGTGGAGCGAACTTTTCCTCAAGGCCGTTGTGTCTTGTTTGCGTGTGCGAATCCGTCATCGATTCCAAATTCACGGGATTATGAAATTTAATAAAAATAGTGGTTGTTGCCTCCCCCATTTCCGTCTTCGGACCTCTTTGAGCGCGACTCTAGCAGCCTGTCCTATGAATGCTTGGCTAATCCAGCATTAAAAAAAAAAAAGTATATGACACTGAAAATTAAGAATTTGACAACAAAAAAGCAACATAAGAGTCTGAGATAAAATGACGAATTTAAAACGAATACTCATCTAGACGAATTTAAATCGATGAAATTGTCCAGATATTTCGGAAGTACTCTATCCATTTTGTGGGATTTCTGAGGAAACCGTAGACCATATTCTAGTTACTTGTCCATTCACTACGAATATATGGAGCTATTTCAAAACCAAGCTGGGAGTTATGTCTATTCGGGTATGAGAGGGTCCATACCTGACCGATACCCATTTGGACGTCAGAGTATGCATACTAATCCATATCCACCGGGTTTCAGATTCTGAGGCGCGCTGCTATTGGCACACCAATATTTGCTCTCCAAACACCATTTGAAAGTTTTTTTAATTACAAAATTACACCCAAGTAAAATGACCAAAACATCGAGGGTTTTTTTTTTCTTCTGTTCGAGACATGTTCGACCGACCATGACCGAACAAGGTACAATATGTTCGGCTGACCAGAGCCAAACATTGTATCCTACGTTCGATCGACCACGACTGAACATACTGTACCATGCTTGGGTGGCCGAACGTATTGCATCATGTTCGGCCATGGACGCCCGAACGTACTATATAATGTTTGGCTCTGGTCGACTGAACGTGAGGTTTGGATGCTGGTAAACGATGACAGAGAGAAAATCGATGGGGAGAGGAACCTACGACACCATGGCTGGGGAGCCCGGGGAGGGGTGGAGAGTGGAGAGGAGCTCGTTGGAGTGATTGATGGGGGAGGTAGGGTGTTAGACGGAGAGAAAATAGAAAGGGGAGGAACCTATGGCGCCTGGGCGGGGGAGCTCGAGGAGGGGTGGATAGTGGAGAGGAGCTTGTTGGAGCAGTAAATGGAGGAGGTAGGGTGTTAGGATTTGGGTGTGTGTTGTGTATGGAGTAATTTGGAAAAAAAGGATAGTATAGGGTTTTTTAAAAATTGGAGGTGTGCAGTGAGCAAATATATAAAATTTTAAAACTGGATAGTGTGGGGTGGTGTGTGAAAAGGAATACATGGTGTGTCAATAGATCCACTCGATTATGAGTTGGGTTTTGGTATATATTAGTTATAGTCTTACACTCTTTTTACAAGTTAACCACATTAAATTGATTGATAAATGATGACTATACTACAATGCAGTGTTAAGATGCTCTTATTTCCCCCCCTCTTATAGCAGATTTAGTTGGGTATTCGACATGTAGCGATAATTTTAGAGTCCGACCCATATTATATATAATTTACACTATATGACTAAGCAATTGAGTCTTGGGTATGGGCACTTAGGTACCTATATTTATACCCAAAAGTTGATCTGATAAAGTTTTTATATTCATACCATATCAAAATTTGATACGGCTACAAAATTAATATATATATTTTTTGGAAAGGCTACAAAATTAATATCCATACCTAAATTTTCAGATCCGATTTGGAATTTTGAATTTTCGATCCCTATGGTATATATAGTGCAGTTTCTAAATTTTTTTTGCGTATATATGTTTCTCATTTCCCCCATTCCTTTCATATTAAGAGCATCTCCAATCGTCAGCTATAATGCCATAATTGGCATTTATGGCTCTCCAATTATCTACTATAAACATAAATTTGATCGAAATTGAAACAGTGGAATGCTCATTTGAGCATTCCACTATTTGTATTGCTATAAAGAAATATTTACTTTTTCAAGCCAAGAACTATTACAAAAATATTTAATCATAAAATTTATATAAGAAAAAAATACTCTTTAATTGTTTAAGGAGAGTCATTTTGCTATATATGGCTTTCCAACGATTGGAGCACTTTATCCACATAGAGAGCCAAATGTGAAAAGATGCGAAAATGACCTCTCCAACAATTGGAGATGCTCTAATGCATTGGGCTTCTCAATTCCTACACAACATCATATGGATCCTCCTAGGCCGGCTCGATACTGAGGCTTAAGGCAAAAACCTGAAACAAGAATTTTGAAACTTAATACAATAATATTAAGAATTTTAATAAATTTTCTCTATTGTAGAAAGTTATATTTTAATTGCGGCCTTAGGTTTTTTATATGGTGGTTTTGGATGTTTAAGTGGGTTTGAGGCATTCTTTTTATATGGATCCCTATGCTATTTAAACGGCTTTGAACTTTGGAGGCCTTCTTTTCACATAGGACTTTAGGCCATTACCAATCCTTATTGTGAAAAGATATTTGAACACATACTAAACACACAAAAGTGGACACAATCCAACGCGATGCATTGGCCATTATCAATCACTAATGTATGCCAAGTCAGTGTATGTCTGCTTTTGTTTAAATGGAAGTGTGTTCAAGTAACATTGCTCTCTGGTTGAAATTTTTTCAAAATAATTTTGAAATAACTGTTCTTTTCAGTCGGAAAAATCCATCTAAATTTTCGATGGGTCAAATGGATCTCAACAAATAATATCTCACCCTAAGTGGGCAATCAATGTCGGACCAATTTTGGTGGGAATCTAATATGCGACAAACTAGAAAAAAAAAAAATCTTGAAAAACCACTTACTCGGATCATTGGACAAAAGAGCATGGCACATAGTGAGATTGCCCGGGTAAATCAATGTCCGATCTAATTTACTCGCCAAAAGAATGGACCCTAAAATTTGGTGTTTGGTTCACAGAAACTGTTGGTCTGCAAAAAAAAAAAAAAGGTTTTTTATAACTGTTCTTTTGGCGAGATATAAATGGGATGAAAAATACATTTGCTTGAGATATTCATGAGCAAGGACAATGACGTCTCGAAAAATTAAATATCTCATGTTCTTTTCAGCTGGGTAAATCCATCTAAATTTTTGATGGATCAAATAAATCTCGGCAAATAATGTCTCGTAAGCAGTGGACAATTAATATCCGACCAATTTTGGTGGGATTCTAATGTGCCACCAAACTACAATAAAAGGAATCTTCAAAAATCATTTCATCGGGACATTGGACAAAAGAACGCAGTATAAAGTGAGATTACCCGGATAAATCAGTGTCCAACCTAATTTACTTGCCGAAAGAAAGACCTTAACTACATACTTTTTCATCAAAACTTTTCTTACCAAAACCAAAGGAAAATGCTGGAAAACAAAAATCTCTCTTGCTGACCCATTTTCATGTTAAATTTAAATTTTTTTTTCATAACAATCAAATAATACCAAAAAAATTAAATTTTTTTTTTTCATTCTTTTCTTTCTAGTGAATTCTTTTTCCCACAAAATATTTCCGATGTCCAAACACACCGAGAAAACATTCAGCAGTACGCCCGGCCCATCAAATATTCTCTCCATAGCATTGGGTGCGGGGGATACATGACAGGCGTCCGATTCAATGCATATTCTCTCCATAGCATCATAGCATTACACCAATAAAATGATGAAAGATATAAAATTAGGGAAATTTTATTCATACCCCAAAAATCTGTAATTAGCCCCCGTATCCCTATCGTTTCTCAATAACCTATTCAACAATCCTTTAATACCAACAATGCCCTTTTTTTTTGTACCCCAAACCCCAAAGCGCCTACTACCTACTCGGCGTCTTTTGTACCCCCAACCCAACCCAAGGATTGTTTGAACTTAGCCCAAGCCCAACCTGTCGGGTTGGCTGGGTTGTGCGGGGTGGGTTCGGGTTAACCCGTCCAAAGTCGGGTTGGGTTCGGGTTGGCCCCCCCAAGTTGCAGCTAGGGGTGGCAATTGGTCGGGTCGTGTCGGGTTCGTGTCGTGTCTACTTTCGTGTCGTGTCCAAAACTCCTAGACCCGGATCCAACCCGTTTAACTAATCGTGTCTAGATCCTAAACCCGTACCCGATTCGCTAATAAACGTGTAGACACGATAAGACCCGGTAAGACCCATTTACCACCCGGATTTATTCAGTTGACCCGATCCGACCCAATCGACTCGACCCGGCCTGACCCGAAAGACCCACTGGTATTATATATTATAGTATCGGATTGCTGGTAGACCCGACCCGACCCGACACGACCCGTTGAATACTAAACGGGAGTTCCCGGACCTACCGTGTCCAGACCCTAAACCCGGACCCGACCCATTATTAAACGAGTCTATCGTGTCGACCCGTTTACGACCCGAACCCGTTTAGCCCTGACCCAGACCCCGCTAACTTCGTGTCGGGTCCTGTCGGGTCGAGGAGAAATAATTCGGGTTGGGCTCGGATTAGTCCGTCCAAATTCGGGTTGGACTCGGGTTGGGTTAAGGTTGGTTTGCCCAAGTTGCAGCTCTGCTTGTGCCTTCAAGTACCAGCCAACTGCATGGGGTTTATTTAAGAGTGGGGTGTATTCAAGAGTGCATATAATTGGGGTATATTTAAGGGGGTATGTGTTTGATTGGGGTATAATTAAGTTGGGGCGGCCATTTAACTGGGGTGTATTGAAGGTGGGGTGTAAGGGGGAAGGGTATTTTTGGGATAGGAATGGGGTATGAAAAATAAAAAATGGGGTGTGTTCAAGTTTGTTGGTAATGGAGGCTAATTACAGATTTATGGGGTATGAATAAAATTTCCCTAAAATTATCTCCACAATTCGTTTGTTTGGGTGAACAATGTTCCTAAATTGGTGTTAAATTTTTTATTTATTTTTGGTGGGAAAATTTGTGTTAAATTCACCCTATAGGTTTCCACCGGACCCTAGCATCGAATCTGTGTCCCGAATGGCAAAGTCCAGCTGTCCGGTCAACGTAGACATTTGTGGTGCGACCGGTTACCTGCAATCGGAACCGATGCGCCACGTGACACGAAACGCCATCACAGCCGTCAGGTGGAGCACGATGACGGCACGTTGGATGCCTTCAATTCGGACGGCTGTGATGCCGCTCGTGCGAGGCGGCCACGTCTCTACGCAATCGCGATTCCAGAGTCAGTGGGACTAATAAAGGCGTGCGCTTTCGCGTCATGAACCACAAACCCTCTCTTTCTCCGTACATTCAATGTGTCCGAAACTAGCCGCTGGTTTTTGCAAGCACCTTCCTGAAAAATATTGATATTATAAATCACGCCATCATTTTTTAATTTTTATAAATAATCCCTTAGTATAGTATAATCTTTAGTAAAAAGCACCCGGGGGTTTTAATCTAATATCATAGAGAAATGCTATTCAGTCCCAAGGTTTTTCGATTCCACTCAACCTAATGACAAAGTCTAAGTAGAGATTTAAATGTGTTAGTGAGATTCAACTACCACTCGTACATTGTTACGTCAAATGGACTGAGCAGAATCGGGAAAAGCTTCGGGCTGAATAGCATTTCTCAATATCATAATGTTGCTATGTGGTGGTTTTTACTAAAGTCTAGAACACACTGGGGTTTTTCATAAAACTTAAAAATGGGGCCCTTTCTTGTAATAATAATATTTTCGAGGGAGTTTTATGCAAGCATCCCCAATAAAAAGACGGTTGATTACATAGCAAGGAAACCAAGACCTGTTGCTCAAGCGACGGACGGCTGGTCGATTGCTCGCTATCACGCTCGCGCGCTTTCGCCGCTCATCCTTTCCCCTTCTCCTCGCTCGCTCGCGCGCGCTCTCTCTCTGATCACTGAAATCGATCCCCGATAATCCAGAGGGGATCCCATCCTCCGCGATGGAAGGGAGCTCGAGAGCTCCCGACGGACCGAAAGATCCACGATCCATAGCCAGGAAGTGAGTTCTCTGGTTCCGATCTTCACTAGGTTTTGATTTTGCTGGCCTCGTCTCGCTCTCAACTCTCCTCTTCTCCGGTTCTCTTTGATCCTTGGACTGCAGGTACCAGCTGGAGCTGTGCAGGAAAGCCACAGAGGAGAACATCATCGTTTACCTCGGGACGGGGTGCGGCAAGACCCACATCGCGGTGCTCCTCATGTGTGAGTTCGGCCACCTCATCCGCAGGCCGAACCGGGAGGTCTGCGTCTTCCTCGCCCCCACCATTCCCCTCGTCCAGCAGGTGTGCTCCCTTCGCCGGCGGTATCGCTGCTTGTTCCCATCCTTCTCGACCTTTTTCTATATCTGCTCGCATTATCATCCCTATGTGGGTAGGGATAAGCTTGCTTGCGTAGAAGTTGTTGTTGATGGGCATAAAGATGTAAACTTGTTTCTTACAGTGGAAATACTCCAAAAATCGCAGTTTGTTTGTTTCTCATCTGCCTATTTTGGAGGCGGTAATAGTCCCACATTGGTAAGGGGAGCGAGATTGGGCCGCTTCATATACCCGCTGTGCTTTCCTCCCTTTAAGAGGTCGGCCTTTTGGAGCACTCCGGGTGCTGTGCAGTGCAATTCGATAGATTTGATGATCAAAATGTGGATTGTGTTTCCTTACCTATTATATAATATCATATAACAATTTAACATCCTTCATTTTTGCCCCTAAAAGCTAGGGCCTTGCTCCTAATTTTCGACTCTCTTCCACTGCAATAACTACTTTTTCCATTTGTAGCGCTGCTATAGTTTTTTTTTGGTACACTTGCTATAGTTTTCTTGATTGTAGGATTTAAGTAAGTAAACATAAAGTTTACCTAAATCCTCTGAGCATCTTATTTGACTTCTCCGATGTCATTATTCTATGAAAAAATTGTTTTGGAGTGTTATATGTAGTTATTTACCATATAGTACTAATTTGGGTGGTCAAATCATTGAAAACAAATCAAGCCAACATTCGATCAAATATACTGTTCTTCCCCAAAACATTTGAAAAAGTTAAATCTTAGATTTCTTTTAATAATTTGTTTCTAATTGTATTTGGTAACATGATGGTATAATAACAAATTTATCACCATAATATTATATTAATAACTTAATTTGTCGGATCTAACTTCTTAAAATTTAGGGGATTTTGTATAAAATAATAATTAGAAATCCAGTTGTTGGCTGTGTTTGGACAAGCTTTTTCACACTTTTTGTGTCCCTTCCGCTACTGGCTTAATCGTCCGTAAGCTACTGCTCCGAGGAGAAAGAAAACATGTAAGGGTTGACCATTGTTTTAAAACTTGTTGATCCGACTTGAAACTTTGTCGAGTTGGATTAGATTGGCTAGAAATCGAGCCGACTAACTGTGATACTCGCTACCTCGCGGGTGTAAGGACTCGTGTGAGACTTGGGCGAGTTTTAACGAGTATTCGAGTTTGTTGACTCGGCCCAAGCCGTGGTGATCACTGTTCACTTATAATATGAGGGCAAAAACATCTTTGTATACTTTGGGTTATATCGAGCAGGGTTTGATCATTCGATGATTTCGATCCCTTCGACGAAGTGTAGCTCGGGTGGAACCCTTCGCCTCTCCCCTCTGAACTAGGGTTCTATCCCTTCAACGAAGCTCTGCTTGGCAGGAACCCTTCGCCTCCCTCTTATGCGAACTAAGGTTTAACTTCGATCATTCGATGTCTTCGACGAAGTGCCGCTCGAGAGGAACCCTTCGTCCCAAGGTTTAAAACACAGATATTAGTACCGATATTGATTGGCCTCTAGCCGAGTCGTATCCATCGATACGGATCGATATTGGCCGGTACGGCCGAAACAATTCCGGTATGTTTTTTTTCTTTTCAAAAGTTCAAATAAAGTAAAAAATCCTAAAATATCAGGAAAAATTCTAATTTTTTTTTTTTTTAAATGTCTTCTATTAGACTTTATTGGGAAGTGGAAATGTGACAAGAATGATGATTTTAGGAATAAGAGGCTGGATTCAGTTGGTGAATTGCTTGCAAGAAATAAAAGACGCTTTTCTAGAACAAACCCAAATACCAGAGTAGATATTTTTTCTCATCAATTGTACTATTCATAGAAACCACTTTTTAGAATCATGCTGGTGGAGTGTCTCAAATAGTCGGGCTCTTAGTAAGGTGTACTCTCTAGGTGGTAGAGAGATGGTTACACCCGAATAGTTCAATGGTCAAAATGCTATTGTAGCAGTCAATGTTTAAAAAGACAATAGGCGTACTGATGTGTTTTTCCTCTAGAGAGGTAAGACGTAAGCCTGGAGGCATAAGTCTTAAATTTTTGAGGCATTTTGATAATTTTTTTTAAAAATAAATCAGAATAAATATTATTATTGAATATGTAATAATAATTGAACTAGATATACATAATAAATCATAGTGTGTTCGAAAATACGTTTTATGACACGCATGAGGACTCCATCTAGCAATCTAAAAACAAAATGGAAAGTCAAATTGCTCAAACAAGCTCCATTATTTAATATTCAAGATAATTATTAAAGTAGCAAGTAACAAGTAACAACAAATAATAAAATACCAACATATGACTAACATTGTCAAGATTCAAAAAAACAAATAGTGATTAAAACACATGAGAATGATAAAATACAAAAAAAAAATCATAGAAAAACTAATGGCAGAAGCAAGTTAATGATCCATATCTCTAAACTTGAAACAAATCTTGATCTTCCACTTGTAGTTGATAGACAATCCACAAAGAAGAATGCAAACTTTGGAATCGAAATCAGAGAAGAAATAGCACTAGATCTTGATTTTGGGTTTTTGGAGACAAAATAGTTTCAAAACCTAAAGAGGAGATCTAAAAGGGTTTAGGAGGTTTCAATGGGTGAAAAAGGACCCATGTGGGCGATTTACATATAAAACCCCTAGTGTCCTCCCCTCCGTTGGTTTTAACCCCTCCCCGTCCTATGTTTCACATCTGCAGCTAAAGGCATACACCTATTGTTGCAGAGGCGTAGGTTTTTATATGTGGCTGCTAAGGCGTGAGCCTCGAGGCAGCACAGGACCACCTCGCATTAAGGCGGGCCTCGAGGCGTAAGCCTCAAACACCTTTTTAAACATTGGTAGCAGCCAATGTTGACTTAAGATAATACAACCAAGAGGATTCCTTGGTCATGAACATGGTTTCATTAGAGCGAGGTATGTTTTGTGTGAAACATTTCAGGAGTTACAAAGTTGATGTTGATAATAAAGATATTACCAGATGTTTGAAGCCAAAAGAAAAGGTAGATTTGGAAAAAGTGCAAAGCATAAAAAGACGCGTTGACACTTGATAGTCTAGAATCTATAAATGACGCAGATTTTCCTTATATCAGTGCAAGCCTTCAATATAGTGTCATTGTCATTGAGAAGGTTGTAGAGTCAAGAAAGGAGCATAGTATCAAATTGAAACATACTTTAAGTTACATCAATATTATGGTACAAGATGACAAACTGACTAAGCACACTTTAATACATCATGACAAACCAACTAAAACACTTTTGCAGGGAATCTTGTTCGGATTCAGAATTCTAAAAGCAACATTATCAGAATTATAAAAGCAATATTAGGAGCTAACGAAATGACTATGATAGCATCCCTACAGTCCACGACTGTACTAAGTACTAACACATGTTTTCCTCGAGGAATCCTAGGCTAATGTAGCTTGCAGGACGAAGCGGCTGTATGGTGCGGATAATTCCATGAATGGATGCTTTAGTGCTAATGGTAGGATCCTTTAGTCTTCACCTCCTTCCAATATAATGATGATGATATTTTATTCTTCTATTGTTGATTCTGCACCTGCACCACGAGCTAATCTTCGGCCTGCACATAACGGTGATTCGGTGAAGAGAGCGTCTCATGGTGTAGGTGCAACCAAGGTTCGAAATTTCCATTTCGGTCAATATTTCGACCTTCTGGAAAATGAAAATATTTCGTGGAAATATTTCGACAGTGTGGAAATATTGTGATTTGATGGAAAGAGATTTCGCCAAGATATCGCGAAATATTGTGATATTTCGCCTAGATATCGTGAAAATCTCGCAGAGAATCGTGAAATATCACATGTCATTCGAAATGGGCCAGTTACTTTCGGCCGGCCCACGTGGGTGGGCCCCAGTTGTCTCGAAAGCGACAGCTCGGACGAAATATTGCGAAAATCCCTAATAAACCACGAAATATCGCACGATAGGAAATATCGCCCCGAAAACGACAACCGCCTGTCGCTCTCGGCCGCCCCACGTGGGTGGGACCCAGCTATCGGCTCGAAATTTCGCTATCTCTCGCGTTTCTTTCAATTTCGCGCGATATTTCGCGAAATATCGTGGTCAACCGGCTTTCGATCGGTCGCGCTCTGCACAGCACGTGATGCGGGACCCATCTGTCTGACCGATATTTCGCGATATTTCGCAGACTTTACATTTCGCACGATATCTCGCGAAATATCGCGCTTTATATGTGATTTCCATTCCGCTCGAAACCGCAGGTGGGATTTCGTGCCGAGGTTTAAAAAAAAAGAGATATTTCGCGATATTTCTCGATATTTTGAACATTGGGTGCAACAAGCATCTTCATCATTATCTCGAAAGGAGGTGAAGATTGAAGGATCCCGTCATTAGCACTAAAACAGCCATCCATGGAGCCATCCGCACCAAACACTTGCAACTTATATTCAACATGGTAAACTTAACAATGTATCGTCCTTATATTCAACATATTTAAATTTAATCACATGGCTTATATTTGCATGATATATTTATCGAATTTGTGAATGTAAAAAACGTGGTCAAGTGAACCATAGGAATAACTTTTTTGTTCTTATTGTTTGGTCGGATTTCTTCGTCTTGACTCTTGAAGTTATGTAGAATCTCAGCAGCAGTTCAGGTCTACACAAATTCATTTTCGTTAGTGAGATTTCTTTGGAGAAAATGTAACCTCTTATGTCATTGTAGCAAGCCATGGTCATAGAGAACTTCACTGATTTCAAAGTTCGGAGTTATTTTGGCCACCGTAAGCACCTGAATGATCATAATGAGTGGAATGAAGAGATTGAACAAACTGAGGTGAGCTGTCTCATTCATTTTTTTATTGCTTTTGAGAAATTAGTTGTATGATTTTTTGAACATGCTACCTTGTTATATAACTTATATTTCATTTATTTTCGTAGAAATCTTTCGACTGAATTATAACTCCATTTATGTGCACATGCTAGATACCCATCATACATATGATCATTTAAATATGGTCAATTGGTTATCATCTTTAGACAATGAACCATCTGCATTTCCCTCATATCAAAATTTCACTTGCATTTTTTCAATCACATAATAATAAGTTAATAACTACAATGATGAATAACTCAAAACATCACCCCATTGGATGTCATCCCCCTACCTTCACCAATTTTCACATCCAGTTTAATTTCGATTCTAATAATTTTGAGAGGACACTATGTTTGTCTAAGAGGGGAAAAGAATTGGGTAAAGAAAATGTTTGTTTACGAGATATTGGAGTGTCCATGAAGGGAAAGGGGCTTCTTCCAAAGACATCATGAGGGTGTTGGTTGTCTTGTTATCAGTGTATAGTAACACAAGAAGACATTTGTGGCATGGATGTCGTGCGTATATCTCCTTCGAAGTTTCTTGTGGTTCTTGGTATACTACGCGCACTATTAATGTTACATTGAACACTGTAAGGAAGAAATATGCAAGTTAGAAGCCTTAAATATCTACTCCATAATGATACTTGAGGACTTGCTTGAATTTTTTCTTCAAGTTTTATTGATTTACACTCGCATAGAGAAGACGTAGACCACCTTTTTCTCCACTGCTACTCGAAGAAGCTTTGGAGCATGTTGAAGCACAGGTGGCTACTTCCCTGTGGAAGACTAGAGTTCCGTTGAAGATCCGCATCTTCATGTGGTTGATGATTAAGAAGAAGCTGTTGACAAGAGTCAATCTCCTTAGAAGGGGGAATAGGAACATTACGGATACCTCGTGTGTTCTCTGTGGCCAAGGTAAAGAAGGTACCAATCACCTCTTCATTCATTGCCCGTTTTCTAGAAACATCTGGGATCAGCTGAAACGGGGCTTAAGAATCCAAGGTACACCGGGTTCGGTTTATTCTATGTGGACGGTTTGGAGAAAGAAGAGGATCAAAAGCCGACTTCGGAATAGCTGGGACTTTCTGGTCATGGCGGTTTGCTGGAGCATCTGGATGGAGAGAAACAATAGGATTTTTGGAAGTGTTACGATGTCTTTGGACAAGGTGAGAGAGTCCATCAAGAGGAGATTGATCCAGTGGAAGATTGTCCTTCACGGCAGAAGTCTTGAGCAATTAGATAACCTAATCTGTAATCTCTTTTGATTTTTTGGTACCACTGTATTTGTTTCTTTCTATTTTTTTTCGAATGCACTAGTAGGGGTCTAGGCCGAACCCCCGCTCATTCACTGAGAGGGTTTTCTCAAAAAAAAAAAAAAAAAAAAAGCACAGGTTCAGAATCAAAGGTCACCTGAGTTCCATCCGATCTCTCTGGACCCTGTGGAGAATGCGTCGTATCAAAAGGAATCCGAACAGCGTGGGACTTCCTTGTCATTGATTTGTTTTGGAGCATTTGATGAGAACGCAATTCGAGAGTTTTCTCGAATAAGGAATCCCCTATAGAAGGCGTGTGGTCCAGTTTCAAAGCTTTAGTTATCTTTTGGTCCACAGGTTTCTCCAATAAGCTCTTGCAGGAGATTAATCCTTTTCTCTGTAACTTGTAATTTCTTCCTATCTATAAATAATATAGCTTGGGGTATGGCTTAACTCTATCCTCTCCCCCTAGGAGAGGAATTACTCAAATTTTTTTTTTATTGATTTAATTTTTTTGGTTATAGTACTTCTATTGATGGCTAGGTCATATTGTTTCCTACATATTCTACTTTCCAAAGGAATCTGATATGCCGAATGCTTTCTCTGAGGCTTGAGTGTCAATCAAAGAGTGCTCATTCTGTGAACTTGAAAGGAATGTTTTGTCTCCATGAGTGGTTTTAATAATTAATCAGTGTATCGGAGAGAACATATTGTAAATTATTTGCTCAAAGCCGGCCTAGTTTTGATGGCCAACTTCACATATTATGTTGATTGCCTTTAATACACAGATATTTGCATGGAAATGAGTCTTAGGTACTATCCTTCGCTGAGGTGCTTGTCAGGTTCATGGATGTTTGTATTGCTTAGCTACATACTATTTGATTTTAGGGAATTATTCAAAGAGTCCAGTCTATTCATTGGTTTTCTTTTGGTCTGAATTGTTTCTAGCACATTGTTTTACTAGGAAACAAATATCTTTGTTCAAATAATATTTTAAAAAGACAATTCATATTAAGATATTTGCCATTTAAGCACTATCACTTGTATTGGTGTGTATAAAAGATGATTTACATAGCTTAAATCAAAGTTAAATATATATTTTTTCTGGCTTATTGATTCAATTCGGAATCCACATATTTACATTATCTCCATTTTTTAAAAAATTATGAGTTTGTTTCCAATGCTTGTGATTTAAAAAAGAAAAAAGAAAATAAAAGCTTGTACTGTGGCTGCTTCTATATGGGTTTTGTGATTTTCCATGTTTCTTAAATTCGGTATGTGAATTTGAGAAGTTTTGGCTTGTAGATCCATGCAAATGACTCCTGAGCCCGAAAAATGCCGAATAATGTGTATCAAATTATGGGGACATAAGTATTTTAAGTGATTAGTTCACACTGTACCATAGCTTCAATTCCTTATCAATTCAATTTGGTCAATGATAGGTTTTGATCCATGGTTGACTATTCTGACTAACTTTAAACTTGTTTAAGATGTTTCAAAATAGTCTAGTGGTTCTTTTGTCATGTAGAAGTCCATATAAACTTACCAAATACATGATTTCTTGTTAGAACTAGTTTGCTGAGTCACCTATGTTGGCTACGACATATAGAATTGCTATTTGGGTGGGTAGGGTTCGGTACACTGGGACAAAGACCCAAAACCATAGAGGTGTCGGGTCTGAAATAAGACTTGAACTACCAATCCATTGTCGTCCATGGCCATGTTTGGTCTTGATTAAAAACCTGCTAGGTTCTTAGGTTTGGTCTCTTCATATGTACTTAATAGTCCCAATTTTCCTTTGATCATCGAACTCAAGCCCTTACCTGACTTTCATAAATCACCATTCCATACTGAATAAAAGAGAAAGACGGAGGGCTTCAAAACATCATTTTTTGGGGAAAAAGATAGCGAGCCCTAAAACAACTTAACCATTCACGTTACATCACCTTGAAAGCCAACATAAATGGACCGCATATGCGCCCCAAGAACTTTCTGGCACACATATGAGTGAGTGCGACGACACAATGCCTCAATAATAAAAAATCTAACCTTTGGGTTAGTATTTTTTTATTTTTCACCCTTGTACCCTCTCCTACCCAATTCTGCCACATATACCACATATCCCCTTCTTTCATCTCTTTTTTTTTTTTTTTTTGAGCAATTCCTCTCCGAGAAGGAGAGGATGGGTTTGAGCATACCCCAAGCTTTATTAAAAAAAACCGAGTTACAAGCTACAGAGGAAGGGGCTAATCAACCCAGAGAGTTTAACAGAGAAACCTGACGACCAACTGCTAACCATCGCTACAAAGTTGGACCATATAATGTCGAAGGAGAGTTCTTCGCCCGAGTAAACTCTCGCGTTGCGTTCTCGCCATATGCTCGAACAAAGACCGATGACGAGAAGGTCCCAAGCTGGTCGAAGCGCCTTCTTAACTCTCCGAGCTTGCCATAGTGTCCAAAGAAAACGGATGGAGCCATGGTGGCCCCGGATCCGGAATCGTTGCTTCAACATGGTCCAAAGGTTTCTCGAGAAGAGACATCGAAGGAACAGGTGGTTGACATCTTCTCTGTGCGAGTGGCAAAGGGGACAAGACAAGTTTGGCACATTAGGATTATTCCTCCGTTGCAGATTCACTCTGGTTAAAAGCTTCTCCCGGATAGCTAGCCACATGAAGATTCTTGTCTTGAGAGGCGCTGGCGACTTCCAAAGGTTACTCACTATGGGGCAAACGAGACCGCCATTATTAAAGAATCGATAGAAGGATTTAACCGAGAAAACCCCAAAATTTTTCCATTTCCATCTGGAAGAGTCTCTACCATCCCCGAGAGAGAAAGCATCGATAATCTGGTAGAGATCACTAAGTTGGCCTTGGAGGGTAAGCGGAATTGCCCTTCTGAATTTAACTGACCAGATACGACCATTTGATGTCTTAGTAGTTTGGGAGCGAACTGATGCTTGGGTATCCCGAGCCAAGTTGAACAGGTCGGTGAACAGAGAAGCCAGACTAATGTCATCTCCCATTGATCAGTCCAGAATTTAATGTTCTTGCCGTCCCCTGGTATCAACCTAGTGCTGCTATGGACAGGTGGACCTACTTTGCTTATTCCTTTCCAGAAGGGTGAAAGCTTCCCTGTCTTCGTACTTCTGGCCTGCAGAGGAGAGAAGCGCCTGAAATATTTGTCTCTGATGATAAAATACCAGTGGTCCCCCTGGTAATTCTGCACCGCCACCACCACTTGCCCAAAAGAGCTCGATTAAAATCTTTCAGATTAGTGACGCCCATGCCTCCCTGATCTCTAGACTTGCACGTGAGACCCCGGTTAGCTAGATGGTAAGAACCAGCTGATCCATCAGCTCCTTTCCAAAGAAAGCGCTACGGATTCCGTTTATTTTCTTAATAACCCAGGCCGTAATGAAGTAGAAAGCTAAATAGTATGACGGGATAGAGGAAAGTACTGAATTAACGAGAGTCAAACGCCCCCCGAGCGAAAGGAGCTTTCCTTTCCAGTTTGATAAGTGGATTTCCACCTTCTCCACCACTTTAAGCCAATCAAATCTAGCCAGGTGTTTGTTGCTGATGGTGATTCCAAGATATTTCATCGGGAAAGATTCCAGCTTACAGTTCAGTAGGGTGGAAGCTATGTGGCCCTTCTCCAGATTAGACCCCACATAGTACATTGAGCTCTTCGAGAAGTTTATCCGCAGACTCGAGCAAAATTCAAGCGCGTATAAGATGATCTTCAAGACCGCCACCTGTTATTGCTCCGCTTCACAGAATAAAATAGTGTCATCAGCAAAGTGCATGTTAGAAATGCACCAGGACTTACCTTGGATCCCGTGGATCAGATTCCTCGAGTTGGCTCTTTGCAAGATTGCGTCAAAAGCATCAATTGCCAAAATGAAGAGAAAAAGGGAAAGAGGGCATCTTTTCTTCAGGCCTTTCATCATACGGAAGTGCCCCCCCCCCCCCCCCCCCCTGAGACACCATTAACCGAGAAGGAAAGTTTGGAGGAAGCCAGGTAGTAAGAAACCATTGGACCCATCTCTGGGAGAACCCGTTTGCCCGCTACGTGGATAGAACGAAATCCCAATGCAACTGCTCGAAGGCCTTCTCAAAATCGAGTTTGAGGACCAACCGTTCTGCCTTATTCTCCTTCAAATGATACATGATCTCTTGTACAGAAGCCACACTATCCAGAATCAGTCTGCCTTTAATAAAAGCCGATTGAGATTTATTGATGATTTTATCCATGATAGGAGCCAATCGGTTCGCTAGGAGCTTCATAATAATCTTGTAAATGCAGTTGGAGAGGCTGATAGGGCGGAAATCAGTCACGGAATCTGCACCGGCCCGCTTAGGGATGAGCACTAAAAGGGAGTAATTCAGACTCTCAATCGAAGAAAAACCCCGAGAAGAAGTCAAGAATGAATCTGGAGACCTCTATGGAGATGCAGTCCCAATATGATTGAAAAAATGCATCGAGAAACCATCCGGGCTTGGAGCTCCATCCCCATTCATGTCGAAAACTGCCCTTTTGATCTCTTCAGCTGAGAAATCCCTGTCCAGATCTGCTTCTGGAGGTAGTCTTCTAACAAGTAAGTCCTCCCAAGAAAGCGAGGCAACCGACGCCGGGAGTTCCTGAAAGCAGTTTTGAAGTGGCTAGTTACTCTACTAAGAACCGCCTTTGCCCCATCCAACTGTTGTCCTCCTACCTGCAGGTGCTGTATGTTGTTCCTCTTCCTCCTTCCATTGGCCACCTTTTGGAAATAGGAAGTGTCTCCGGGACCAATTTCTCCTGTGTGGCAGTGCACGCCGGCATCAGCTTATCTGTGACTCATAGTCCCTTGTCAGGGGAGCGCACGATTCAGGATTTCTTCAGCTTGATGAGTGCTTACTAGCATGAGCTGAACTCTATGATACCCGAGCAGTGTGCTTGCCCCCGATCCAGAGATTTCTAGCACTACCTTGATGAGGTCCACCTACGCCAGTTCCTGGTGGCGCTTCGGCTAGACTTCGCTCTCATCGCTGCTCAGCTCCTGCACCATGAGCCACTCCCTCTGCTAGAGGATGCTCTACTCGCCATGGTCGACGAGGAGACTCGTCTTTAGACTCATGGTACTTGTCCTCCACCTGTCTCTGGATCCGATACCGCCCTGGCGGCCAGCTTCTCCAATGAGCCTGTATTATGTCATTACAAGGAGCCCGGTCACATGAAGCGTGAATGTCCCACCTGTCCTCCATGCAACCCCCGCTGGGGTCCGGATAAGAGAGCACCACTCTGGGCGCCTGCTTCTAATGATGATCAACGTGGAGGTCGAGGTGGATGGAGTCGTGGACGTGGTCAGTCCTCCTTCCACCACTTTGGTGGCACTGTTGCTACTGTAGAGACTTGGCGGCCCCCGCTGCTAGCACTGCACCTTCTCAGCCTGAGCCGGACTATCTCCAGCACCTCGAGGAGCTTCTTCTTCGTCACCTAGCCTCCGCCGGCTCCTCGACTGCTCATGACCTGTCCACCACCTCTGGTACTGCTGCCCTTTGGATTTTTGATTTGGGTGCTTCCTGTCACCTCACCTATGACTCTACTGTGCTCCTGCTCCTGCTCACTTGGAGGTCTGTACTGCGGATGGGACTATAGTACCGATTCTGCAGTGTGGATCTATCACTCGTACCTCAGATTCTACTGGTCACCTGACTCTACCCCATATCCATCATGCTTATCTTCTTAACATTAATCTGATCTCTATCGGTTCTCTCTGTGATTCTAGACTAACTGTCACTTTACCTCCTTTGCTTGTGTTGTGCAAGATTCGCGGACGTGATAGAGGATTGGGCTGGGTCGTAGGACATGAGGACTTTACTAGCTAGACCATCTCCATGTTTCTCTTACTTCTGTTGAGTCAGTTATGTCAGTCACCTCTATTACCGACTTGTGGCACAGAAGATTAGGTCATTTGTCTAGTGATCGACTCAAAAGCGTTTTCCGTTTGGGCGCTTTCGGTTGTGTCATTCTCTCCCCATGTCTGTATGGGTTGCAGATTGGCAAAGCATCTGACTCTACCGTTTTCGGCAAGTGCTTCCCGATCTGTTGCCCATTTTGATTTAGTGCATTCTGATATTTGGGGTGCTGCTCCGGTTGCTTCTTTTTCTGGTTTCGTATATTATGTGAGTTTTATCAATGACTACTCCAGGTGCACCTGGGTCTATCTCATGCGCCGTCGCTTTTAGATTCCCCACATCTATCATATATTCACCACCATGATCCATACCCAGTTTGGTCGACATATCAAGACCTTCATGTCTGACTGTGCCCAAGAGTATCTCTCCTCTGAGGTGCGTGAGATCCTTCAGACTCACGGCACTATTCACCAACAATCGTGCCCCTACACCCATGAACAGAATGGTGTTGCCGAGCACAAGCATCACCATGTCATTGAGACAGCACGTGCTCTACTTCTGTCTACTTCTGTTCCACATTCCTACTGGGCAGAGGATGTTTTGACCGCCGTTCACCTTATCAACATCACTCCATCCTCCACCCTCTCAGGGTCATCCCGTACGAGAGACTTCACTCCACACCTCCCGACTACTCTCGTCTTCGCACCTTTGGGTGTACGTGTTTTGTTCTCCTCCCTTCTCATGAGCGCACCAAACTTTCTGCTCGATCGGTTAGGTGTGTTCACTTAGGGCTTAGTCAGGAGCACAAGGGTTATCGGTGCACGATCCCTTGGCTCGCCGAATTCGTGCCTCTCGTCACGTCTCCTTTATCGAGGATGTCCTGTACTTTTCCACCGAGTCTCGGGATCATCCCCCACCGTTCACGTCACCCTCCACGCCTCTACCACCTCTCACCATTCCTCTTCTATCTTTGTATCCTGCTCCCACACCATTGACTGTGCCTTCCCAGGTTGCGCCTCCACCACCCTCACCATCTATGCCTGCCTCTCCCCTGTTTCACACGCCATTCCACCATCACCACCACCTGTCACGTGTGTCTACGTTCGTCGCTCTGTAGTTCCTACTTCCGAGACGGCGCCTGCTGCTGCTTCCTCCTCTCCAGTCGCGGATCTTGATACGGTTCGGCGCTACCCTGTGCGCGAACATCACCCTCCTGACAAATATGTCTATTATCCCAACAGGTTTGGCTACTTTGTCTTTACCTCTGACTCCTTTGACCTTTCTGGTTACTCTGCTGTTGCCTCCTACTCTCCGTTTTATCAGGTTTTTCTTACTGCTCTTCACACCCACTGGGAGCCCCAGTCGTACCGTGAGGCAGTCTTACACCCAGAATGGCGGCAGGCCATGTCAATGGAGCTTGAGGCTTTTCAGCGGACTCAGACGTGGGATCTGGTTCCTTGTCCCTCAGGCGTCATGCCTGTCAGCTGCAAGTGGATTTTCAAGGTCAAAACTCGACCTGATGGATCTATTGCACAAGGCCCGCCTCGTTACTCGTGGCTTCTCTCAGAAGTATGAGATTGATTATGAGGAGACGTTTGCTCCGGTTGCTCGAATGACTATTGTGCGCACCCTCTTAGCTGTGGCAGCTGCTCGAGGGTGGCCTCTCCATCAGATGGATGTCACCAATGCGTTTCTTCATGGTGATCTCTCCGAGGAGCTATACATGGCTTCTCCTCCGAACGTTTCTGTTCTTCCAGGGCACATTTGCCATTTTCTCCGGGCTATCTATGGGCTCAAACAGGCACCTCGGGCCCTGGTTTGAGCGCTTCCGCAGTACAGTTCTGGCAGCTGGGTTTGTAGAAAGACACTTTGACTATGCTCTGTTCACCCGCTCCTCTAGTTAGGGTATTGCTGTGCTGCTTTTGTATGAGGATGATATGATCATCACAGGGGATAACAGTGCTACTATAGTGTAACATCTGCCCCAAACACACAAGATATTGCCCCCTTTGCCCGTGCCCGCACGAGAACTTCCCAGGGGGTCACCCATCTTGGTACTACTCTAGCCCGAGCACGCTTAACTACGGAGTTCTTACGAAATCTGTAGCGGCACACGGTTTTAAAACGCGTCTTTTATGTTTGGAAGGGGAAATTATATAAGTAGCTCATGATCTCTTTCTCTCCAAGCGATGTGGGGCTAACTCGTGGCCTTGTACAACTCACCTTACCTCATCCATCTTGGCATCCCAGCCTCAGGAGTCTTGACTCTTGGCTATTGGATCTTGGTCGTCACAATCCACCCCCCTTAGGGCTACACGTCATCATGTAGGGTTAGACCCCCCTATCCCGAGGAGAACCGGCTCTGATACCATTTTGTAACATCCGCCCCAAACACACAAGATATTGTTCGCTTTGCTTGTGCTGGCACGAGAACTTCCTAGGGGGTCACCCATCCTGGTACTACTCTCGCCAGAGCACGCTTAATTACGGAGTTCTTACGAATTTCGTAGCGGCGTACGGTTTTAAAACGCGTCTTCTATGTTTGAGAGGGGAAATTATATAAATAGCTCATGATCTTCTTCTCTCCAGGCGATGTGGGGCTAACTCGTGGCCTTGTACACCTCACCTCAACTCACCTCATCCATCTTGGCATCCCAGCCTCAAGAATCTTGGCTCTTGACTATTGGCTATTGGATCCAATAGCCCCTAGCCAAGAGCCAAACCAAGATCCAATAGCCAAGAGCCAAGACTTTTGAGGTTGGGTGATGCAGGCGCGCGTCGTCGAAGAGCGATAGATGGAGGCGGTGTAATCTCTTTTTGTATTTTATTTGTAAAAAGATAACTAGTGATACGGAATCACCGAGAGAAAGTGGCGGAGGGGGTAAGAACCGTGACAGAGAAGAAAAGATTAGAAGCTTAGATGAGAGGGGGCCTGAAATCCATCAGGATACAAGGTAGGGGACTCAAATCAATGAGCCAACGAAGGCATCGGCCGTCAATTTTCATTCATCATAATCTGTCCTCCAATGGTTACAATGGGGGCCTTTAAATAGGCTAAAAGGAAAGATAAAGATGGCAATAAATTTAAAAGCCAATAATGATCCTAACAACTTGCCTAAAATAAAGATCTTAAATCTAAAAAGATATTAAAAGATATCATAAGAGATATCCTGCCTTATCCATCCATGGCAGGCTAGGATGGGCCTTCGGTTGGGCCAATGGGTTTGGGCCCAAGTCGGATCACATCATTCGCTTCCGCTGCGAAGAACTCGCCCTCGAGTTCATACGGTAAAGCGCAATCATCATCGAGGTTTTCGCCGATGTGGTATATGTCGTCAGGAGCTGATGGTGGAGGCCCAACAAATGATGTCTCACTACACCGAAGTCATCACCGGGGTCCCATGAGAAGGTATCACTGTCGTCGATCGGGAAACATACGTTAAAGTGGTGCTGGGGTAGACGACAGAGTCGGATAGTAATATCAGACCGCTGCGGTAGCTCGAACATTGGCTCGCCTAAACGGAGGTAGAGCTGAACAAATACTGTAGGCACCAATCGTCGGTCTAGCCCAAGAAAATCAATCTGCTGAGGCTCGGCTAGGGATACCACCTCGAAAGAATCCGTAGTAGGTGGTAGCATGGCAGGCCACAGAAGATCCTCTGGAGGGGGAAGCTTGTCTGCTGGTGGTGGTACTGGAGGTGATGGATTCACCAAAGATATAACTGGAGGAAGCTCTGTCGGTGGTGGAGGCTCTACTGAAAGTGCTGGAGTTGGAGACTCATCTGTGGAGGCCGCTAGAGATGAGGCCATTTGCTGTAGCTCCCATTCAATCTCGCAGGTTATCTCATAGGCTTCGTCCAGATCCCTCCAAGATCTAGATAAAAGTTGGCCCTTTATGTTGGAGCGGAGCCCTCTAACATATTGTTTCACTGCCATGAGATCTTTCTCTGACAAACCATAGTGAATCATGCGCCGATAGAATGCTGAAGTGTACTCGTAGACGGAATTGTTCCCTTGATGACAACGAACTAACCCTTGCATCTTGGCATTCATGTCACAATGGTGGAAGTGTGGTCCAGGGGTAAATCTGGAAATCTGTAATTTTTGATTTGCCAAAAATTTCTGCTGATGGTATGGATGCATAGGGCTTGAAAAGGGCTTCGATTCGGTACCAAGAACGTCCAAATCGAATGAAAAATGAGAAAGATATGGGGTTTTGAAGTTGTAGGGTCTTGATGGGTCTGTTTTTGTAAACGGGTTGGATCCGAAAATGAAAATTGGATCTGGAATTTAAGTTGGAGGCTGAGTTGGTCTTTTTTTTTTAAAAAAAAAAACAGTGGGAATTGGTTGTGTTTAGTGGCCTTTGGATGGATATTAAAAGGTGTGGATGAGAGGTAAAGGAAAGGGTTAAAGGGGGCTATAGCTTAGGGTTTGTTTGGGCTCTTGTTTGCAAATAGGGAAGAGGAAAAGGGACGGCAGCAGTGGGCAGTAAGCAGCACAGCAGCGGCTGCACAACAAGTACGTATATTTCTTCTTTTTTTTTTCTTCCCTTTTCTTATTTCCTTCTTTCCTTCTATTCTTTCTTTTCCTTTTTCTTCTTTTCTTTTTTTTTTCCTTTCCTTTTTTGTCTTCACAGATTTGCGGCAGATCTGTGTTTTTTTTTTTTTTGGCTGTGGGGTGCGAGGGAGCACGGAACAGAGGTGGCGGTTCAGCGGGTGGAGCGAGAGGAAGGGTGCGGCCTGCAGTGGACGGGCGGGCGGCAAAGGAGAAGGGTTCGCGGGTGGGCCGGGTGGCTTGCGGTGGTTGCGTGGGCGAGCAAAGGGGTGGGTAGCGGTTGAAGGAGGTTTCCTTTCTCTCTCTTTTTTTTTTCTCTTAACAGATCTGATCTCTTTTTTTTTTTCAACATATTGGATCTCCTTTTTTTTTTCAACAGATTTGATCTCCTTTTTTTTTTGTTGGGATTGTAGGGCGACGCACCAGAAGATGACAAATCGGCGAGGATGGTAACGATGGAAAGGCGACGATGACGATGGACGACGGCGATCGAAGCGAAGATCGTTCGTGGTACGGAAACACCACGAAGCCCGGAGCTCTGATACCAACTTGATGCAGGCGCGCGTCGTTGAAGAGCGATAGATGGAGGTGGTGCAATCTCTTTTTGTATTTTATTTGTAAAAGGATAACTAGTGATACGGAATCATCGAGAGGAAGTGGCGGAGGGGGTAAGAACCGTGACAGAGAAGAAAAGATTAGAATCTTAGATGAGAGGGGGCCTGAAATCCATCAGGATACAAGGTAAAGGACTCAAATCCATAAGCCAACGAAGGCATCCGCCATCAATTGTCATTCATCATAATCTGTCCTCCAATGGTTACAATAGGGGCCTTTAAATAGGTTAAAAGAAAAGATAAAGATGGCAACAAATTTAAAAGCCAATAATGATCCTAACAACTTGCCTAAAATAAAGATCTTAAATCTAAAAGATATTAAAAGATATCATAAGAGATATCCTGCCTTATCCATCCATGGCAGGCTAGGATCGGCCTTCGGGTGGGCTAACGGGCTTGGGCCCAAGTCGGATCACATCATTGGGATGCCAAGATCGATGAGGTGAGGTGAGGTGTACAACGCCACGAGTTAGCCCCACATCGCTTGGAGAGAAGGAGATCATGAGCTACTTATATAATTTCCCTCCCAAACACAGAAGACGCGTTTTAAAACCGTGCGCAGCTACGAAATTCGTAAGAACTCCGTAGTTAAGCGTGCTCGGGCGAGAGTAGTACCAGGATGGGTGACCCCTTGGGAAGTTCTCGTGCGAGTACGGGCAAAGCGAACAGTATCTTGTGTGTTTGGGGCGGATGTTACAAAATGGTATTAGAGCCAGGTTCTCCTCGGGATGGGGGGGTCTAATCCTACACGAGGACGTGTAGCTCTTAAGGGGGGATGATTGTGACGACCACGAGCTAAGAGCCAAGACTCCAAGGCTGGAATGCCAAGATGGATGAGGTGAGGTGTACAAGGCCACGAGTTAACCCCACATCCCCTGGAGAAAAGGAGATCCTGAGCTACTTATATAATTTCCCCTCCCAAACATAGAAGACACATTTTAAAACTGTGCGTGGCTATGAATTTCGTAAGAACTCGGTAGTTAAGCGTGCTCGGGCGAGAGCAGTACTAGGATGGGTGACCCCCTGGGAAGTTCTTGTGCGGGCACGGGCAAAGCGGACAATATTTTGTGTTTGGGGCGGATGTTACACATAGCGTCTCTTCAGTGTCACCTCCAGAGTCAGTTCAAGATGAAGAATACGGGCCATCTCTGATACTTTCTTGGCCTTGAGATTGTTCGGTCAGCTCGTGGATTGCTGATCTCCCCAGCAGAAGTACATCTCTGATATTTTTGCCAAAGTTGCTCTCTCCGACTATCATACTACTGAAACGCCCATGGAGATCAACCTGAAACTCCTTTCTACAGATGGTGAGCCTTTCCAGGATATTTCTCGATACCAGCGGCTGGTTGGGATGCTCGTTTACCTCACCGTGACTAGACCAGACATTGCCTATGTCATTGGTCTTGTCAGCCAGTTCGTTCAGACTCTTCGCTCTGTTCATTTTGCAGCGGTCCTTTGGATTATTCGGTATCTCCGAGGGACCGTCACTCGTTCGCTACTGTTTCCCTCCACCTCTCCACTGGTCCTGTGTGCTACTCCGATGCAGATTGTGTTGGAGATGCTGCTACCCGTCGCTCTACCACTGGCTACTGTTCCTTGGCGACTCCCTTATTTCTTGTTGCAGCAAGAAATAAGAGTCCGTTGCTCGCTCCAGCATTGAAGCCGAATACCGGGTTATGGCTTCCACCACCGCAGAGGTTGTCTGGCTTCGACGCCTTCTACTCGACCTGGGAGTTAGGATTTCTGGGGCCACCCCTCTCTTCTGTGACAACCGGAGTGCTATCCAGATTGCTAGCAACCCGGTTTTTAACGAGCGGACTAAACACATCGAGGTTGACTGTCATTATGTTTGGCAGGAGTTTCTCCCTCACACCATCTCCTTGCCGTTCATTCCCTCGACAGAGCAGATTGCTGATTTTCTCATAAAATCCCTTACGATTGTTCGATCTCGTCATTTTATCAGTAAACTCTCGGTATATGATCCACCGTGAGTTTGAGGGGGAGTGTTAATATATATGGGTCGGGTTCTATGTACAGTCGGGTCGGGTTGCGTGTGTATGCATTTACATATATATTGGGCTTCAGTCTCTCAAAAGAGAATCATTTTATTCTCTCCAAACCCTAGCCATCATCGGCTAACAAGATGAACGCTTCGAAGGGACAAATATGGCCGAGAAGAGAGGTCAAAAGCCGAGATGATGTGATTTTCAAGGAAGCTCTAGCACCAATCTCTCTGTAGAAATAGGCAAAGCAGTGCGAAGAGGCAGAAGCCCGGGGATAGACAAAGGAGCTAAGAATCACGGATGATCTCGAGGAAGTAGACTCGTAGATCAAGCGTGGGACGCTTGACTTCGCAAGGGGTTTCATTTATATATTCCTATCCACATTTGAAGAGGGCCCTAGGGTTTGATTAATGGCCATCAGATGAACGAGTATAGGTCATTGGATGCAAGTGGACAATAGGTGTGGGAGAGAGAGAGAATAGATGAGAGCAGAGAGAATGAGAGATAGATTTTGTACATGAAAGGAGCGAATAACCGTGGGTGGCCTGGGCCTGAGAAGGCATCCCACGTGCCTCAGGATCCGTATGGCTAGGAGAGAGAGACATGGGCAATGATATGTATTAAGGGCTTCTTTTGGCTTTCGTTTGATGTCATCCTTTCATCCAGAAGACTTCCAATCATGACCATCGGTCACAACTTAAAGTCCAATTGCTCTCATCCCTTGGATGGAGACCCATCCGACAATGCCTGAGATTTCAATTAATTAGCTAACTAAGATAAGTTAGTACGAACACACACACCCTCGCACTCGAGTCAACCTACAAAATAAACGTTCATAACTTTAATTCTAGATGTCTGATGTAGGGAGGGCAAGAAACGACTTACGATCCTTTCTCGAAGTGGTAAAGGCAAATATGGTATTTGGAATAATTAAAAATTATTTGCAGCAATGAAACAAGTTGCAAAAATTAAGCAAAAGATAACAAACGGGGCCCTGATCATGGCGGGGATGTGGCTTCTTGTGGGCAT
Source organism: Chamaelirium japonicum (assembly GCA_947650365.1). Lineage (NCBI taxonomy): Eukaryota > Viridiplantae > Streptophyta > Magnoliopsida > Liliales > Melanthiaceae > Chamaelirium > Chamaelirium japonicum. The sequence continues at coordinate 53,760,695 of OX393560.1, forward strand.
GCAATGAAGGTAAAGCGGAGGGTTTTTGGAGGCTGAAGAGGCGAAGGACCAAGGTACGATGTGCAGAATTTTAGCGAAAATGGGAAAAATAAGAACAAAGATAGTTAAACCGTCGTAAAATCGAGGAAATCTCCCATGGGATTCGCTCACGGTGAAAGTTTGTCATTGACGTGGCAGCATGATCCTTCGGTTTGTCATCGAGTAACGTTTCAAAGCTTGTAGGACACACATCAACTCCGGGTGGACAAGGTTCAACTCCAAGATCTCTCGAAGAGGAGATTTCTTCTCAATGTCTAAACATATGCCTAAAAATCTGCATTCTTTAGGGGTTTTCTTTCTTTTATAGGATTAGGGTTTCGCAACGGAGGACTAATATTAAGTCAACTGCGTTTTTTGTGGTCTACACAGAGTGGACATCAACCACCTATTGCTGCATTGCCCCTTTGCTAAAAGCTCTCTGAAGATGTCTCAAGAATGCTCTCGGGGTGCGTGGTCACCCGGGATCTCTTTTCTCTCTCTGGATTTTGTGGCACAAGAAGAGAATCAAGAAGATCTTCGTGTGGCTTGGGATTTCCTATCTATCTGCACTTGCTGGGCCATCTGGAAGGAACGAAACTCTAGAATATTTCGGAATAAGCAGGTTTCGGTTGATGAGACTTGGTCATTCATTGCTCGGTCGGCGAAGGATTGGAAATCGAGTTTTTCTACTAAATCTGTCTTCGATTTATCCCTTTATTCTACTTTTGTAACTCCCTTCCTTTTTTAATTTTAATAACAGTTTGGGGTATGGCTTAACCCCATCCTCTCCATCCTGGAGAGGAATTCCACTCAAAAAAACGGAGGACTAATATTGAGAGGAGGAAGGAGACGGAGGGTTAGATGGGTACCACATCAACACATGAGGGAAGAGGAGAGAGTAAGAAGGAAGGAGAGAGAGGACATCGGAAAAATGGGGGTTGCGGATTTCGTTCCGCTTGACGGAGTCGCCCGCGGGTAGATAACGCACGGAGAGAGAAAGAGGCATTCAATTGAGTGAAGGCCCCTATTGGGATTATCTTAAAAGCCCATCAAGCCTCTAATTGAAGCCTATATTATGCCATGTCATTAAAGTGGGAGTCAGAGGAGGGTGCCTGATCATCCGACCACTTGTTCGAGGTTTTAATCTGGACTGTTTGCGCCCTGCGGATAACAATTTGCTGTTTTTATTAATAACAAGAAAAAATCACATCCGAAAGAGTCCGAAATCATCCAAAAAGCTTCCAAATTAGGTCGCGAACAACCCCCACAGCTTAGGAAAAATTCTACATCATTCATAAAGCCTAAAAATGACCAAAAATATCATATAATGGGCTAAAAACAGTGAACAGACAAATAAAAAAGACATTCTAGCATTATTAAACTTAAAAAAATTTATGGTGCGGATCTTAACTTCATTAGTGTCCGATCGAAATTAAACAAAAACCTATGAAGCATGGGTACACAGATCAGATGCCGTACAAGTACCGGGTACGTATCAGGTACGGGTACAGGTATGGCGATTTTCGTACCCGGTATGCCGGTTTGAATCGGGTACGGGATCTATACGGTGGTACGGATCCGGTACGCCACCGGTACGTAAAAAAAAAAAGGTATAAAGAGGGGTAAGGGCCCGAAAGAGAGAGGGATCTGGGAAGAGAGATCGGGAAGAGAGGGATCCGGGAAGAGAGAGGGATTGGGAAGAGAGAGGGATCCGGGAAGAGATAGGGATTCGGGAAGCCCTCCTCTTCCTCCTCCACCTCCAGCAGTTCCTCCTCTTCTTCCTCCTCCCTCCGTCGTCGTCGCCTCGCCGGTGCAGCCGCCGTCGTCGCCTCGCCTCGCCACCGTTGTCGCCTCGGCGGTGAGCCTCCCGGACCTCCCCATCCCCCCCCGGCGCTTAAACCCTAACCTGATCGCCTCTCTGAGCTCTCTCCTTTTTTTTTTTTCGCCAAGGTGTCGGCCCGACCTGACAGCTTGAGTGGCTGAGTGTAATATAGATGATCTATATTACACTCAGCCCCTTGAAGTTTTTTTTGTTCCAAATTGCTCCCTAATGTTTGAAATGTTTGCACAATACCCCCTTTTGGGCCTTTTGTCAACTACTTAATTTCCTCGGTAATTTTTATCTGATCCAAACAGAATTGATAGGGTATATTACACTCTGCCCCCTGAAGTTTAGCTCAAAAACACTTAACCCCCCTTGTAGTTTTTTTTATTCCAAATTGTTCCCTAAAGTTTGAAATGTTTGCACGATACCCCCTTTTGTCAACTACTTAATTTCCTCGGTAATTTTTAATTTAAGGGGGTAAAATGTAGTTTTTAAACTAAATGGGGGTTAAGTAACGTAAGTGTTTTTGAGCTAAACTTCAGGGGGGCTAATATATATATATATATATATATATATATATATATATATATATATATATATATATATATATATATATATATATATATATATATATAGAGGAATGATAAAATGCGGCGTGCGGTGTCGAACCGCAGCCGTCTGATGCACCCGCTGCGTGCGTGCGATGTACGCAGCGGTGCATCAGACGGCTACAGTGCGACACCGCACGCACCGCATCCTAACACACCCCTATATATATATATATATATATATATATATATATATATATATATATATATATATATATATATATATATATATATATATACTTTGTCGTACCCGTACCCTAGTTTTTTAAGGTTTTACCGTATCAGCGTACCCGTACCCGTGCTTCAAGACAAAAACAAAAAATTTTCAAAAACAAAATATACAATGCAATGAAGTAAAGATTTTGACAACCCATCACATCAATTTTGTTCAAATTTGATTGTAACAAACAACTTTTCTGAATGCATCACCAAGCTATCTCTAAACTCTCACGCTCTCTTCGAACTTTCTCCAAGCTCTTACCAATCTCTAACCAAACTCTTTCCAAGCTCGTATGTCCTCTCCAAGCTTCCATTCTTTTCCCAAGCTCTCTCCCTAAGCTTTTCTAAGTTATGAGTTTGCGAGATCTACTCAAGCTCTCCTAGTCTATTACTTCTACTAGCCACTCTTTTCCTCGATAACTAAGTACTTCTCCTAGCGCTACTAATGTCATACAAGTGGGTCGAAGATGCTGCATGTCTAGGTGACGAGGTCAAATCCACCGACATGTCACAATATTTTCCTACAATAGTATTTCTTACCCTCATATCTATGCAATTTTAGCTAATTGATAGAGCTAAACACTACAATCTCCATGTCTTCTATGATCTCCTATACTCTTTAACGTAACTGGACTAAGGATTGGAGATGGAAGTATGGATACTATATTGTTCTAACTATAAAAAAGCTTAGTATATGTTGTAAATTTCGTCACTAATGATTGTGTAGACCGTATGAACAACACTTGACTCATTCTCCAGGGTCTACAAGAGCTGCATTCAGGATAATTATGAAATCTGAAGGGAAAGCTTGGAGTGCATTGAGGAATTTCCTACAGAAGCATGGCGAAGCGATAATGGTCGAGCAATTCATGGAGAAGTGGAGGGGGGGATTGGGATTATGATAATGATGAAGCCCTTGACCACATGACGCTTAGGACCACTACGTCCATTGTCAAATAGATCACCGACTTATGAAACTCTAGACGGACTTTGTAAGCCATGCCCGGAGGGTGTGGTTGACCAAAAGGCGAAGGCCTTGGCTAGATCACATAGCCAAGTGTATGGTTGAAGCTATCGAACCATATGCTCTAGGCCTAAAACCACTCTCTTACCATGAAGTTAGGCAAGCTCACCTAAAATAAAAAAGAGTGACCACATATCTTTCCTTGCCGAAAATACAGTAGGTGGTGCAATGACTGACTGAACATTGATTAACTTTTGTGTTGATTGTTCAACTGGGATGCATCCAAAAATCAATACATGTCTGACAATGTATTTGCTCCTAGATAAAATGATAGATGAAGTAGCAGGGAAGTACGTTGTAGGGTTGTACAAGTTATCACCAATGTTATATGTGACCACACATATGCTAATATGTGGTTATCTATGCAGTTTTGGATATCAAAATCAATTTTGTGTCCACTACACAACTGACCCTTGAGTTGTGCAGCCACACTTGTAATTGTGTGACTGCATAATAGAAGTATGCAATGCTCTCGCCGAACAATCGTATGCGCAGCCACACAATTCAGCAGCTAAAAAAGGAGAAGAATCTGCACGTGAAACATATCAAGTCCGCGAATCTAAGACCTGAACCTCGAAGCCTATGGCCTAAGACTGACATTTTTGGTGGATCTGGAGCTCGTCTTGGCTGCCTTATGTCTCTTCCATTGAATCACGGATCCACAGGGGATCATCTCATGGCATGACTTATACTTATCCATGTGGAATTTCTTTGCTCTTTTCGGTCTGTTTGTTGGATGATTCGCCCATTGGATCTTATTTAGCCCATGCATATTAGACGGCTTAAGTGATGACGTTGATGCGCCAGAACATCCCTCACAAGTTAAGCTAGCTGACAATGATAAAGTTTATAACTTGACTTCCGAGTGTCCTATTCCAAGCTGGGCGATGTGCATTGGCTTATTACAAATGCAATCAAACTAAAACATAAGAATAATAAAATAACGAAGCGATTGACTAGTGAAGGCTGCGCTGCCTACATCACCATTAATTTGTGTGCAAAATGTATTCAACCAAACTACATTTCATGATCAACAATATAAACATATGTGACTAGAAAATGTTATATGTTTAGAATGCGAAACCAAACCAAAGAGCCACATAGAGGCATCAGTACCTCTATCTACCAAAGTACCTGATACCTGAAGAGAATGGAGTAAAAAAGGATCAAACTTCTACAATAATCAATTAGAACATACAATAGCAAGGTGGATACAATAGGTAGCAATGGGATAGGGTTTTGATAGCAAAAATCAGAATCATTGTTAACTGAGACATTGTGTAGTGCACTATTTTCACCCATCGTTGAAAACACATGATTGTTTTGAATGACTATAAAGGGCAAATGATTATCATCTTTTGACAATTTTTGGTAGAATGGATCTAACCATTGTGAACAAATTTGTCTCAAAGATGACCATGTTTTGCGTTAGTCGACGTAGGTTCTATAATAATCAAAATGTGCAATAATATTTCTCAAAATTTTCCTTATGATATAGTGTTCTGCAAAAGGATCACTAAACTTTGTTAATGATATTAAAATCAATGCAATGTTTTATTCACTAATGTCGAAAGAATCTCGTGTATTTCCCAGATTATAATTGCTGGTTGGTGACTTTTTTTTTGTTATTGTTGAAAGCATAGTTACCAAGTCGGAAAACGGGAAAAAAACAGCAAGAGAAAAAATTGGAAAGATACGATGAAAACGGAAAAAACGGAAAAAAAACGTGAAAACATCGGAAAAAACAAAAAATATCTTAAAAATTATACCAAGTATGTATATATGTCATTTTCCAACATTAAGTAATCAAAAGTTCAAAACATATAGCATATGCATTTATTAAGCACGAACAAAATAAAACCCGAACTCAATTTACCGGACCAAAGTCGACATGTTTTATATGCGTTTTATACGCGTTTTTCTTGTTTTAAACGCGTATGGACGTTTTTTTTCAAAAAAAAGTTTTTTTCCTGTTTGCTACGACTTCGGATCGATACGCGTTTTATATGCGTTTTTTTCAAAAAAACGCCGTTTTGGTAACTATGGTTGAAAGGTCATTTTGTATTTTTAGTATTGGTCAAGGTGTTTTCCGCAAATATGCAAGGGCCTATTTTTTATTATAAACTATGGAGGAAAATATCTATAAGATGGAGCGGCCAACCACTTTCAAATTCAAAATTTTGAGGACCACCAACTCTATTTGAATTAAAATTCAAATAGAGGTTGTTTGAGTAGTTTAGGAGTCTATGTGGTTTTGGTCTTATCTGAATAGGGTGCCCCCTGCCCCTCTCTTTTCCTATATATTATAGAGATGCAAGGGGGGCCATAAGTAACAAAGCATCTTCTCCTCGAAGATTACTTCTACTTCTTTATTTTCTTTCAAGTACCATGGCTGTTACAGGAAGAGAATGGGCTAGGGTTCCAATGCAATAACAATGGAGGAAATGGATAGATCAGACCTATGTAGGCTTCGAGGTTCAAGTTGAACGACCAAGGAGGATGCAGTGCTCCAATTCTGCTTAGTGGAATCAAGTTCTGAAGCAATATACAAAGATCATGCTAATGCACACCTAATACATGGGAATACAGTTCAAGTGCATATGCTTTACATTCTATGAGGTCATTTGCATTGCAATATCCTTAGAAGTGAATGAATAACTGCAACATTTGTTGCAATTTTTTTGATTCTAACCAACTATTTAGTGCTGTCAGTTGCTTTACTGAAAATTAAAGTTTATTTTGTCATATGTATCTTCAATCATCAGTTAAATCTTTGCGACCTATATGATAATAAGATTGATAATTTTGGTAATGTATTTGGGTTATCTAGTATATAACTTATGGAACCCATTCAACATACTGTTTTCTTCGTTTTCTGAGGGAAGGCTCATATTTTGGGTAGTGATCGTTCCATGTTTTTTGCAGAGCAAATATGATTGGTTAGTGATCAAGTGTATTCTGCATCTTGACTATTATTTTCTTCATAATCACTTCTATAATAATTATATTACCATTGCATAATTATGGTATGTGATAACCAGTTTTGGGTTTGCAATTGATTTTTCTTCCTTGGCATTTTGCAGGTTCTTGTTATGACCCCTATGATACTGCTGGATAACTTACGACATTGTTTCATCAGGATGGATCTAATTGCACTTCTGATTTTTGATGAATGCCATCATGCACAAGCACAAAAGAGGCATCCTTATGCACAAATCATGAAGGTGTTTGTGCTTTGTAATGAATATAATTTTAGCAATCACTGTACTATTCTTACTGAATTATTTCGTTAGTAATTGCCTAGGAGTTCTATAAAACTAACAGCACAAAACGTCCTCGGATATTTGGCATGACTGCTTCTCCTAGCATTGGCAAAGGTAATGTGACTACTATCTCAATGTTAAAATCCTTATATATCTCAATGTTAAAATCCTTATATTTAATGTATTTTTCACGTCTACTACTATATTTTTCTGCAGCTCTAATTCTTGACAGGGTATGTCATTTTTCTATGTGGTGCAAAACTAATTTTTTTTTGTGTTGTCAGATTTATTTTGATGTATATCTGGTGCTGAATAAATCTATAATTTTAATTTTAGTTTTTGTGGATTACCCTTGAAATTCTACCTGAAAACTTTTGGTGCAAACCAATGAGTGTGTACACCCTTGGTTGGAGGCAGATTTGATCAGTTTATTCCCTTAGAATCTTTGATTGATCACACACATTGATTTCCCTTGATTACTCTGCAAAGTCTACACATATTGGTTATGAGATACTTTGCTTCTCTATCCATCTGCAAATTTTGTAGTAGTAGTTGCAAATCTCGCTATCTTTCTAAATATTTGAAGGCTAATGAAGGCTTTTTGGTGAGTACATACGACATAGTCCATACTGTGGGTATACCAGTGCCTTTGTGTAACCTCAGAGCTATCCCAGCCTCACTCTGGCTAGGATAGTAGCCAGCATCCACCAGAGGCCTGATTCATGTTGAGCCTAATTATCTGTATTTTTTTAAAAAGTATTTATTTTCTATTTTTCGAGTTCTTTTTAGGCCTATTTTTTGACTTTGCATTTAAGTCACATTTGCTTTCTTTTCGTCCCATATTGCCTGGGGATGTTGATGGAAGCAAACCAGTCTCTTATATAAAGGCTTGGTACACCTTCATTATGAACAATGAATGTTCGAATAAATTATTGTTTTTCTTGGATTAGATATAATTAGTGGAGGATTCCTCACAATTCGTTGGATCCCAGATTCCCCCCTCCCCCTCCTCTTCTCAGCCTCACCATAGCCGCTGCATGCTCCTCGCCTCTATCTGGGTGAAGCAAGGTTTTAAATTTCAGTTTCGTGTCGGGTTTTGGTCCAAGCTAAAACCGAAATTGACAGTACCAGTTTCGGTTCCGAAAGTTGAAACCGAAATAGTCTGAAATTATCCGAAATATGACCGAAATTGACCTAAACAAGGGTTCACACATACCTTTCATTTCGGTCCCAAAATATTTGATCAAAATTTTGGTATTTAGGTCGAAATTTGAAATTTCAATCCTTGGGGTGAAGACATGCACCGGCCACCTCTACTCTCCACGTGCAGCTAGACCACTCCGCAGCTACTTTCGGCCCAGCCACTAGTTCTTCATATTGATATGTTCCCTTAAAGATCCCTCACAGATGCACAACTTCGTACCACGGAATAAAATCCCGTCTTGTAAGACATAAGATACAGTCAAGTTGGTGCCAAACTTTTGACATTCCTCCCCATATGGACCAAAGAATGGATCATCCTTATATAGATCTCGTTGGGAATCGAAGGAGACCACCCGATTCTTCAGAGACACTAGGAGATGTGACCGATGACTCAGGGCATCGGCAACTCAATTGATAACTCCTGCCTTGTGCCTAAGATGAAAGGTATACTCTCGCAAGAAGGTGAGCTACTTAACTTGACGTTTGTTTAGGTTCATATGAGATCCCAAATATTTCAATGCTTTGTGGTCAGAATTAAGCACGAATTCTCTTTGGATAAGATAGTGATGCCAAAATCAGAGAGCTTGAACGATAGCATAGAATTCTACATCGTATGTAGAGTAACGTGATCGTACTTCATTTAGCTTCTTACTGAAATATACAGTAGGTCGTCCCTCTTGGCTAAGGACTGCACCTATGCCAATATGAGATGCATCACAATCTATCTCAAAGACTTTGTCAAAATCAGGGAGTGCTAAAATTGGGGCACTCGTCAGCTTAGATTTGATTAACTCAACGCTCTTTTTTGCAACTGGTGACCATTGGTATTTGACCTTTTCCTCTCTTAAGACAATCCGTGATGGGGGCTATTAGACTATTAACGTTCTTGAGAAATCTTCGGTAGAATGATGCCAATCCATGGAAACTCCTAACCTCAGAGTAAGTGTTATTGGGACTTGCCAACTTTGGATAGCCACAATTTTGATGGGATCAACTTTGATTCCTTCAGTTGGCACAATATATCCTAGAAAGATTAGGCTATTAGTAAGGAACAAGCACTTCTTAAGGTTAACATAGAGTTTGTACTCTTTCAAAGTTCTAAGCATCTCTCTCAGATGGATAAGGTGATCCTTAGTTGTGGTGCTGTAGATCAAAATATCATCAAAATGCACGACCATAAATTTCCAATGAAGGGTTGGAGGGCTTGGTTCATCACCCGCATGTAGGGCTTGCAATTCTGGACCCGACACGGCAGACCCAACATGAAGTTAGTGGGTCTGGGTCTAGGTTAAACGGGTTCGGGTCACAAACGGGTCGACACGGTAGACTCGTTTAATAAATGAGTCGGGTCCGGGTTTAGGGTCTGGACACGGTAGACCCGTTTAAAATTCAACGGGTCGGGTTGGGTCTACTCACAATCGATACTGTTGTATGTACTACCAGTGGGTCTTATCGGGTCAGCTCGGGTCGAGTCGGATTGGATCGGATCGAATCGGGTCAACTGAATAGACCCGTGTGGTAAATGGGTCTAACGAGTCTTATCGGGTCTACCCGTTTATTAGCGGGTCGGGTATGAGTTTAGGGTATAGACAAAATTAGTTAAATGGGTCGGGTCCGAGTCTAGGGGTTTTGGACACAACTCGAATATAGACACGACACGAACCCGAGCTGATACGACTCATTGCCACCCCTACTCGCATGAATGTGCTTGGGGCGTTTGACAAACCAAAGGGCATGACAAACCATTCATAAAGACCTTCTCTAGTCTTGAATGTTGTTTTCCACTCATCTCCTGGTTGGATTCGTATTTGATGGTAACCATTTCAAGTCTATATTGGAGAAAATTTTCGAGCCATGCAACATATCAAGCATGTCATCAAGTATAGGAATGGGGAACCTATACTTAATTGTAATTTTATTAATGGGATCCTTTTTGAGAGTGAGCAATGCAGGGACTGCACATGGGCTCAAACTCTCTCAGACAAAACATTTGCGAAGCAACTCAGAAAGTTGCCGATGTAGCTCTTTGTACTTGCTCAGACTCATTCTATAATGAGGGAGATGTGGTAAACTAACTCCTGGAAGAAGATCTATTTGATACTGAATGTCTCTCGAAGGGAAAATTCCATCACAGAGATCATCAGATACGCCATTCTTGGGTGAGTTTTGAGGATACATTATGACTCGGTGATGACCATGAGTGGTGTGCCGTGTTCATCCTCGACAGTGTGTATTGGCTTAGACTCTGATTCTCCTCCCTCCTCCTCATCCTCTTGATTCTCCTCCCTCCTCCTCCTCCTCTTGATTCTCCTCATCTTCCTCATCCTCTATGAGATTGGCTTTAGGATTGAACTTTCGCTTAGGACAGTCAGCCGACTTGTGCTCGGAGCCCGGAGCTGATCCTAGAACGTCCTTTGCTTTGTTCCATGTGTTCTCTTTAAGTTGGGAAGATTTTTTTTGGGAATATTTTGATTAATGTTGGAGGGGGATTTATTCCAGGTATTCTCTTTAGGCCATGCCGATTTATTTGAGGTACTAGTCGACGCGTTGTTGCTTCCATACCAGTTTGTGGAGCACGATTGATTTGATTCGACTTTATTGGCTTGCCTTTAAGTATCACTAATCCAGTACAAGTCATAAAGTCAAACAACTTCTTGAATTGGTAGACGAAGACCGTTAACATTGCGGGCAACACTATGTTCTTCATCTTCATGAAGATCATTATGTTTTTGCATCTTGTAAAATTCTTCGGTGTGATAGTCTACAGATTTATTGTTTTGCCTCAAGTTCTAGAATTTTTGAAAGATGTTTTGCTTGTAGTCAGTGGGGAGAGATTTTTGGTTCATCTTTCGTTTCATGTGTTCCCAAGAACTGATCTTGCTCTTCCTTTTCGGACTCGAGAAGCTTAGAGTTGCTTCCATCATATCAATGCATGACCCTTTAATTTGAGGCTAACGTACTTAACCTGTGTATCCTCAGGAAGTTCTTTCCACTCAAAGAACTGGTCGATCCTATCTACCCAGTCAAGATACTCTTTGGGATCCAAGTGGCCTTCAAAGTCTTCGACATCAACTTTAATCCTATGATCCCATCCCTTTTGTGGCCTCTCCTCTCGTCCTCGCTGTTGACGAATAGTCCCACATCGGTGAGGGAGGCACCCACCACTTGCTTAATATACACCCTGTGGGCCTCCTTTACGACCCAGTTTTTGGTGTGTGAGGGTATCTAACATGGTATCAGAGCTGGCTCGTCTCCTACTCCTACACTAGGTGCTCCCCATCGATCGTGCCTTGCCACGTGTGCTCCGCTTTGGAGGATCCTTGCCACGTGTGCTCTTCATGAGGGGGAGTGTTAACGGATAGTCCTACATCGGTGAGGGAGGCACCCATCACCCGCTTAATATACCCACTGTGGACCTCCCCTTAGAACTCGGGTTTTGGGCGTGAGGGTATCTAACACTCGCTAACACCTATTACGCCTATGAGGGATTGTATCCCTAACGCTCTTGCCAAGTAGCCGGTAGGTTACCCGGATTAGGATTTGGGTTTTGGGCATTATTCCGATTTGGATCACCATGGAAACTTGCCAGATGATTGTTGGCTACCTAAAAAAATTTGGGAAACAATTTGTTGGCTTTCTTTTGAAGTCCCCTACTACCGAACAAGTCAGTAAAGTTGTCCTATTTTGCCGGATGCATGCACTATGGATGAAATTTTTTTTTCTCGAAACGTGTGTGGTTATGGATGCTACACGAATAAAATATCAAAAATTAAATTAAGGACAACAAGCACGCAAGATTATGTGTGTGCTATTCTAGGAGCAGAACTTTGCGCTGATACCAATTGATGCAAATCCGGTTGCATGACACGGGAGGTAGTTACTTTTAGAACAAGTTATGACTTAAATTAACAACTAAATAGTAAATTTCAGCAAGCACCAAGCATCTATGATCAGATTTTTATCAAGAAACAACCTCCCTAATCATTATAGCATGTATAAAAGTTGACAAATATGAAAAACAAGCAATAGTACACGATATATCTCAAATCTGAATTTAAAGATAATAATTTCTGCAACTAAGTACTCATGCAAAGGACTAATAAAAGGCGTGGGTGGTGATCCAACGACGTTCCAAGCAAGCCAAGCCAAATAGGGAATATGGATAATAATAGGGTGTATGGATCTAAGGCGTATTGCGATCAAAAGCCCATGAAACCAATGGGCATATGGTAATATAAAAAAAAGAAGAAAGATAATACCTATAGATTCAAGATCTCTATGCGGATCAAGCTATGTCGGTGAAGACGAATGGTGGGGAGGTGGAAAGCGACGAGGAAGAGTGAGGGAAGAAGCCGGATGAAATCCCAAGCAAGACACCGAAGAACAAAGGGTGCACCTTCTGTACGATCTCACGATCAACCAATGCTTTCAGAATTTTACGTTCAATCCCTTTATCTAGGGTTTCATCTCTTGTTTATAAAACCCTTCAAATCCCAAGATAGAAGCGCAAAAGTAAAGATAGATGCAAGAGAAAAGGGGACAAAAAGAAGGGGCGTGCCTCGGTTTCTGCATCAAAGAAGGGGGAGAGAGAATATTGCACAAGTGTGTGTGTGTGTGTGGGGGGGGGGGGGGAGGTTCTCGGTTTTCCGTGCATAGAAAGAAAGGAAAAGAAGATGTGCGATCTTCTTTTCTCGCGGAAAAGAAGCTGCATGGCTTCTCTTCATCAAAGAGAGTAAGGAGAGGTGGTTTCGGCTTGATAAGGGCGCATCATTACTTGCGGAACAAAAATAGGCTTTAATGGCTTGGCTTTGATGATTTGTTTACTTTTACAGCGTTGGATGTAACATCCGACGCCTCCCGTCCTCCTACATGGCACAATTATTATTCATCCACTTAAGATTATAACCGACCAAAACATAAAATAATTGGGTGCGACAAACACCACATCATAGGCAAAAAGTTGTAGAGAACAATCAAGACTTCCGATTTTTGTTCGGAGACAGGCGATGAAACCCAAAAGATAAACTACTAAAAATAAAGATCAAATAGCGTATGTAGAGAGATGTGGCTACATCAACTCCGCTACAACTTTTGGCCTAGTCGGCCACTGGCAAGGCACCCTTGGCAAGCCAGCTACCCACCAAGGAACCCTAAGCCTGCCGACCCCTCCTGCAGGGGCACCCCAAGTCTGCTAGCGACCTGCGTGGGCACCCTAGACTACCCACCAGCCCTCTTCTCCTTGCTGTAGTACTACTTGGGTCCACCAGGCCCTCCCGCGGCCCCTTCGTGACCGACTGACCCCTCTTGAGCCCTCTACCAGCTTTTTGGGACGCCTTGATTTGCTAGAAGATGGACGAAGCCCCCATGGGGCCTTCACGAAGCCTCGGTGACATCCAGACACTCAGATCCGCTTCTTCGAGCAACAACTATCCCAAGGAATCCAGATCCCATCCCCCGGATCCGGACTTGCATCAATGAGGTGACATCCTTCCTTGTTAAATTATTCGGTCTATCCCATCATCATGCTAGCCCTAGATTAACTTCATTTAAGGGCATGTTGTCAGTTTGATTAGATCTTGAATAGTACATGAACCTACACCTTTTGAATCAAACCTATTGAGCTTGAAAAATTATTCTTTGAAGCCCTTTGTGGCAATTAGGAAATCTATTGAATCCATCTTAAACACTAATCTACTCGGAAGTCCTTACCTTCATATGATCTCCCTGCGAAGAATTTGCACGACCTGGATGAGGGACTTCAGGATCTTGGCTCCTATTATTTAATTATCATTTGCGCAAGTTCTAAAGTAACCACATCTTTTCAACGACCATTCATCGGCCTTTGCTGAGATTAAATCTGAAAGTTAAAATCTTTATAAAGGTTTTTTCGTATGTCTATGCAGCATCAACTTTGGCTTCAGAGCCATGTGTTTAAATTAGGGCAAACCTTTTGCACTTCGGTGCATGTCCACATGTAGCGGAAAGATCTATCATCACAATATGGATCCAAATGCTACTCAGCGAGTGTTAGATGCCGTTGCTTCCTTAGGAAATCAAATCACTAAAGTTGAGACTCGAATGAATGCCCACTTGGCGATAATTGAACATTTCATTACTAACCTTTGTAATGTTGCAAACGACGGAGAATCTGAACAAGGGGAGGTACGACAGCCTCGCTCCAGAGGTCAAGGGTAACGAGCGATGGACTATCACGGAGCGTGAGAGACCCCTGATGAACGCGGAATGCGCAAGGCAGAAGCACCAAGCTAAGATGGTCGCTTCGAGCCAAAGGTCTTCATGGACTGGCTCACTGACATGGGCCACTACTTCGAGTGGTATGGCATGTCAGAAGAACACATATTTCGCTTTGTGAAAATGAAACTTAGCTGTCCAGCCAAGCTTCATTGGACAATGATAGGTCTAATTAATAGATCAAAGTAACCTCCAATTGTGTAGTGGGATGAGATGAAGGAGAAACTTGTGGTAAAATTTGTCCCCATTTCCTATAAGCAACGCTTGCTAGAGTAGTGACAAATGTTTACTTGAGGGTGCAAACATGTAACTGAGTATATTGCTTGCTTTAAGTTTTTCATGTGTTGTGACGCACGATAAGATGTGGGATTGACTTTGTCTTGGTTTAGGTCTTGTTTATGAGATGACTTATTGAAGGAGCTCATCCTTCGTGAGGTCAACACTCTTGAGCATGGCTATCAACTAGTCCAAGATCTAGAGCGTTACAATAAACTGCCCATCTTCAAGCGATTCGATCTGAAAGGCTCAATGAACAAGCCGATCACTTGTAAGTCCAACACTTGGAGTAAATCAACAAAGTCTCATAACCCTAATACCATCAACTCAAGTGATCCTAAAAGCAAAGAAGTCTTATGTGATCCTCCTAGAGCTTTTTGAGATCAATGCCATAGATGTCTCAGTTATGGGCACATGACTAGTCAATGCCCTATCAAGAAGGCTCTGATCATCAAAGAAAAGGAATATTAGGAAGTTGGAGAGCAATAAGTAGTCTATGAGCCGGATGTCGACTTCGAAGATTTGGAAGATATAGAGGATCGACTGTGATGCATGCATACCAACTCCATAGAGGGACCTACCCCTTGATGCAGCTTGATCTGCATCCCCAGTTTTTCATATTACATGTTTATTTTATATAGTAGCTGATAGGGCTTGATGGTACCCTAACCCTTGTTATTAGCCAAACCTTTTACATCTATGTTTTTTTTCTTTCAAAAAACTGTGCACCTGAGGCTTGCACCGATGCAAAAGGTGTGCAAATGGCGTGACCACGTGGGGGTGCGCCACAAGAATGTGGCATGCACCTCATAGGATGGTACATCTCAGTCGAGCGGCACAATGCCTTTTTCATGCGTCTCACGACCCTGACCTAGAGCTCCTTGAGGAATTTGTCTCGTCCACCTTTAAAAACAACGATATCATTGATAATTAGTACTTAGTTTGCCTCAAATCACAAGTTTGTGGTGGGCTCACATTGTCAGGCCAAGAAAAGAGGGAAAAATGTTTAACAATCTTTGATCCACCAAAGAAGAAGCACCGTAGGAGTGATCCATGTGCTCCACACACATGGCACTCGAATGAGACTACAAAAGTGCTCGATGGACAACACTTATCCACACAGTATACATGGGAAACTTTTAGGGAAACACATAATTGAGTTACCACCTATACGGCTATACCACCATGTAGGGGAACCTCGAAGGTTTCAGACAGAGCTGTCATAAAATTTAAATTTCTTGAGCATCACACTGGTCCTTTGTTCTACTACTCAATTCGTACTCTTTAGACCCAGAGTTAACAAGGCACACGCCTAGGGGATGCCTAAGTGACAAGGGCTTGCAAAGGGCTATAGGCTAGGGGCGCCTTGATCAATTGTACAAGGAGCACTCCTAGAAGAGTCTGGGCATGCGGCTATGCTATCAAAGTCGGGACTAGTCGGCGACTAGTCCCCGACTAGTCCCTGGGCGGCATTTTGCCGACCGATTAATTTCGATTCCGTCATTGCTGGGCGGAATCCCGATTAGTCCCCGACTAGACCCGACTAGTCCCCGACTAACGACTGCCGACTTCTACCCAGGCAGCATTCTGCAAGCAAATTTTTTTTTTGAAAGGAGTCTTTGCAAGCAATTTTGTTTAGGTTTTTTTACATTGGCTCAAAGTCTTGAGTCGCAAGACTCCCAACTATGGCTCTTCCATGTAATCATCTGTTGAGCACCTGAGAATCTCAGATAAAAACATAGACAAATAATTAGTTTATTTGTTGATAGCCATATAACCCTATAATCAAAATTGGGGTTGTTCACTGATTAAACACCATCAAACAAATATTGTGATGAATTCTTAGTTCTGAGTCTTTTGACATGGGTATGAAGCTAATACAACTGTGTTCTGTTAGACTGTTACTTATGTATTTTTACCCATGCTGTGAAGTGTGAAGGTATGTATTGTTATTAACCGACTAATATCATATACTTATTGACATTTATGCTAGTTCATATATCATATATGTTTAGGGAGGGGGGGAGGGGTTAGAATAAGTTTTGGCCGACTAGTTCCGAATTAGTCCCGACTAGTCCTAGTCGGCCCTTGGCCGACTAGGGCCGACTACCGACTTTGACTGCATACCGCACGCCTAGGCACGTTAGAGAAGGCGACAATTTTTACAATTTGGTAACTTAACCTTAAGGGCCAAATCTGTTAACCCCCAGTCCTCCCCTACTTCACCCTAAGGGCCTAATGGATCCTAGTTTGGCGACTTACACAATTTCGATAGCCGCACCCCACTTAGCGTGTGCTTGGTTAAGCTTTCAAGGATCACCGACCACGAATAATAGCATAAGCGGGCAACACTTTTTTTTTTCCTGTTTAGATCAATAGATCGAGGGAGCGGACCGTGTATTTGTGCTATTGCGGTCCACATAGTTGACTAGAAAACCAGATCTGATGCCACTCGAAAAAGACATGGCATAAAACCTCTGTATGACTGCAGAGTCAGGTTGGAGTGGGCCACTAATAGTCAGCGAAAAATCTTAGTCAAATACGTGATTAAAGATAGAGCAACCCCTCCCCCTCCTCTCTCTTGAAGCAACCACTCGCCCTTTCTCTTCTCAAGCAGCGCCTTCCCTTCCCCACTCAAAGTGAAAGAGCCCCAATGCTGATCGCCTTCCCTTCCAAAGTGAGGCCAATCGCTGCGTATCTCCTCTCCTCTCGAAGCAAAGCCGTCCGCCTTCATGACATGTGTCGCCTCCAACACCATGTTCTCTTTTTATTTTTCCATGATCTGCCTTCTTTGGTTCTTAACTTAGTTCCTCTATTAGTTCTAACCAACTATACAACAATTTGTTTCCCCCCCTCCGGCTGTAATTTCTATAAATGGTGTTTAATTTCTTCTCCAGTGTTTGATTAGTCTGTGGTTCTTTTCCTGATATTTTTGGTTAATTAACGAATGGACTCCTTGTTACTATATCGTTCAATTTGATGTCAAGATAGTGTCAAGTGTATGTTTTATATCATTTCTGATTACATAAGACAATTATTTATATACGTGTGAATTTTAAACTACTATACATTCTTAGTATTTGATGCAGCCTGATCAGCATCCTGAGTACTACAGTTCTTAATCTTCAATTTATCTTTTATTTATGCATTGTAATAAAGGACTATGAGCAGTTTTTGACTAATTTTTATTTTATTTAGGCATTTAGAGACATTAAATTGGTTATGTTTGATACCTATATCGTGAGAGATGTTCATGATCACATTTGTGTGACTTGTAGGTTAAATCCGAGCCAATCTGGGTGTCTTTTGAGTACTTAATACAATAAATTGGCTAGTAGGCACGAATGTGAGCAACCGATGGTCAAGATTAGAACTCAATCTGACGGCTAATGGTGATAACTTGATGCAAACCCTGTTGCGATACACGGAAGCTTAGTCAATTTTAGAACAAGTTATGATTTAAATTTGCAACTAAAAAGTAAAATTCAGCAAGCACGAATCATCCACGATCAGATTTTTATATGGAAATAGCCTCCTTAATCAAGTTAGCATGCATAAACGTTGACAAATAAAGAAAACAAGACAATAGGATTAGATTAGATCTCGAAAGATATTGCAAACAATAATTCCAGCAAAGTAGTGCTCATGCAAAGGACTAATAAAAGGTTCGGATGAAGATTCAACAATGTACCAAGCAAGCCAAGCCACAATAAGGATTAGGGTTGATTATAAGAACTATGGATCTATGGTGGGATGCGATCAAAAGCCTATGATACCGATGAACATATGATAATATAAAAAAAAGCAAAGAAAAATAATACCCGTGAGATTCAAGATCTCTATGCAGATCAAGCTTTGTCGATGAAGACGAATAGCGAGGAGGTAGATAGTGACGAGGAAGATCGAGAGAAAGAAGCCGGAACAACTCCAAGAAGAAGACGATGGTAAACGAAGGACACACCTTCATGATTTCTCGATCAAAGCAAAAGCTTTCAGATTTTCTCTTCAAAATTCTGTCCTCAAACTAGGATTTCATCATCTATATATAGGGCAAGGATCACCATCTCATAGGAGAAGAAGAGGGCTGAAAACGTGAGCAAGTTGGAGAGAAAATAGGGGCTTGTGGCTTGCTCTCGGGAAAACCAATCCCGTTTGGGATTTCCGTGCGGGAAAAGAGGGATGCAGAGAAGGGGGGCTGCGGCCTTGTTCGCGGGAACAAGAACGCACCAAGGGGGGGGGGGGGGGGGGGGGTTGCAATCTCTTCACAATAAAAAAAAGATCCCGTGATCTTTTTAGTGCTAAGGGCACCCCCCAACTTAAATTTTAAACGGTTAAACCCCTATTTAATGTAAAGATTGCTTTGGGCACCCCCTAATGGATTTAAATGGCGTTAAGGCTTGGCTATTGGCTTCAATGGATTGGCTATGGGCTTGCTTGTCTTCACACCGTCGGATGCGACATCCAACGCCTTCAGTCCTCCTGCATGGCACGATTATTATTCATCCACTTAAGATTATAAATGGCCAACATATGAAATAAGTGGGTGCGACAAAATCCCGCACCATAGGCCAAAAAATTGTAGACAACAATCCAGACGTCCAATCTTCGTCCGGAGACAAGCGATGGAGCCCAAAAGACAAACTACTACCAACTACAACATAAAAAGAAAGATAAAGTAGAATATGTAGCTTGATGTGGCTACATCAGTTAATGCGGCTACATCATATCTTAAATAAATAACTGAGTGGGCATTCATTGGTCTTCAAAATAAGCCAATTGGGCTTTTATGATAAGCCCTATAGGGGCCTTACTCCTATCCACGCATCCCCACCCCACTTTTTTAACGTAACAGCGCCCCCTTCTCTCTTCTTTTTTTACCGTACGATGTACGAAATATGCGGCCGCCACCTCCCTGTTCTCTTTTTCCCGTGAAACGCCCCTTCCACCCGCACGCCTTCTCCTTTCCTTCTCTTTCCTCTCTCTCTCTCTCTCCATATTTGTTATCTGATCTGAGCTTTTAAAATCTTTTGGCCTTGTGATATCCACCATGAATGAACAAGCCCTAATTTTATGAAAGGGTTGAAGAAAGAAAATAAGGGAAGGTTTGCTGAATTTTATTTGCCTCTTGTGGGAGCTTTTGGGAGAGACTTGAGTCCCCATCATCTTCCTCGACTTCGCCTTGACAAGCGTCAGCATCCACTCTTGGGAGTGGTACACGACTAGCGAACTGAAGATTTCAGCGGCTCTGATCGACCAACTTCGCTCTGCGTAGGACTCACTTGTGTCTCCTTGCAACCCGTGGTGGTCTGTGTATCATTAACTCCATTTCTTCATCTTTTCGCTATTTTATCTTCTTTTCAATTAAAATCTGCACTTAATCTTTTAATTGCAGCCATCATCTTTGTGCAGAATGTTCATTGTTCCCTGTCCTCCCTTTTATGCTGAATCATCTATAGATCATCCTAGTTCAATCAAAATTTTGCCTTCTTTTCCATATTATTTGCTTGCTGAAATTGAGATATAATATGCAGATTTCAGTTTGTCGTTTGAATATCAATCTTTATTGTCATAGCTTATGTCTTTATGAATATGACTGCATGTGATCTCTAGTTCTATTTTTAATAATCTTTAAAGTGCAGAATTCTGTGGTTTTATTGCGCTATTCTCATAATTACTGGTTAGTTGGATTTGGGACTGCCTAAGGCTTAAGATTGTGGTGTGCCTTTATTGGTGCCTATATTAGTATTGGATTTCTTTTAATAGGCTCTGAAGCATTTGATTCGTATATGAATATACATGCTGATAAAGATTAGGCAGCGCTTAGGCTCGAAGTGCTCTCCAGGTGGCTAGCGTCTTGAAAACTTCTTTTAGACCCTTTCCAACTTTGGTAGAACTTCTATTCTCATTCTAGAACTGTCAAAATATGGTCTGAAGGTTACAGACAAATGATAAACCAAAATTATATCTATACTTTTTTCAATTCAACCACTTCATCATTAGGTATCTTATCTCATTTAGGAATCCTAATTTGAAAAGGAAACCTAATTTATCAAGAAATCCCATGTTGAGTCCCATAAAGGAATTCAATTTTAAATAAAATTCTGTTTTGGGTAAATTAAGAATCCTAATTGAAGTAGGAATCCTTGAAAATTTCGGGTACCTTTTCTTCTTCTTCTTGTTCTTGTGCTTTGATTTGAATCCAAATACTTAGCGAAGAAGGATTCATCGAGCTGATTTTAAAAAGGGTTGGTAGCCATGGTTGTATTTGCCTTTTTTTAAGTTTCTTTTTATGCATTATAATGGATATGCATCATTTTGCAGGTGGGTCTAATCAGTTGAACTATACCAAATGCATCAACAGTCTCGAGAGTTTACTTGATGCCAAGGTGCATTAGGACAATCATTAATTGACGGTATCAGGTTCTATTGTTTCCCTCAATTTCTTATGAGCGTGCCCTCTAATTTCTACCATGGTTGCATAGGTATGTTCTATTGATGACAATATCGAGCTGGAAAGTATCGTTGCTTCTCCAGATATAAAAGTCTACTTCTATGGTCCTGTGGTATATACTTCTTCAAGTCTTATATTAGCTTATTGTAGAAAACTCGAGGAGATAAAGCCCCAGGTAAATCTGCTGATTTATAGTTCATGCAGGAAACTGTCTTATTCCAACCATTCTGACTTATGGCTATTTGTGTGTGATACGAACAGTTTATGTCCATGGTAAGAGAGAATATATGTGATGTTAAAGATCGCAAGAAGACAATAAAGTTGATCTGGAGGATCCATGACAATTTGGTCTTTTGTTTGAAAAATCTAGGCCTTTGTGGGGTAATACAAGTGAGTTAATGCTGATTATATATCTTATTGCACTACCTCTCATGGTAGATATCATATTATGCATATTATAATGACAAGTAGACCTTTCATTGTCAGTTGTAGAGCGTCACTGTAGTGATCTATAAATTCTCCTAAGATGGCCTCCACTAAATTGCTGTTGTCTCACTTAAAATACTTTTGCTTGCTGGATACTCCTTGGTCCTTGAGCACTTGAATTACTCACCTTTCAGTTTTCTCACTTAAAATAGAACCACATTTTGCTTGCTGGATAAATTACCAACTTTGAGTTGCGGTGAGTAAAGATGGTCCACGGTCTACCATGTATGATAATCAGTTGTGACATAGCCTCCGATCTCAATCAAATAATAGTTCGATTATCTATGACTTTGGTTTTTATTTTCTGTCGATCCGACTGACGGATCTTGAGTTATTTATGTTTTTATTTCTGGTTTGGGTAGGTGCGAGCCATGTTTGCATCCGGTTCGAGCCACAGATGCCGAACTGACTCATTTCTATGCTTAAGTTTTAGCCGTAGGATCTTAAGATGACTTAAATCTCAATGGATGAAATTCAAAGGGAGCCAAACCCTAGCCGAACACCCCCTCACCCGTCCGGCCCTCCCTTCCAGCGGAAAGACCCGCGCGGGCACGCCTCGGGAAGTATGCCCGCGTCCTCCTCTCTCCATCCCGCGCGGGTGTCTCTCTCTTTCTTTCCTTTTTTTTCTTTGTTGTTCCTTGCCTATAAAGCCATACAAAACCCTAATTGAAGGGGAGGATGAATATTGAATTGAAACCCTAAAACGGAGAAGTGGGATCGCTTGTTCGACGTCTCATCCGAAGAATCATTTTGCTTCCAGTCTTCTTCTTCCCTCCGCAAGCTTCTACCTCGTCACCATGCCTTCGTCTACGACTTCGCGGGAGATCGACGTGGAGATCCTCCATCCTCCAAAGATCAAATCTTCTCGGCTTCTTCATCCTTTTCTTCCGGACCACGCCTCCTCTTCCGCCCCTTCATCTGCAACAACGGAGCCTTTGATAGCGGCCGGCATTGACCAAAGCACGGTTTGAATCGTCCCTCGATATTTTCATGTGATAAATCTTCCCTTTCAATCCGGCCTATTGCTGATTTTCAGTTACGGTTTCAAAACACTTGGCTTCTGAAGAATCTCATCCATTAGGTTTTATCGCTTAGATCTATGCTTGTTCTTTGAGACTTTGGCTTTATTATTTGAGATTGCGTTAGTTTTTATTGCTGGAATTGTTTATTAAATCTGAAATTAATCATTATCAGGTCAAGTTTTATTACTTCGTTAAATTAAATCTGTTTGGGCATGAATGAATGATGATCCGTAGCGATAGTCTTTGCTGAAATTTGATTCAATACGTGCAGAATTTTATCTTTAATTGTTTTAAATTCAGCACTTGAGTTTCTTTTAGCATCTGCATCTATCATAAAGTAGATTAAGAGATTGCACATTTTGTTTTATGTAATCATCCTGTAGCTAGTAAATCTGTGTCAATGGGTTTCGGATCTGTTATGGGTCCAAATCGTGAAGTGAGGGGTAAAGAATGCAGATTAACATATGTAGTACATTAATCATTGTGAAATTTGTGCAGTCCCACATAAGCTAGAGCAGACATGCTATAGCTCCCTAGCTTGGAGAAGCACCCAGTTAACTGATTCTTTACCCGTGCTTTTGGAGAATATATTCACTAGTTGATCTCTGAATGTGTCAACCAGTATAATCATTCTTTTTTCTATCTTCTCATGGATGAAATTGATGCATGCAATTTCTTTGCTTTATCTTCTCATGGGTTGAAATTGATGGATGTGCTAAAATGCAGTTATCATATTGCATATTGGATGATCTCGAAATGCCCGGAGGTTAGTGTTTTCGTTGAGAGAATAGAAAATAGATTAGGCTATTTACTAGCAAGCTAGAGGTGCACATTGGGCTTTAGGCTATAGCCACATGTTGAGTTCTCTTGGGAGTCGGTTCAAGGTTAGCAAATAACAAATAATTATTCATATGCTAGTGTGATGTAGATCCCAAGTTCAAACATGTGACATATATATCTGGACTAATGTATATGAGCTTGGTTCTCGTGTTGGGTTGGGTCTACCTGAGCCCCAACTCGGAACCAACTCATATTTAGTCGAGTCCACAAATCTTAGAACCGAACCGATCCCTTAAGATCATTCCGAACCATTAGATCATGGAACTTGGATGTGTAATCCTCGACGGTCCTAGATCCTAGCTTTAGGTTATGTAGTTTCTAGAATCTATTTTTTCTGGTTGTCGAATGTGATAAACTTTCCATTCAGCTTTTCATTTTTTTTCCATGTTCTAACCATCTCTTCGCTTCGTCGTTGCCTAATATTTCGGAGTTGGTTCCTCGGCCCATACTAAGGTGTGGCCCTTCACCTTGAGAGATACAAACTTAACCCTCTTGCCCTCAAGTATATTCATTTCTTGTTAAATCATTATCCTACCTGTTCTACCCATTCTAGGTAGATTTCTGGCTAGCCCTTACCATTGTAATCCTCAACTTCTATTTTTATCCCATAATCCCTCTGTTCTTGGAACCTATCATTGTTAATGACTTCACCCTGTTTTACTCTGGGATTTTGATTCATCCTCGCATTCCTATCTAGGTTTCTTTGGTTTTGTAGGAGGGTGGCTAGAAGCTCATTGTTATGTCGGTTGATGTTTTGACCACGGCCACAACTATAGTCATCATCTTAAGCATAGTCTTAATCATTTTGAGAGGATCAGACTACTGAGAATTATCTTGACTTGACATCCTATATGTGATGCAGGCACCAATAAGGCACACTACAATCCTAAGCCCTTTTAGGGTTTCCTTTGGTCAATAACTATGATTTAATGATCAATATAGCGACGTACGAATCAAAAGGGCAGCAAACATAAATTATCTCATGCAGTTCTAAAAGGCTATGCCGTCAACATTAAGCATGAATCAGATTTAAGCAATATAAACACAATATTATCACGAAGAACAGAATTCAGCATATAATATATTCCATCGCAGCAATAGATATTGAAATAGAACAATAGGCATGCATCAGATTTTCACTAAAAATAGGTTAGAGATGTTTGCTAGGGTTACCGGCAGACTATAGATAGCGAATCTAATAGATAGGCAAAGTTATGGCTTCAACTAGCGATGAAAAGGATGATGACGGCTGCGATGCGGAGCGGAGGCAATGGAAACGAATGGAAAATGATGCGGATGCGATGGAAAACAAAGAAAAGAAAAGATACTGCCTGGGGTTTCCCGCCGTGGGTCGATTGCAAGGATGCGCCGACGATCCTGCACACGGAGCAAGGCCGGACGTCGGGAGAAGCCGGAACCTTCGGAAAATCAGCACCAAGGCCTTCACGAGGCGAAGTCGTGGAAGCGGCGAGGATCGGGGACACGAGTCTCGCCCGGAAGCACTCACGTAGAGGCACGAATTTCAGCAATTCTTCAAAATCTGATTTCTTCTTTTCTTCTTCATCTTTTTGTAGGCTAGGGTTTTGTTTTGGATGGCTCAGATCAAAGGCTAATTAGGTTTAGATGGTGTGGATGCAAGGGATCAAGAAAGGCAAGAAAAAGAGAGAGAAACAAGGGAGAGAAGAGAGAGAGAAGAGAGGGATCGGACAAAGGTGGGGCCGGCCTTGGGATCTGCACGGAAGGGAGGCCGGTCGGTTGGTTTCACGGGAAAAGAGAAGGGAGGGGGCGGTAATCTCAATAGAAGCACTATTGGGCTTAAGATAAGCCCATTTAAAACCCTATGAAGCCCATAACTTGCCACGTCATCAAAATGGTGTTATTTCGCCATCTAACCGTCGGTTTCGAGATCTAATCTCGTCCGTCGGTGCCCCGCAAACACACGCACCCATAATTTTATTAATATCATGCTGAAACTCACCCGAGAAGACCCGGATTCAATCCGAAAAGCCCTCGGATGAGATCATGGACATCCCCCATGAACTGGGCAAGAACAGAAATAAAACTAAATGCTGAAATAAGGCCAAAAACAGGGAAAAATGGCCAAAAACTGAAATAAACGACTAACAAGCCCCAAACGGCTAATGTCATCCAAACATAAAATAAAACGACAGTAAATAAATGTCTCCGACGATAAACGGAAGATGCGGCGTAGATCTGAAGGTGCTGATCAGGTTTTCATCAATCGCTTCCGCTGCGAAAAACTCGTCCTCGAGTTTACGCCGGAAGACATCGCCGGTAGCAGGAGGGAGACCACCACCGTGGGAACGTCGCTGTGTCTGGATCTGATGATGAATTCCCAACAAGTGATGTCTCGGGCAGTCAACAACCTATGGGCCCCTCGCGAAGAGATTGCTGGCGTCGAGCGAGGGCCAGAAGCTACTGAAGTACATAAACAGAAGCACACGAGCTGTAGGTGGTCGGTCAGTCCCGACAAAGTCAAAGCGCGTAAGTGGCTCAGCTGGCTGAAACTCCCCAACTGGCTCTGACTGTAGCTGTGATGGAAGCTCCGCGGAAGTCGAAGGCTCCATGGGTGTCTCTGCTGTAGGTAGGACTGCAGGAGGAGGTGTCTCCTCTGTAAGCTCTGTGAAAGGCAGGAGAAGCCTCTCTATAGTCATTACCGGAGGAAGGGGCTCCTCGTTAGGCACTGCTGAAGGTGGACGGGACTCCCCTGGAGTCCCTGAAGGAGAAGGTGGCACCTCTGTAGGCACTGCTGAAGGTGGACGGAACTCCCCTGGAGTTACTGAAGGAGGAGGTGGCACCTCTGTAGGCACTGGAGAAGGTGGAAGGAGCTCCTCTGGAGTCACTGACGGAAGAGGTGGCTCCTCCGTAGGCATCGGACGAGGAGGTGGCACCTCTGTAGGCACTGGAGAAGGTGGAAGGAGCTCCACTGGAGTTACTGAAGGAGGAGGTGGCACCTCTCTAGGCACTGGAGAAGGTGGAAGGAGCTCCTCTGGAGTCACTGACGGAAGAGGTGGCTCCTCCGTAGGCATCGGACGAGGAAGCTCCACAGGGGGTGGATGCTCCTCAGGTGGTGCCGCTGGTGGAACCGGGTGCCCCACAGGAGGTGGAGGCTCTGCTGGAGGTGGTGGCCTGCTGTATCTGGCAAGCCTCTGGTTCTGCTTCTCTCTCCATGCCAACTCATCCTCAATATCGTCAAGTAAGAGCTGGGTTTCGATATATCTGATTTTCAAGGTTGGCACTGAAGGACTCCGTAAAATCCATTGAACAAAAGGTTTAGAAGATAGATCCAGGTCATGGGCTTGATCTCGAATCAAAGAGGAGTATCTACGTTCCATCGAAGATCTCGGGAAAAGGGTAGGACATGGCTCAAAAGATTTATATAGCCTGACAAATTGTTTATAGGTGTGGGTATCTAGTGGGTCAAGCGAATAATGATGGGATCGGACGCGACGATAGGACATGGCGTCAGATACACGATGCAATCCTAACGCTAGATGTAAACCTAACACTAGATGCAAATCAAGCACGCAGGATGATGACCTATGCAAAATCAGCAAAGGAAGAGATGTGTGTTTGCTGAAATTCAGCACTCAAAAGAAACCCGAACAGGTTCTTTCGAGCTCTGATACCAACTTGATGCAGGCACCAATAAAGCACACTACAATCCTAAGCCCTTTTAGGGTTTCCTTTGGTCAATAACTATGATTTAATGATCAATATAGCGACGTACGAATCAAAAGGGCAGCAAACATAAATTATCTCATGCAGTTCTAAAAGGCTATGCCGTCAACATTAAGCATGAATCAGATTTAAGCAATATAAACACAATATTATCACGAAGAACAGAATTCAGAATATAATATATTCCATCGCAGCAATAGATATTGAAATAGAACAATAGGCATGCATCAGATTTTCACTAAAAATAGGTTAGAGATGTTTGCTAGGGTTACCGGCAGACTATAGATAGCGAATCTAATAGATAGGCAAAGTTATGGCTTCAACTAGCGATGAAAAGGATGATGACGGCTGCGATGCGGAGCGGAGGCAATGGAAACGAATGGAAAATGATGCGGATGCGATGGAAAACAAAGAAAAGAAAAGATACTGCCTGGGGTTTCCCGCCGTGGGTCGATTGCAAGGATGCGCCGACGATCCTGCACACGGAGCAAGGCCTGACGTCGGGAGAAGCCGGAACCTTCGGAAAATCAGCACCAAGGCCTTCACGAGGCGAAGTCGTGGAAGCGGCGAGGATCGGGGACACGAGTCTCGCCCGGAAGCACTCACGTAGAGGCACGAATTTCAGCAATTCTTCAAAATCTGATTTCTTTTCTTCTTCATCTTTTTGTAGGCTAGGGTTTTGTTTTGGATGGCTCAGATCAAAGGCTAATTAGGTTTAGATGGTGTGGATGCAAGGGATCAAGAAAGGCAAGAAAAAGAGAGAAACAAGGGAGAGAAGAGAGAGAGAAGAGAGGGATCGGACAAAGGTGGGGCCGGCCTTGGGATCTGCACGGAAGGGAGGCCGGTCGGTTGGTTTCACGGGAAAAGAGAAGAGAGGGGGTGGTAATCTCAATAGAAGCACTATTGGGCTTAAGATAAGCCCATTTAAAACCCTATGAAGCCCATAACTTGCCACGTCATCAAAACGGTGTTATTTCGCCATCTAACCGTCGGTTTCGAGATCTAATCTCGTCCGTCGGTGCCCCACAAACACGCGTCCCATAATTTTATTAATATCATGCTGAAACTCACCCGAGAAGACCCGGATTCAATCCGAAAAGCCCTCGGATGAGATCATGGACATCCCCCATGAACTGGGCAAGAACAGAAATAAAACTAAATGCTGAAATAAGGCCAAAAACAGGGAAAAATGGCCAAAAACTGAAATAAACGACTAACAAGCCCCAAACGGCTAATGTCATCCAAACATAAAATAAAACGACAGTAAATAAATGTCTCCGACGATAAACGGAAGATGCGGCGTAGATCTGAAGGTGCTGATCAGGTCTTCATCAATGTCTTAGGCTTAAAGAGACTAACTCGAGGTGGTTTTGATGCCAAACAAGCACTAGATATGATGCTATGAATTGCCTATGTGTTGTGGTGCTAATTTTATGTAAGAAGACAACCACAATATAAACCAATCACACAAAGCTGACAATAAAAAAAATTCTGCACATAAACATTTATATGTGTGATCGTTTAGAGAGTGGAATCTCTATCGTTGTGCTCTGATACCAACTTGATGCATGCATGGTTCTTTTAAAATACTTGGTGCATATTTTCAGCAATAAACCATAATTTTCAGCATTTTAAAAGTAAATTTTAGCAATTAGGAATGAAAGGTTATCACTTGCAAAGTATTAATTATGATTTCCAATATGATGAACAACTTTGATATGATAATAGACAAGCAAATAATCCTTATTAGTTTTAATCGCAACAATGCCCCATAGAACAATATCACAAAATTAGGCTCAAGTTTACCAGGGAAAATAGATCTAAAGAAATGGCCTATGCTAGTAGAAACCTATATGAGGCCAATGATATGATAAAGCACAATTTTATCTTAAAGAGTAGGCCTAAATGGAACACGAACGTCTTGTGCCTCTGTGAATGCTCGTCGTGATCTCGATAAACATAGGATGAAGTGGCGGAGGAGGGAGGGTGGCCCAGATGAACGGGTGAAGAAACCAAATCGAAGCGATCTCTGAAGAAGAAGAATCCGGCTGATCTCTCCCGAAGACTTAGACGAAGTCGATATGGAGGGATAGAAGCTCGTGGTCAGAAGAGGAGGTGAAGAAGCATATAGGAGACGTCGGTGTAGATCTCACGAGCAAGTGTAGGATGCTTCTTCCATAAGTAGGGTTTCTTTTCATCAATATTCAATGGAGGAATTATGGTTTAATGAGAGGGTTTTATACTGGAGTAGAAGGAAAGAAAATAGAGGGAAGACGTGAAAGAGTTTCACATAGAAAAGGGGGCGGAAAGTGGAAACAAAGGCATGCGGCTCGAAACGTCAAACACACTCGTACGGTTTCCGTACGACGTCATGTGAGAGAAAAAAGGACAACTAAGGCTCTTTTTTGGGCTTCATGTGATATATACTACTCGTTGGGTCTTTAATCTATTGCTTTGTCTTGTTGAGTTATTAACTTGTCAAACAATCCTGATGTAGATGAGCTTCAACATGGAGATTTCTACAGTTGATGACGCATTTTGATTCTCCATGGAGATCCATTAGGTTGATCGGCAATCCGTTCTCATTAATGGAAAGCGATTTCGATCGTCTACAACTTTGGTTTTTTACTTTTTGTCTATTTGACTTTTGGATCTTGACTTATTGTTATTTTTATTTTAAAGTTGGGTAGGTGCTAGCCATATTCGCATCCGGTTCGAGCCATTGATACCGAACAGACTCATTAATAAGTTCTTAATAGCCTTAGGATCTTGTTAGATACCCTCACGCCCCAAAACCCGAGTTGTAAGGGATGGTCCACAGAGGGTATATATCGCGGGCGATAGGTGCCCCCTTTACCAATGTGGGGCTAATTGGTGGACTTCCTCAACACCCCCCCTTAAGCGGAGCACGCTGAGTGAGGCATAATCGGAAGGGGCCGCACCATGAGGGAGATGATGAACCCAGCTCTGAAACCATGTTAGATGCCCTCATGCCCCGAAACCCGGGTTGTAATGGGAGATCCACAGTGGGTATATAAAGAGGACGATAAGTGCCCCTTTTACCGACGTGGGACTAACCAGTGGACTTCCTCAACAGATTTTAAATCGGGATACAATCTCAATGGATGAGATTTAGAAGAGTAAAAAAAAAGCCCAATGAAGGCTCAAAATCTTGAAACCGGCCTCCCTCCCATTCTCTCTCTTCCCGTGATTGTACGACTTCCCCCTTTCCTCTAGACGCATGCCATGGGATTTCGATCCTTCTCTATCCACACCATCCACACTGTGCGTCCCTCTCTTCTTTCCTTCTTTCTTTCTCTTTTATTTATTTCCATTTGTTTCCTTTCATTCCAAGGCCTAGATTGCTACATCCGACGGCCAATAACAAAACCTAGTCTCTTCTCTTTATATTGCTTGAAAATTGTGCACTAGAGGGGATTGATTGATGATGATTTGAAAACCCTAATCGGAGAATCGAGTTCGCTTGTTTGGGAATCTTATATGACGGATTCTCTCGCTTCTCTTCGTTTTCTCTCCCCAAGCTTCTTCCCCGCCAACACGCCTTCGTCTACGACATCGTGGAAGATCTACGCGGAGATCTCTTCTTCAATATCAACTCTTCTTGGCTTCTTCATCTCTCTCTTCCGGACCACACCTCCTCTTTGCCCATTTCATCTACAACAACCGAGTTATTTTTAGCGGTCGACATTGACCGAGGCACTGTTTGATTCATTTCTCGATCTTTTCATATGAAAACCTTTTTTTTATCGTGGTCTATTGATGATTTTATTCGGTCTTTTCATATTCAATGACCGAGGCACTGTTTGATTCATCTCTCGCTCTTTTCATATGATAACCTTTTCTTTATTGTGGTCTATTGATGATTTTATTCAATCTTTTCATCGTCAATGGCTTCTTAAGAATCCCATCCATTAGTTATTATTTTGCTTAGATCCATGTTTCTTATTGATACCATTGCCATCTTTTGAGATATTGACATGTGGATATTTCTGAATTTAATATATAAAGTCAATAATTAATTGTTCTTGTGTTGGTTTTACTCCGTAGTTCAAGTAAACTGTTTTGGGCATGTTTGATAATGTTAAACCTCTTTAATCATTGCTGAAAATTGAATATAAAGTGCAGAAATTCACCTTTAATTGCTTAAAATTCAGCACTTGTGTTCTTTCGAGAACCCTGCATGCATCAAATCCGTAGGGTGGAAACATTTTCTATTTATCACCATTACAAATACAAAAAAATTCCATAAATTTATAAAAATGTAGAAATTACAAAGGCATGTTGTCAAAGTAGTCCCACTTTCTCACGATGTTGCCACCCAGGTGTAGATCTAGACAGCTTCTCACTCCGTCCTACCAAGTTCTCTCAAGTCTCGACCGCCCAGCATGCTGTAGGGAAAGATTGGGATCAACTTGGATCACATTAGAGGCTCCAGATTGGTGGGGGTAACTGTTCATCGGTGAGCATGACGCGGTCGCTCATGAAGACAATAATGCCAACTCTAATGGCGTCAACATTGAAGCTCTTAAGAGATTTGACAGTGTGGTGGGTTACGTATTCGAAATTTTAAGTGTGAAGGGCACAAATGTGAATGCCTGCATCGCAGGTTTGAGTGTGATCCATGGGTTGGTCCCACATGCATCGGAGGGCTGTAAAGTTGCCATCATGTCGAGCACCCGCCGCATTGAAGTTTAGTCCACGCATGAGAGAGAGAGAGATAGAGAGAGAGAGAATCACATGGATTACTTGGATTATTATGTTATAGAGATTTCTGATTAAGGTAAGGAAGGGGAGACTTAAAAGGTTGGCTATAGATTTGTTTAACCTGCCTAGTATATGGGTTCAAAATTCAACGAAGTATTACTACAACAGCCTTGGCACTCGAATGCAAAGTCTGAGGCGCCATTGCCGCATCGGCATTTGTAATCTGATGATCCGATAACAATCCAATCAGATTGATGTGATGCGGAATGCTTAAATTAATCCAAGTGCAGAATTTAAACAACTAAATTCAGATTTCAGCATAAAAAAATCAGATTTTAGCAAAGCCTATTATCATGTTTCATCATCCATTCAAACACAATCAGATTTAATTTAATGAAATCATAAAACTGACAAGAAGAACATTAATTTCAGATTATAAGGACTGAATTCCAGCAATAAGAACAAGAACAATCTCAAATTAATAAGCCAATGTCTCAATAACAATCAAAGATCTAAACGAATAAACCTAACGGATGAGATTCTCGGGAAACCAAGGAATTTCGGAAACCCTAATATGATTTCAGCAATAAGGCCGGTTGTAGAAAGCAGGTTATCACATGAAAATTATCGAGGATCAATCTCACCGTGCTTTGGTCAATGCCGGCAGCTTTCCGATGCTCCGATGTTGCTGATGAATGGCGCGGAAGGGGAGGCGTGGCTCAGAAGACGGGGTGAAGAAGCCGAGACGACGGATCTTTGAAGACGAAGAAACTTCACGTCGATCTTCCGTGAAGCCGTGGATGAATAGCGAGGCGACGGGGTAGAAGCTTGCGAAGGAAGAACAGGATGAGAAGCAAGGAAGAATTCGTCGGAAAGGATAAACCGAACAAGCGAGCCGCTTCTCCGTTTCTAGGGTTTCAATTCATATTCATCTCCCCTTTCTCTCAATTAGGGTTTAGACTTTATAGGGAATGAAAGCATGAAGGCACAAAAGGAAAGAAAGAGAGAGGGAGGCCGGTCGGGTAGAGAGAGAGAGGAACGCGCGGAAGAGAGGGGGATCGGTGTAGAGAGAGAGGGCCGGTCGGGTGGGGAATTAGGCTAGGGTTTTGGGTTTTAATTTTCCCTCGAATCTCATCCATTGAGATTTAATCTCACTTAAGATCCTACGGCCTAAAACCTAACACAGAAATGAGTCAGTTCGGCATCTGTGGCTCGAACCGGATGCGAACATGGCTCGCACCTACCCAAACCAGAAATAAAAACTGAAATAACTAAAGATCCGTTGGTCGGATCGAAATAAAGTAAAAACCAAAGTTGTCGGGCTTCGATTGAGCTTTCCACTGATGCAGACGGATCGACGATCGGGTTCCTGGATCTCCGGCGCGGATGAAAATACGCCATCAGCTGTAGAAAAACTGCACGTAGTAGGCTCGTCTGCATCACAGATAGTCCGTTTACTTAATGAGTCAGATCAGATTCGAAATCCAGCCCATTAATAGGTCTACATAGGATGGTTATGATAGTTGAATCCGCAGAGGAGCAGTCGATTCCGGACTCGGGACTCATAAGGACTTCGATAAAATTTGAGTCTCGATCGGGGGATCAAGAGAATATTTTTAATATCGACCCTTAGGGCATGTTTGTATTCGGTCAAAGTAAGATCTGCTAAAATGACACCCAACCAAAAGTTAATTTACTTTGTTTGTATTCTTCTTTTATAAAGTGCACTCTCAAGTGTTACTAGTCATTTATTAGTACCAGTTTTCAGTTACTTATATATTTCCCAAGTAAAAGGATTTGTTTACTAGTAACGGATTTCTCGGGTTATCGTGACTGTCTTTTTCTCGATCGCACCCCCCCTCCCACCATCCACCCAATGCTTTCCTCCTCTCCTACGCCTACTATGGGTGGTTTTGCACGACCAATAGTCATCCCTTACGCCAGCTACAAGGATTCGAGACCTCCACCACTAGTACCAATATTGTCTTCATCGTCCTTCTTGACCACCACCACTACTGACGACGCCATGACGAAAATCTCTGCGGCCACCACCAGTCTCCCCTTGCGTCCCACCTCATCACCCTCCAATGGCGCATCCCCTTCTCCCCGCTCTTTGTCACCCGGAACCTCCCCTAGGCTCTTGCTGCCATCCCCTCCAGCCTCGATATCACCTCGCTTGTCGCCTCCCTTGTCACAAACCATATCCCCTCCTCCCTCACCCTCGCCTTCTCGAACATGGGCCACAGATTGAACCCCTCCAACAAATATATCAAATGGAAGATGTTCAGCCTTTCCGTTTCCTCCCCCTCTTCCCCCACTTTTCCTCTGTGGACTTCGGTTCCGGCACTGACAGGATTCCTATTGGGATGAGCAACTTCTTGAACAAGGAGGTCTTGACGGTATTCTAGGTGCTAGGATTGGGGTCGAGCAGCTTGGTGATGACCCAATAGGCGTCAGAGGAGAAACAGGGCAGGCACCGAAAATCCCCACGCTAGAAACTTACTTTAGTGGTGAAGGCAAGCTGTTATTCTGTAAAGTAAAATAAAACTACAGTTTACTTTACCGTTGAATACAAAACAACTAAATGGGATCAAGTATTACTTCTAGTTACTGTTTCATCACTTTATTGATTTACTTCACTAGATCTTACTTATTTTGAATATAAACATGCCCTTAGGGCCTTACATCTAAAGTAATATAATCTAATGGTTAATAAAATATAATATATTGTGTTATAGTTTGTCGGATCAGGTTCTTAACAGATCAGATTGGCCTAACTTCTTATTTGATTTGTTAAGTAATTGGGCTACCAAATTCGAATTAGAAAAACCATCCATATCCGACTTAACAGATCAGATTCAGATCAAAATTTG
Source organism: Chamaelirium japonicum (assembly GCA_947650365.1). Taxonomy (NCBI): domain Eukaryota; kingdom Viridiplantae; phylum Streptophyta; class Magnoliopsida; order Liliales; family Melanthiaceae; genus Chamaelirium; species Chamaelirium japonicum. The sequence goes on from OX393560.1 coordinate 53,795,482, forward strand.
GTCCATTGATAGCTCTGCGGACGGTGTTTTTTGGGCAGCCTGCCTAGACCGTATGGGCAGTTTTTCAGGGCAACTTTTATTGGGAAATTGCAACAACTCGGGGACCATGTTTATGATGACGGTTTAACATAAGATATTGATTTTAATGCTAGTGGAAACAATGAAGGATGAAGGCAAAGAGGTGGAAGAAGCACGCAAGCACAAACACTTGTAGACGATGAACAATCTTTAGATGATTTTCAATAGTAAGAAGATGGATATGCCAAAGTTGGCGGTGATTCTGATATGGAAAGTCATGTTTCAAATGAAATAAACCTTCATGAAAATGGTGATTCTAATGTGATTAGATATGAGATTTTCATGATTTTTTGGCATTCTATATATGTTGTCAAGCAAATAAACTTGCGTACATTAATAACTTAAATTTTAATCTGTGTTTGAATATTTATTAATTATATCTTTCTTGAGCACTTAAAAATATCATTTTATGTTCTTTTCTATGTTTTTGTATGTATTAAGAATATGATAAAATACGATTTTATAGTAAGATATGTATAGATATACTGCCCAGGTGCCGCTTCACCTCGATAGGCCAAAACACCTTGGCGCCCCTTGACTACATTGGTAGCTTAATGACTGTGTTGTATCATTTATACTTTTTGGTAAATGTTGTAATGCTACTTGCTCATATTAGTCTAATTAAAAGAAAGTAAAGCGGTTAGTCTAATCTAAGTGTGAGTTTTTTTCCTCATTAGAGTGATTTCCTTAATATTCATTCGATTCACTCGGTTACACTAATTTCGGAAAAGGATCAGCCTCTAAGTGCATTGAAATACATTTGATGTGTATGGTCATTTTTCCATATGAAATTTTATAGTACCATATGATGCTGTCACGTTTTTTTGTGTGTTTATATATATATATATATATATATATATATATATATATATATATATATATATATATATATATATATATATATATATATATATATATAGAGGAGTGATCTGGTGCGAAACCTGGTTAAGATGCGAAACCCCCTTATTTGCGAAACTAAGCCACAGCTGTCCGATCAACCGATCTAACGATCGGTATTCATCCCCCCCACCAACCGCAGCTGTTACTGTGGCGGGCACAGTAACACCGATTTCGGGGGGGTTGAACCCCTGCTGTCCGATCGACGTGAATCGAACGGCCAAAATTCTTTCCGCCCGGTTAAAAGATGTAGCCGGTCGATCGAATGATCGAACGGATGAGATCCCGTGGGAAATAATCGAATAGGACAAAAAGTAATGATAATCATTACTTTTTGTCCTATTCGATTATTTCCCACGGGATCTCATCCGTTCGATCGAAATGGCTACAATTTTTAACCGGGCGGAAAGGATTTGGGCCGTTCGATTCAAGCCGATCGGACAGCTGGGGTTCATCCGGACCACCGGCTGAAAGGATTTGGGCCGTTCGATTCAAGACGATCGGACGGCCGGGGTTTAACCCCCCAACCGAAATCGCTGTTACTGTGCTCGCCACAATAACAGCTGCGGTCGGGGGGGGGGGGGGGTGGGGGTGGGGGTGAATACCGATCGTTGGATCGGTTGATCGGACGGCTGTGGCTTAGTTTTGCAAATAAGGGGGTTTCGCATCTTAACCGGGTTTCGCAACAGATCACTCCTCATATATATATATATATATATGACTAATTTTGACGTATATTTTGACCCATCATCATAATCGTTGGATTTGGATTTCAGAATGTTTTGATTTTTTGTAGAGGTGTTGTCTATGATATGTTGATCATCCTCACAAAAAATTAGCACATTCTAAAACCTCTAGGGCCATCAAATGTGGAGGGATCACCGTGAAGAAACACAATCTTCACATCCATCTAAAGCGGGGCCAGCCTTCAGGAGTAGGAACATCAAGGAGGGTTCGAATGGTGGTCATCTGAGCCACTGGGGCAAAAGTCTCATCATAATTAATTCCGTACTTCTGAGTAAAGCCTCTAGCAACGAGACGGGCCTTGTACCAATTAATGGAGCCATTGGGACGATGCTTGATCTTGAAAACCCACTTGCAGCTAATGGGTTCAACAGCAGCAGACAGAGGGACAACCTCCCATGTTCGAGTCTGCTCAAAGGCCTGGAACTCCTCAGCCATAGCCTGTTGCCACGTAGGGTACTGTAGTCTCTCTGTCTTTGTGAAGGGAAGTAAGGTAAGCAGAGAACTGAGGCGAGTAGGAAGTAACTGCAGCAAACCCAAAACGGTCAGGAGAGTAGCCAAAGTGGTCAGGGTGGCGGCGCTCGCGCTGCGGATAGCGAGGAAGGGTGTTAGGATCTACATCCGGTAGAGGAAGGCTGCTCGAAGTAGACGGCGTACCAGAGGAGTTACTGTCAGACGAAAGTGGGACAGATTGACAACGAGAATACACCTGAAGAAAGGGTGAAACAGGTGAAGGGGATAAAGAACCCAAGGGTGAGGAAGGAGACACAAGACAGACATCATCCGAGACAGGAGGGGCTACTACTGTAATAGGAGGTAAGGGCTCAAGAGCAGGAGCAAGAGGAGAAGCATTTGTAGGAGAAGAGGGTGTCGTAGAAGTAGCCTGTGGAGACTCGAAGGAGGGAGTGACAGGAATCTCAAGAAAGGTGAGATCTTGAGAAGCAGTAGAGTAATAGGGAATATCCTTGACAAAGAACATGTCGAGAGATGCGAAGACGAGCCAAGGGGTCATAGCAACGATACCCCTTGTGCTTAGAACTGAGCCCCAAGAGCACACACTTAATGGACCTAGCCGAAAGCTTGTTACGCTCATGGGATGTGCACCCGAAAGTACGAAACATGCTGTAGTCGGGAGGGGTGCCATAGAGACGCTCATGAGGAGAAACACCGAGAGGACTGAGGAAGGGGTGATGTTAATGAGGTTGACAGAGGTCAAAATGGTCTCTGCCCAGAAGGTGCGAGGAACGAATGAGGATAGAAGCTGGGCAAGAGCAGTCTCAAGAATATGACGATGTTTTCGCTCTACAACCCCATCTGCTCATGATTGTGGGGACAAAATTGTTGGAAGAGAGTCTCATGGGACTGAAGGATAGAGCGCATAGTAGATGAAAGGTACTCACGAACGCAATCAGACCGGAAGGTCTTGATACGAGCACGGAACTGAGTATGAACTATGACTTTGAAGGTCTGATAGACCTCAAGAATGTCAGATCGCTGACGAAGGAGATAAACCCACGTGAAACGAGAATAGTAATCAATAAAACTAACCTAATAAAAGTTAACCATTCATAGAAGGTAAAGATGCAAGACCCCAAATATCGGAGTGCACTAGATCAAAAGGACTACAGGACCTTGAAAAACTTGAAGAAAATGGGCTAGCTGAATGCTTAGCCAACTGACATCCCATATAAAAAGATAGTAAAAAAGGAATCTCTGCCTAAAGCTCCAGACTGGAAAAGACTCTTAAGCCAAGATTCAGACATATGACCTAATCTCTTGTACCACAAGTTGACATCAGAAGAGACATCATCACAAAAGACCGAAGGAGAGACAACAGGTAGATGAAGATACTCCAGGTGGTATAATCCGCTACCCTACGAGCAGCACCAATCCTCTGTCCCGAGCGTGGATCCTGTATAATACAAGAAGAGAAAGAAAAAGTGACTGTCAGGCCGGAATCACACAGACTGCTAATAGAAATTAGATTCATACAAAACTGAGGTGCGTGCATGACAAAAGGTAGAGAGAGAATGCTAGTAGGGTTTGAGGCAGTAGTGATGGGCCCAGTCTGCGAGATGGCTAAAAGGGAACCATCTGCAGTGTGGATCGGAGTAAGGCGGGAGGCAGGTGAGCATACAGTAAGGATGGAGTGGTCCGGGCTCATGTGGTGAGAGGCCCCAGAGTCCATAATCCAAGGTGCAGAGGTACCCGAGGTGGCAGAGAAGGCTGAGGGTTTGGAGGAGCCAGAGGAGCCAGAGGCAGGCTGTAGAAGGAGCTGCTCAAGGCGCATCTCAAGACGCTGAAGGCGATCCTTCGTTGCAGCATCAGAAGTAGGGGCGCTAGCAACTGCAGCAGTGGGTAGACCATAGTTAGGTGGCCTGGCACGCTTTTTTAGATGAAGCTACCAATAAGAGTCGACCGTGTGCCTCAATTTGCCACAGTGGGTGCACCTTCGAGTGTCAGACGGGCCACCAGACGCACCAAAGGAACGAAAGGGACCGCGAGAGAGCAAAGCAGTGGAAGTGGGTCTCGGAGGTGGACCAGCATCAAGAACACCCTCCAAACTGGAGGGTATAGAGGTCCGACGAGCTGCAACAGTGCGAAAGCTGGTTTCCTTGGTAATAAGCTCAGCTACAGCAACATCAAGGCAAGGAAGGAGATCTCTATGGATCAACTGTCCCACGAAAGGAGAAAACTCAGGGCAAAGATCCATCAGAAACTGATAAAGTTGTTGCCGCTCCCGAAAGAACTGCAGCTCGCGTCAGGTGGTACTAACTCTGGATACCTCTAGTAGAGGAGGCTCCAAAGCCTGAAGCTCACGCTAGTATCCGCGCATGAGACTGTGAAACTGCTGAATCGTCTGCTCTCCCTGCTGAGCAGACTGGGCCTGAGATAGAAGCTGATACTCATAGGCCCCACTTTGTTCCACAAAACACTCCATAAGATGAGGCCAGAACTCTACTGTAGTAGCAAAGGTGGCCACGTCCGCTCGAAGCGAGCGATCAACCGAGGCAACCAGAAATGCTCGGACATGACGATCATGCAGGTTCCATGTGTCAGAAGACCCTGCTCCAGAGGCAATAGCAGGAGCAAGTGTAGAGCCATCAAGATGTCCATACAGGGCTCGGCCATCTAGGACACTTCGGATGGTGGCAGACCACGCAGTCCAGTCAGTAATCGTGATCAAGAAAAAATCAATCGAGACAGGAAGAAAGTCCCTCAGCTGCTTGAGTGGTGTCGTCTAGAACTAAGCAGGAGTCGTCTGCACAGGAATCGCCATCGACGATTGATCAGAGGTAGCTATCAAAAGACAAGATCACCAGCAGATGGCCGACAAGCACGGACGGCGAAGGACCGACGGGTTGCAGAGGGTCGACGCGGGCTGCAGAGGGTCGGCATAAGCTGCGGGTAGCAAAGGGTCGACGGGATGTAGAGGGCCGGTGGGCTGCTGGCTACGGGGCGCAGGCATAAAGGGCCGAAGGATCAGCCAGCGGCCAGCGGGCTGCTGGCGCGGGCGCAGAGCGGCAGACGGCGGGCTGTGGGTGCAGAGGGTTGGAGGATCGGTAGACGGGTTGTTGGCGTGGGCGCATGTCGAGCAGACAGAGGGTCGACGGGTCTGGCACGGGCGCAGATGAGGCAGACGGAGGGCCGGCTGGCCTTGCGCGGGTGCAGGGAGGCGCGGACGAGGCAGGCGGAGGCCGGCGGAAGGGGCGCAAGGTGACGAGATCGTCGTGGGCGCAGGCAAGATGGCGGAAGGGAGGGCGCGGGGATCAAACCCGCTTTGATACCATGTCATCAAAAACACTGGAGAGAGAGAGAGAGAGAGAGAGAGAGAGAGAGAGAGAGAGAGAGAGAGAGAGAGAGAGATGGCTAGGGTTTGGGGGAATGACGGGATAATTCTCATTAGGGCAATAGCCACGAATATATAGGCACATACTTATGTAGGAAATGAGTCCTGTACACCTAACCCATATGTATAACCTACATTATGCATTCACAGTCATCTCCTAGTTTCATTGTTGTAAGTATTCTCTTTGTTTTGTTGTTGTAACTTGTAACTATTATGGATAAGTTTGTATTTGTTGTCCCACCAGTTTATTCAGTACAAGCATCACTTTCAATTTACATATTGATCCAAAACTATGTATAGGCTGTGCGATTACTTTTAACTTCTGAGCGGTTTGACATGGCGGGAATGGAGATAGGAGGCAGTAATGGCGATACCTGCCTAGCAGATCAATATTTGAAAAAGGCTTTATCAGTTTTGGATTGGAATATATTTAATGGTATGCTTTACATATTACTGCTAACTTAAGTTGTAGAACATACTACCTTTTCTTGTTTGTAGCTGTTTATCGGTTATTCAGTTTACATGATCAGAATGAAAGTTTGTTACCTTTTTCCTTATGTAGTCAAATGACATTTAGAAAAAATTCTTGTTTTATAGCATATATCTAAATCTGAGGAGGTGAAGACTCAAAGCTTTTCAAACCACTTCACCATGTCAGAATAATTTATTCTCCAATTTCTTGACCGTATGGTCTTCATTTGCTGTCTATTCATCAAGTAACAAATTGACAATGTGGTCTTGTATTATATAGTGTCGTTGCTATCAACATGTTATATTGATCTGTATTCTGATTTGTCAGAAATCTTTATGTTCATTGTATATATGACATTTAGGCGACAATTTTTTAGGCATACTGAAATGCAATTAAGAATTATTATCTATATTTATTTATTCAGATTGTATACGGATGAATTGCGGTGTCTTCCCTGGGAGTACATATGTACTGTTGATAAATACAGAGATATACAGACTAAAACATGTTTACATACACACACACACATGCAAGTACACACACACACACCCATGCACCCACACACACACATACACATACACCACGTGGTTGCTAAACAGCGAAGAAACAACAGAGTGCATGTGGACTGTTCATAAATACAGAGATACACGGACAACAAAAAAACAATCGAGAGTGCATGTGGACTTTACTGAAACATATGCGTGCATGCGTGTGTGGGGGAAGTATATATAGGAGGTACGGAAAATTGGGACAAATTAAATACCACAATGTAAAGGCAATGACATGAGTTACAGATATGCCTTATAATTGGGGAGGTATTGCAGAACTCATTCATAAAAGTAGACCTTCCATATGAAACTACTTAAGCTACCAAAGGATTATATTTATAAGTCACTACAGCTATACGTAAATGAGCGATAAGAAAAAGATGAAGGAAAATGACAATGATGTTGTTTGTCGTGCTGTTATGTGGAGATGGAAATGAAGATAGAGAGTACGAGAGAAATTAGACGAAGAGAAGTTGGGTGGAAATGGTTGTATAATTATTTCTCATGTGTACTACGATGTATATGTGTGCTCAAATGGGCTAGACCCAATGCCCGCACACTAGACTTACAACCCATAAGGAAGACCACTCCATCTCAAGTTGGTGCATACCTATTTTGCATGTCAAACTTATCCAATATATAGAGAAGTATATAACTTGCCACTAGATCAGTTGGGTCAATTTGATCATTTTGCCCTCCTAGCAAAATTACCATTCCCCCCTACATATATTTTAGTTTTTGATATTGAATGTGTTCATTCTTCAGTTATTTTTCGATCTTTAGTCTTCGAGCCTCGATCGAACGCTGGGATCTCATTTTGTATTATCCTAGGGTGCTGGAGATGCCTTATGGAGCATGAACTATTGTGAGCCTATGAAGCACGTGTACTTCGAAAGAACTATCGTACGAGTACCGGGTGCGCACCGAGTACGGGTACGGCAATTTCCATACCCGACACGTCATTTTGAATTGGGTACGGGTACCCCTGATTTGGGTACGATGCAGGTAAGACATGGGTACGACACCGGTGCGACATAGGTACGGGTACCCTGATTTCGGTACGACATCGGTATGGCATAGGTACGGGTACAGAAAATTAGAAAACAATTTGAAAAATATAGAAATTTAGAAAAAAAATTCAAAAAAATAAATATAAATTAATAAAAAAAGATACAAATAAGTTTTCATTTTTTGTTACTTTTTAATTATACTATATTATAAAAAATATCATTGATATTGTACTAAAATTATAATTTTTTTTTATATATGTACCCCGCTGTGCTTGCCCTCCATTAACTCCTCGAACTTGGTCATATTAACATCTAAACCCTCAAGTATTTTTCTATTAAGTATTTTATCGATTTATAAGTTTTATAGTTGTTATCTATCTCACTCTAATAGAATTTGGAAGACAAAAACTTCACAAAGACGAGGACTTTTACATGGTTGTCGATGAATGATCATATCATTAGAAAAGTAAATCTCAAGAAGCGGAAGTTGCCCACTTGCTTTGGTTTGCTTGGTAGCGTTTGTGAAGCAGCTAAGGACACGGCTCACTTACCCATACACTGAGCAATTGTGATCTTATGACCAGTCTTCATATTCGAGGTAGCCCGAGGAGCCTACGTTCTCTATGGACCAAATGGAAGGAAAGAAGAGTTCTAGAGACATTTTGGTTCTAGCAACCTACAGGGGCAATTAGTCAGAGGGAATAACATGATTTTCAGAAAGAGAAAAAAATCACAAGGACAAATCATTAAACATATTGGTTCCCTAGTTGAGCTTTAGATGAAAACATTATCAGGGGAATTAAGGAAGAAGATTGAGGATTTCACTTTTATAATGGCCTTGGACCTAGCAATCCATAATTTGAATAGGCCGAGCTTGAGGACCTACCCAGTTTATACAAGGCCTGAAAATTACTCATCTTTGTATTGAAACATTGTTATAAGATTATGCAGAAAGAAATTTATTTGAAAAGAAAACAATCACCAGGTTTTGAGACTTGAAGTAACATAAATTGCAGTATGTGTTGCTTTATATTAACCACCAAAACAATACAATCAAAGAATGATATTGAATGTTGTTTCTGTGTCACCGTATATGAAACAAGTTCTTAGTAGGCAAGGAATCAAAAATCGAAATGAATCGTAAAAAATCGCAAAATAAATCTTTTTTTGAATCCCCAATTCGAAATATCACGAAATCCCATCCACAGAATCGAGCGACATCAAAATTGTGAAAAAATCATGAAATTTCGCGCGATATATTCGTTGGCATGAAATATCGCGATATCGCCGAAATTTCGGTGATATTTCATGAAATTCACCAAAATTTCAAGATTGACAGGTTATAAGAGAGAGGGGGACTTAGGGTTGGGGTTCTTTGAAGTGTTTGGTTTGTTTCTCAGCACCTTATTTACATTTAAAACATTTAAGTAAATTTCTCATTTACTTTATTATATATAAATAAGTGAATACCCCCCCATTTGATTTCAATAAAAAAAAAAATAAATAAAAAACCAAATAAATAAAAAAGTATATTTTCAGTTTTAGTAGGAGAAAACAGTTTTCAGGGGCTTTCATAAAATTTGTATGTTGAGAGTTAAATTAATCAACTCCTTTTTAGCTCAAAAAATTTCACAAGATGTAGAATTGTATGAGCATCTAAAACACCATGGTCCGTCAAAGGAAATTTTGAATGAATAAAAACTTTCCTATATATAAACTCTTTTTTCCATAGTAAAAAGACAGTGTTATGCATATCTGCATAATTTTTAGTCGATTTCAAACTTGCATAACTTTCTTGTTTAAATTCGTTTTCAAAATCGATTGAAGCATTATTTTAACAATTAACTAATCTTCTTTTTGAAATCATTTTTATTCATAAAAGATTAAAAAATATTTAGAAAACATAGATCGAAATTGGACCAAATAAGAATGCAGAATACTCATAGGTTCAAATGCATATAGAATGCATGCTATGTGAAGTTTTACAACCCTAGATCGGGTAGAAAAATTATTTGAGGGTTTCAAATTGTATCTGTGCTTGATTTATGATATCTAGAGTTTTACTAAAAAATTCCATCAAAAAATCAATATTTCTACTATTTCTATAAAACTGCAATATTTCCACACTGTCAAAATATTTCCACACAATATTTTCATATCCTGGAGTGTCGATTTATTGGTCGAAATCGATTTTTTCTTCCTTGCTGGTAGGTCATAGACATTATTTGGAGTATCGCTTTATTATGCATATATCAGTTGTTTCTAAATAAAAATGCCATATCATGCTGCATGTTAACACATCTCAGTGCAAAAGTATTCATGCCCTATCTAATAGAGTTAAAGATGTGTGGCAACTTTTGGGAACCATTTTTTCTTTCTTGTCTTTACTACTTTTTGTTTCGTAATAGGGTCATGTCCTTACATGTAATTAATAGGTATGACTCTAAAAGAAAGCAACAAGTTAGCTGCTTTATGGATGATGTTAATAAATTCATCATGATAGTTTGGTAACAATCTTTAAATGTTCAGTTTTTTCTGCTTCCTTTAATCTGTAGGATAGCTCACAACTTTGTCTGTGCTGGTTCTGCAGATGATATTGGTTCTGATTCCTTTGTTTTAGAGACTTTAGAAGAGCCGTTTTTCTCAAAAAAGCTATCAGTACTAGTTGGAATCCTTTCCACTTACAGGTTTGTTTGATTCTTAAGTCAGGTATTTGACAATTTACGAAGCTGTTTTAATTCTTGAATCTCATATTGTTTAGTTGTCTACATATTTTCCTTTCTCTACATTGTTTTGAATACATAATTGAAATGTAGAATGTAAAGCTTCACACAATTTCTGGTCAAGTTTGAAATTTGCCTGTATGCGCAGAAAAAGATACGGGTTGTCTTTATTGCAAACACACGAAGATTACAGATGCCGGGACCTGGGGACTTGGGGGTGGTGAGCCGGGTGCGGTGAAGATTTGATCAGGAGATTGTGGAAGAGATCCTCTGGAGGGTCCCTTTGATCCGCGTCTCCACGTGGTGTTCGTGCGAGAGCTCTGAAGGGGTTGCCCAAGACAGAGGTCTTTACAGGGTGAGGGTTTCTTGAGAGGGTAAGGAGTATCCGCCGTTGCTTTTGTCCCTTCCGTGCTTCGCGCTTTCTCGGCTAGGGGGTTTTTGGCTTCGTTCCTCGGTCTTTGTGTCTCTCTCGATCTTTGCTAGACCTTGGCATCCTTGATCGTCGGTTCGAGCATCGATCGTGTTTTTGGCGTCGGCTTTGGCTTTGGCTTTCACTTTCGGCTCTGGCTTTGCTTTGGCGTGGCTTTAGCTTTTGCTTTGCTTTGGGGCTTGCGCTTGAACGTAGACGGGTAGAGGCTTGCCATGTTTTAGTTCTTCCGGACTTCGTGTCGTATTGGCTAGAACGTGCGGTGCTTTGGTCGTGATCGACATAGTTGCTTGGCTTTGACACGTGCGTCGCTTTGGCGCAGGCTTTACCAGTGCTTTTGCTTTGGCTTCTTGCGTTGGCTTTTGCTTGAGCTTTGACTCGATCTTCTTCTCGAAGGGTGATGGCTACGTCTTCACTTCTCTTTTATTCTTCCGGCTTCCTCGACTATTGTGGCGTCGGCTTGATTTCTCTTCTCCGGGCTTATTTGGCGTGATCGGAGTTGAAGGCTTTGTTTTGAAGACGACGGGTGTAGCGGCGCTTCGGGTATCCTTCTCTAAGCTTTCTTCTTCGTGAATGGAGCGGATATTGTTGAAGACGACGGGGTGATGCCGCTTCGATCTTTTCCGGGTTTTTGGGCTTGATCGGAGTCGAAGGCTTGTTGGAGACGACAGGGTGATGCCGCTCCTATCTTCTTCTCCAGCCTTTACTTCTGGCGTCTTCGGAGTTGAAGGGTTGTTGGAGACGACGGGATGATGCCGCTCCGATCTTCTTCTCCGGCCTTTGCTTCTGGCATCTTCGGAGTTGAAGGGTTGTTGGAGATGATGGGGTGATGCCGCTCCGATCTTCTTCTCCGGCCTTTGCTTCTGGCGTCTTTGGAGTTTAAGGGTTGTTGGAGACGACGGGGTGATGTCGCTCCGATCTTCTTCTCCGGCCTTTGCTTCTGGCGTCTTCGGAATTGAAGGGTTCTTCTTCTCCGAGCTTTCTTCTTCGTGTACGGAGTTGAGGGGGTGATCTTCTTGTGCAAGGGTCTTCACGTTGATGAGGACTTTCAATGGACTAAGCCGGTCCCGAAGGGATAGGCTTGCCCGAGCTTCGTGAAGCCTTGAGTCGATGAAGGGCGCGTCTCCTCCTTTGCAGAGCTTTCTCGCCTTTGTCTTTGTCTTTGACCTTTTGAGCCTTCCCCCTCCCTCTCTATTTATAGGTGAAGGGGGATGGGAGAGATATGGGAAGATTTATTTGAATCCCTTTAATATCTCTGCCACAACTACCCAAGATTTATTCCTTCATTGATGATGGGAATAAACCTTTATTTATTTTCCTTTTCTGGCGGGGTAGTTATGGCTTAATCTCTTTTTGAATTTATTTGAATCTTGCACATAAAGTCAATGGCGACCCGGCTTCGTTTCTTGTCCTTCGGATCGAGGGATCGACGATCCATGTTTATGTAGACGTCTACGCAACTTCTCCCCCGCGCATGGCAGTGTTTCTTTCCTTTTTCTTCTTTTTCTTCCTTTTCTTTTCTTTCAAATCTTCTTTTTTTTCTTTCCTTTTTCTTCTTTTTTTTCTTTCCTTTTTTTTTTCTTTCTTGCATGGTCGGCCACTCCCTACCCGCGGGTAGGGGGGTACGATTTTCGAGAAGGGGGGTCGGGTGGGCCCCACTTGAGGATGGACCCACCCGGCTTCTTGTTGGGCTCGGGTAGGGTCCAGTGGGCCTGGGTTCGTGTCGGGTTTGCCCCCGAGTCATGGCATACGAGTCGGGTTCGGGTCCGATGAAAATTTGTGTGTTTACATTGCCCAATAGCAAAAAGTACCTTTATCCTAAATTTACAAATCATGACTTTAAAACCCATACCCTCTCATTCCTCCTCACCCATCTAGTGCCTGCAGCTAGGGAGCACGGACTCAGACACTAACAAAGATTCGGACATATGACAATAAATCCTAAAAAATAGGGCGCGTGCGCGCGCGCACACGCGCACACACACACAAACACAAACACAAACACAAACACACACACACACACACACACACACACACACACACACATATATATATATATATATATATATATATATATATATATATATATATATATATATATATATATATATATATATATATATATATATATATATATATATATATATGAGGAATGTTAGGATGCGGCGTGCGGTGCGTGCGGCGCCGCACCGCAGCCGTCTGATGCACTGCTGCGGTGCGTGCGATGCACGCAGCAGTGCATCAGACGGCTGCTGCGGTGCGCCGCACGCACCGCACGCCGCATCCTAACACCCCTCTCTCTCTCTCTCTCTCTCTCTATATATATATATATATATATATATATATATATATATATATATATATATACAGAGAGAGAGAGAGAGAGAGAGAGAGAGAGAGAGAGAGAGAGAGAGAGAGAGAGAGGGCTGTTACGTTGCGCTGTGAGCTGGTGGGTGGGGAAAGTGAGCTGCGGGGATTTTGACCCCCCAAAAAGTTTTGGAATTTGATAAAATTTGGTGAGGTGGTTATCTAGGATAAGATGCCAATCCTCACCAATTTTCATCAAATTCCAAAACTTCTAGGGGGGTCAAATGGTTGAAGCAAAATCAACATATTTTAACGGTGACTGCGGACGACAGATTTTGCTCCAGTTGCTCGGATGACTACTGTGTGCACCCTCTTAGCTTTGGCAGCTGCTTGAGGGTGGCCTCTCCATCAGATGGACGTGACCAATGCGTTCCTTCACGGCGACCTCTCTGAGAAGGTATACATGGCTCCTCCACCGGGTGTTTCTGTTCTTCCAGGGCACGTTTGCTTTTTGTGCCGGTCTATCTACGGGCTCAAATAGGAACCTCGTGCCTCGTTTGAATGATTATGCAGTGCAGTTCTGGCAGCTGGGTTTGTAGAGAGACACTTTGACTATGCTCTGTTCACCAGCTCCTCCAGTCAAGGTATTGCTGTTCTACTTCTGTTTGTGGATGATATGATCATCACCAGGGATTACAGTGCCACCATAGCGTCCCTTCAGCGTCACCTTCAAAGTCAGTTCGAGATGAAGGATCTGGGTCATCTTCGATACTCTCTTGGCCTTGAGATTGCCAGATCAGCTCGTGGATTATTGATCTCCCAGCAAAAGCACATCTCCGATATTTTTGCCGAGGCTACTCTCACTGACTCCTATACTGCTGACACTCCCATGGAGGTCAATTTGAAGCTCATTTCTTCAGATGGTGAGCCTCTTCAGGATATCTCCTGGTACCAACGGCTGGTTGGGATGCTCGTTTATCTCGCCATGACTAGGCCAGACATTAGCCATGCAATTGGCATTGTCAGCTAGTTTGTTCAATCTTCTCGCTTTGTTCACTATGCAACGGTTCTTCGGATTATTTGCTATCTCTGGGGCACGATCACTCGTTTGTTGTTTTTTTCCTCCACCTCCCTGTGATACTGCGTGCTTACTCTGACGAAAATTGGGCTGGAGATGTTGCTACCCGCCACTCTATCACTGGCTACTGTATGTTCCTTTGCGGCTCCCTGATTTCTTGGCGCAGTAAGAAATAGGAGTCTGTTGCTCGTTCCAGTATTGAAGCCGAATATAGCGCTATTGCTTCCACTACTGCAGAGATTATCCTTCTCATTGACCTGGGTGTTGTGATATGCAAGCCCACGTCTCTCTTCTGTGACAACCGGAGTGCTATTCAGATTGCAAGCAATCTGGTATTCCACGAGAGGACCAAACATATAGAGGTGGACTATCATTATGTTGTGATATGCATGCAATCATTTTGTTCGTTTCCCCGACGGAGCAGACTACTGACTTCCTCACGAAACCTCTTACCATTGTCCGCTTTCGGTATTTCATTAGCAAACTCTCGGTTCATAATCCACCGTGAGTTTGAGGGGGAGTGTTAATGTATAATAGATACGGATCGGTTTTATGTACAGTCGGGTCGGGTTCACTATGTAACACAGTGTATATATATTGGGCTTAGTCCCTCAATGAAGAGCATTCTCATTCTCTCCAAACCCTAGCGTTCATCTCCTAATAGTCTTTATTTTTACTTATGTATTGGCTATGTATGTACCTACTTGTTGTTTCATTTCTTTGTCAAACATAAATATAATTGAGATGGTTCACAAAAGGTTGATAGGAAATTTTTGAGTGTGTGTCAACCATACATCAAATCCCTAAGATTAGTGCCGAAAATCTGACCACGGTAACTGATGCAGACGAGCCCTACGTGCAGATTTTCACAGCTGATGACGTATTTTTACTCCCTATGGAAATCCAGGAAGCCGATCGCCAATCCGTCTGCATTAGTGGAGAGCTATTTCGATTATCTATGACTTTGATTTTTACTTTCTGTCGATCTAACTGATGGATCTTGAGTTATTTATGTTTTTATTTTTGGTTTGGGTAGGTGCGAGCCATGTTCGCATCCAGTTCGAGCCACAGATGCCGAACTGACTCATTTCAATGTTTGGTTTTTAGCCATAGGATCTTAAGTCGATTTAGATCGCAATGGATGAGATTCAGAGGGAGACAAGACACTCTAAAACCCTAGCCGAACCCCCCCTCACCCGTCCGTCTCTCTCTTCCCGCGGCAAGACCCGCGCGGGCATGCCTCGGGAAGCGTGCCCGCTCCCCTTCTCCCTCTTTTCCCTTGCGGATGCGCCTCTCTCTTTCTTTCCTTTTTTTTTTCATTATTGTTTCCCTCTCTATAAAGCCTACAAACCCTAAATTGAAGAGGACGATTGATGATGAATTGAAACCCTAGAACGGAGAAGCGGGATCGCTTGTTCGGCACTTTATTCGACGAATCCTCTGGCTTCTAGTCTTCTTTTCTCCGCAAGCTTCTTCCTCGTCGCCACGCCCTCGTCTACGACTTCGCGGAAGATCGACGCGGAGATCATCGCTTCTACAAGATCAAATCATCTCGGCTTCTTCATCCTTTTCTTCCGGATCACGCCTCCTCTTCCGTCCATTCATCTACAACACGGAGCCCTTGATCGCGGCCGGCATTGACAAAAGCACGGTTTGAATCGTCTTTCGATATTTTCATGTGATAAACCTCCACTTTCAATCCGGCCTATTGCTGATTTTAAATTAGGGTTTCAAAGTAATTGGCTTTTGAAGAATCTCATCCATTAAGTTTATTATCGCTTAGATCTATGTTTTATCTTTGAGACTTTGGCTTATATTTGAGATATTGTTAGCACTTTATTGCTGGAATTTGTTTATTAAATCTGGAATTAATCATTCTCATGTCAATTATATTGCTTCGTTAAGTTAAACTTGTGTGGGCATGATTGGATGATGATTAGGGTTCTTAGTCTTTGCTGAAATTTGAATCAAGACATGCAGAATTATATCTTTAATTGCTTTAAATTCAGCACTTGAGTTTTTTTTAGCATCTGCATGTATCAAGTTGGTATCAGAGCGCACTAGTCGTTGCGTTCTTACGCAACGGCCGGTCCTCTTGCATCATTCGCATCATTGTGTGCTTGCTGAATTTTTTTTTTTTATTTTCCTTCTTTTCATTTTAGTTTTTGTGTCTTTGCATTAATTAGGAAACTAGCATCCCGTGTGTTCGTATCCATATTAGGATCATCCCTTTCTTTCTGTGGTGAGTTGATAGCATCTTCTAGAGACTCTCCAATGGCTGAACCCCCAAGACAACCTTCCCCACCCCGCACTTGGCAAGATGCCTTCAAAAGGCAACAAGCAAATATGGATAGGCTTCAGACTCAGATCGAAGCCTTGACCTTGGCCTTTACCACTTCCCAAAATCCACCTCGACCCCATCGAGAGCACAGGACTAGAACATCTCCAGAGCGTAGTGAGTTAGATCTTGAGTCAGGAGGTGATAGCGTCAGTTCCTCTGACGGGTCTGATAGGCGAAGTAGAAAAACTCATAGGAGAACGAAATCCCCTTGGGGCTGGGATCAGGGTATCAAAATTGAAATTCCTGAGTTTGAAGGTAGGCTGGATCCTGAAGAGTTCCTAGAGTGGGTAGAGAGAATCGATCAATATTTTGAGTGGAAGGAAATTCCCCGCTATAAACAAGTCAAGTTTGTTAGTCTCAAATTGAAAGGTCATGCACTGATCTGGTGGAGACAGTTGCAGACCATGAGGGGTAGAAAGGGGAAAGAGAAGATTTCCACTTGGACACACGAGGGGAAAAATGCAACAGAAGTTCCTCTCTTTTGATTTCAAACAGAGTGTGTTCCAAAAATTTCAAAACCTGCGACAAGAGCACAAATCGGTGGATGATTACACCAATGAGTTCTACAAGCTCCAAGCTCGCAATGATCTGCATGAAGATGAAGAGCAGAGCGTCGCTAGGTATGTCAATGGTCTTAAGCTCTCAATTCAAGAGGTGGTGTCCCTTCATGACTTGTATCAGGTCAGTGATGCACACCGTCGGGCTAAGAAAGTTGAGTCTCACCACTCCCGATCTGCGTCCCGACGATATAACAACACTAGGGCACCTTCTGGATCTGTTGGTAGACCAATCCCTGGACCTTCCCCTGTAGCTGGTACAGTTCCTATACCCACTGAGAAGGGTAAAGGAGTCTTAGGGACCAACCCGAGCATGATGAAGTGTTTCAAGTGCAACCAGCCGGGTCACAAGTCAGCCGATTGTCCTTGACGTCAATTCAATCCACAGACGAATCTCGCGGATAATAAAGAGGGCAGTCATGAGTCTGAGGGCGAAAACTTCAATGAGGTGGTCTTGGAGGGGAATGACGTGACTGCGCCACTATTAGTTATTCACCAGTCTCCATCACCCCAGGCACCTAAAGCGTTACTACCCCACGAGCTCTGTGGAGGACCCCCAAAGCCACATTGCAAGGACCAGAGATTCGAGCTGTTCCGAACAGTCTGCACTGTCAATGGCATGGACCTTTGTGTCTTGATAGATGGAGGTTGCACCACCAACTTAATCAATGAAGGGATAGTCAGGAGCAAGAAGTGGAAAGTCAAACTATTGGCTCACCCTTACAAAACATCTTGGCTAGACAACACCACGAGCAAACTAGTGACTCATTGTTGTTTGGCTAAGTTGTCGATTGGGCTGCAATATCGAGATGAGGTTTGGTGTGATGTCCTTCCTTTAGAAGTAGCTGATATTATCCTTGGGCGTCCATGGCAGTTCGACCGAGATGCACTACATCACAGAAAAGCCAACACATATACTTTCCTTAAGGACGGCATCAACGTCACCTTATGGCCCACATGTTTTAAGAGACACCGATCCCATGCACCTAAAACTCTTCTGAGTCAGAGCCATCCCATACCACCATTTGTAGATAATTTAGTAGGGTGTTTTTCTGATTCACTAATAGTTGAGAAGGGGTTAGACAACATCTTGCATTCTATCGCATGCACATCGCATTTAGATTATGTAGGCACCAATTGCACTCGCATTCATCATTTGCCTGACATCTTTGCAGTAACAGTCCATTCATGTGTGCATCCATATTATCGATCAAGTGTTGAATTGAGCATTAAAGAAGATTTTGCTATGCTTGTTCACCTTTCAATGCTGGGTACTTATGAGCCATGCTTTCAGATTTCAACAAGCCCATCATTTTTACTTTTTCGAAGTCATAACAAGTGGCTTGATGAGTTATTTAATTTCTTACTTTATTCACTGCATCCAGACAATGATTGCATGACATATCTTCTTAGTCTAGAATCCACTTGTTTTGCCACGTGCGCAGGCCACTTTGAGCAACACATATTGCACCCGCACCCCATGGCCTCTCAAAGAAACCATAGCTTATTGCGCAAGCCGATGACCCGCAACATATTATGCTCCCGCGGCCTTTCCTTTCATATGTATTTTGAATTTCATGTCATCCTATCTTCCTATTATCACATGAAATTATCTGGATATCTTAATGATCTTTCCATGCCGAGGAGGATGTTGGTTTTGGCTTTCAGGTCTTCGCTTGACGTTGATGGGCAAGGGATGTCAGATGAAGTCGCTGCGTACTTGAGACTGATTACTTGGCCACAGGACCTGGGAGAGCAGTTGGAGCAAATGCAGAGGTTGCGACTGCTTCCAGGGGAGACTCCAACGGATCCAAGAACTTACTCGACAGGAGTCGAGTTCTTTTGAGTCCATGGGACTTGATGCAGACGAGCCCTACGTGCAGATTTTCACAGCTAATGGCGTATTTTTACTCCCTACGGAAATCCAGGAAGCCGATCGCCAATCTGTCTGCATCAGTGGAGAGCTATTTCGATTATCTATGACTTTGATTTTTTACTTTCTATCGATCCGACTGATGGATCTTGAGTTATTTATGTTTTTATTTCTGGTTTGGGTCGGTGCGAGCCATGTTCGCATCTGGTTCGACTGTTCGAGCCACAGATGCCGAACTGACTCATTTCTATGTTTGGTTTTTAGCCGTAGGCAAGGTACAAAATCTCGACATATTTCGCGAAATATCGCGAAATATTTCGGTTTTCTCAAACCTCGGCACGAAATTCGTATTGTGATATGGAACGAAATTGGAATCACGATAATATCGCGATATATCGCGATATTTCGTGCGATATATTTGTTGCCACGAAATATCGCGATATTTCGTGGATATTTCGAGACATTTCGGAAAATTTCGAGACATTTCGGGAAATTTCGGGATTTTAACACCGAAATGTTGGGACTGACTGGTTATGAAAGGGGACTGGGGGTTTCGGTTTCAGCAGCTTATTTACATATAATAACATTTAAGTAAATGTTCTCCATTTACTTTAAGTTATTATATGTAAATAAGTAAATACCCTCCCATTTGATTTCAATAAAAATATCAAAAAAATCAAAAACCAAGTGAATCAAAAAGTAGGTTTTCAGTTTTAGTAGGAGAAAACAGTTTTTTCGGTTTTTCATAAAATTTGTATGTTGAGAAAAGTGGTTAAATCAACTCATTTTTAGCTCAAAAAATTCCACAAGATGTAGAACTACAAGTACATCTAGAAAACCATGGTCCGTCAAAGAAAATTTTGAATGTATAAAAACTTTTCTTTATAAAAACTCATTTTTTCAGACTTAGTAAAAAAACAGTGTTTTGCATTTCAGCATAATTTTGCACGATTTCAAACTTGCACAACTTTCTTGTTTTAAGTTCATTTTCAAAATCGTTTGAAGCATTAATTTAACAATCAACTAATCTTTATTTTGGAAATATTTTTCTCCACAAAAAAGATTAAAAAGCATTATAAAAACATAGATCAAAACAGGACCAAACAAGACTGCACAAGACTCACAGACTCAAATACTAAATACATGCTTTGTGATGCTCTACACCCGTAGATAGGGTATAAATATTATATGAGTGTTCTAAAACGTGTATCTACACTTAGTTTATGACTATCCAGAGTTTCATTCAAAAATTCCATTAAAAAATCAATATTTCCACCATTTCCATCAAATCACAATATTTCCACACTGTCGAAATATTTCCACGAAATATTTCCATTTTCCAGGAGGTCGAAATATTGACCGAAATGGAAATTTCGAACCTTGGCTGTAGGATCTTAAGTCGATTTAGATCTCAATGGATGAGATTCAGAGGGAGACAAGACATCCTAAAACCCTAGCCGAACCCCCCCCCCCTCACTCGTCCGTCTCTCTCTTCCCGCGACAAGACCCGCGCGGGTATGCCTCGGGAAGCGTGCCCACGCCCTTTCTCCCTCTTTTCCCGTGCGGATGCGCCTCTCTCTTTCTTTCCTTTTTTTTCATTGTTGTTTCCCTCTCTATAAAGCCTACAAACCCTAAATTGAAGAGGACGATTGATGATGAATTGAAACCCTAGAACGGAGAAGCGGGATCGCTTGTTCGGCACCTTATTCGACGAATCCTCTGGCTTCTAGTCTTCTTCTTCCCTCCGCAAGCTTCTTCCTCGTCGCCACGCCCTCGTCTACGACTTCGTGGAAGATTGACGTGGAGATCATCTCTTCTACAAGATCAAATCATCTCGGCTTCTTCATCCTTTTCTTCCGGACCACGCCTCCTCTTCCGCCCATTCATTTACAACACGGAGCCCTTGATCACGGCCGGCATTGACCAAAGCACGGTTTGAATCGTCCCTTGATAGTTTCATGTGATAAGCCTCCACCTTCAATCCGGCCTATTGTTGATTTTAAATTAGGGTTTCAAAGTAATTGCCTTCTGAAGAATCTCATCCATTAGGTTTATTATCGCTTAGATCTATGTTTTATCTTTTAGATTTTGGCTTATATTTGAGATATTGTTAGCACTTTATTGTTGGAATTTGTTTATTAAATCTGGAATTAATCATTCTCAGGTCAGTTTTATTGCTTCGTTAAGTTAAACTTGTGTGGGCATGATTGGATGATGATTAGGGTTCTTAGTCTTTGCTGAAATTTGAATCAAGACGTGCAGAATTCTATCTTTAATTGCTTTAAATTCAGCACTTGAGTTTTTTTTAGCATCTGCATGCATCAGTAACTGAGCAACAGAGGGGCCTATTAAGAAGCCTAGCTGGCCAACTGCTGTGTAGGTAAACCTTCCTTGATGGTTACACAGGTTAAGCACATGCAACAATGAAGCAATCCCCCAAGATTCCACTAGAGTAGGGAAGACTGGAATAATCTACACGCATAGGGTGAAGGCAAAATTCTAGATAGGGAAGTGCATTCATAACTGTGGCACAATTAATAAGCTAAAGAGCTTATGGGAAGCAACATTCCTATGACTGTACTTGTAATGATTTTAAATGATTATCTGACTTCTGTAACTCTGCTTTGTATTTATTTGCCATGTCAAGATGTTGTCATGCCCTTATTTTCTTTTGTGCAGGTTTTATTATTTATATGAGACTATGGAATTAAATCATGTGATTGTGTGAGTCAGTTTAAATGTTCTATTAACCTTCATAATGGTATGGTTGTCTTCTTTCATCTTGACATGTTAATTGTCTGGAAGTTGTAGAGTTTATTTCTATTCTTTACTTGAAAAAACTACACCATTGTCGATATATGCATGTCACATTTTAAGTGCAGCTGAGGGATTGACATTGGAAAGATAATATGTTGTTTCACTATCATATTTACATGATAAAAAAAGGTTTAGTTCATATCAAATTCATGTAGCAATTCAGTTGTGCATCTTTAGATTTCCAGATGAAATCCATTTCATATTTACGTTTTGTTTTCATCAGGGTTAATGCAAACATGAAATGTATTATTTTTGTGAAGAGAATCATCGTTGCAAGGGCATTAGCTAATGTTCTTGGGAGCTTAACGTCTCTAGATTTTTTGAAATGTGAGTTTCTTGTGGGACTGCACTCCGGATTGAGGCATATGTCAAGGAAAAAGATGAATGCCATTGTTGAAAAGTTCAGTTCTGGTGAGGTAGATTCACAGCATCCTTATAGCAATGTTTTGATGTGTATTCTCTGCAATAAAAGCTAATCCTATGACGTGCATGTATCTACCACTCGTTATGGTGAGTTTTCTTACAATTAGTTGTTGGACAATCAGAGGTCATGATTTTTCATGGTTATTGGGTGAGATCTGTGAACCTAGGTTTTATTATTGTATTGTTCTATAGGTCCTATATTTTCTACAACTGCAAAACCAAAGTCAATTTGTTTGATTGCAGTATGCCCAGAAATTGTGTAATGCAAAATTAAGGTTAAAGATTGCAGCTACCAGCCAGGCATTTGTACGATGTCAATTCATTTTAAGAGAAATTGTAAAATTGGTTGAAACTACATGAGATTGTTATACTAAATATTCCCTGGCAATTTCATGCTTTTATTCTTTTTGTTGCGTTTTAATGTATTTAGCAATAACCAATTATGAATGTTTTCACGTTTCATTGGGATTAATAGACAAACTGCTTCCAAGAGGATAATTGATGTAATTAACTTTGAACCAAGATCTTACAGCCTAGCTTTATCCTAACAAGATTTGGCTGGATATGGAAAACTAGCTTTTAAATCAAGAAGGCCTCACAAAAGTTATATGATAGAGTTTTGTGAATGTATGTCAACTTTCTCACTAATTGTTAACCATTCTTGGTTTGTACTGGTTGGTGGATGAGGGGAAGCTACCCATAGAATAAATAATTAAGGAACATATGGTTTTATGTGTGTTATGAAAAGGTCTGTTAGGTTATCAATTTCATGCCAGAAAACCAAAAAACAACTAAGAAGAACCATGCCCCTCTACCCCAGTTGTATATTGTTGGGACTGATACCCGTCCTATCGTCGTCCACTACATTAGTATCATCACTAGCATGTCATTATAGGTACATGTAGATGGTTATTTACGTAATCAAGTTCTTGCCATTCCCTTTGATAAGTCCTATGAGGAAGTGTGGAATCCACTTTCATCCAAAGTCTATATATTATGTAAGTGGTTAGTAAGGTTCATCTTATTAATGAAAATTTCTCCTTTTGTCTCTTTTATTGTTCTTTTTCTTCCCATTGGTTGCACGCCTTGGGCTAGTGTGTTTCACTATTTCTACACCATTTGAGAAGCGGTGTTTTGGAAATTGGATCCCGCCTTTCTCCACAGATGTCAACTGTAGTAGCAATGATGACCTTGTCCATTGTGTTTCTAAGTTTCTAACACCTTCATCATGATGAAGCATATAGTTAGATGAATGTAACGGTCAATTGTTCTGATCCTTTTGTATTTGTTTGGTGATACTTGAGAAACTAGCTTATAATAACTATGTATGTATAGTAAAACGAGTTTATAAGATGTTAGGAGATGATTGCTAGGGTTTGAAGAGAATGGAATGGCTCTTCATTAGGGGACTAAGCCCAATATATAAGCACAATATTACATATTGAACTTGACCCAACTATACATCAAACCCGATCGATCTATATGCATTAACACTCCTCAAACTCACGGTGGATCATATACCGAGAGTTTGCTGATAAAATGCCGGAAGCGAGCAATCGTCAAAGGCGTCATGAGGAAGTCAGCAGTCTGCTCCATCTAGTGAATGAATGGCAAGGAGATGATGTGGGCGAGAAACTCCTGGCGAACATAGTGACAGTCAACCTCAATATGTTCTGTTCGCTCATAAAAGACCGAGTTGTTAGGAATCTGAATAACACTTTGTTGTCACAAAAGAACGGAACACGCTTTTGAGTTGATCACTAGACATATGACCTAACCTTCTGTGACACAGGTCGGCATCAGAGGTAACTGACATGACAGACGCAACGGACGAAGGGGAAACATGAAGATGATCTAGTTGGTAAAGTCCTGCTCTATGGCCTAGGCCAATCCTCTGACCCGTCCGCGAATCCCGCACAACACAAGCAAAAAAGGTGAAGGTAACAGTCAGCCCAGAGTCACAAAAAGAACTAACAAAAATTAGGTTAATGTTTAAGTGGGGCATGATGGACAAAGGGTAGGGCCAGTCGACTAGTAGAATCTGAGGTAGGAGTGATGGACCTCCACTGCGGAATAGGTACAGGAGTCCCATCCGCAGTGCGAACCTTCAGGTGGGTGGGAGTAGGAGTGTAATCGGTGAGAACAGTGGAGTCATAGGTGAGATGGCAAAAACCACTAGAATCTAAGATCCATGGGGCAGCAATACCAGAGGTAGCACACAAGCCGTGAGCAGTCGAGGAGCCGACGAAGGAGAGGTGTCGGAGGAGCTCCTCGAGTCGTTGAAGACGGTCCGGCTCAGGCAAAGACGGCACAGTGGTAGCAACGGGAGATGCCAGAGTCGCTGTAGCAGTAGTTGCAGTGCCACTAAACTAGCGGAAGGGAGACTGACCACGTCCACGCTTAATAACAAAGTTCGGTGTTTTTTTTGAAAAAAAACACGTTTAAATCGGGACTTAATGGGCAAATGATTTGTAATCGTTTTTTTCTGGATTTTTAAAGGTTACCAAATTCGCTATTTTTTTGCAATTTTTATTAAAAAGGGTTAAAAAACGTGATTTTTTGCCGAACTTTGTGACTATCGATGATGAGTCAGATGACACTGAAATTCAACTTTCTTCCGATGACGAGTCCGATGACATTGAATTCATGGAGTATGAAGAGAATGAAGCAAGTTTGGTAGTGGATGCTCTCGACGACACGATGGATGCTTAATTTTTATTTTCATTTATATTTTAATTAGTTACTATTGGATATTTTTTGTTTTGTAATATTTTCTTTTGGGATGTCGTTATCAACTTATCATGATGTTCGTAACTTAGTATGTTACTTTGTCGGGTTGTTGTTTTGTTGGTTACTTGCATTTGCATAGTTGCATGATTAACTTAATTGATTTGTTATTGACCTATCATCTTATTAGAAATATCTTCGTTGTTTAAATGTAGGCTAAAAACTTGAATTTTGAAGGCCCTGAAATTGTCGATTTTTTTTCAAATTTCACCCTCGCCGATTAAACTTGAATCCGTTTTTTCCCCCGACTTTTACCCGTTTTTTTTTGAACTTTCCGATTTTCGCCAAACTTTCCCGAGTTTTACCCTTGCTGACTTATTGGCGAACCCGAACTTGGTGAGTATGCGTCCATGACCCCATCCACCTTGATCGTCGCGTCGATCGTCACGAGGAGTAGGAGCCCAGCGTGATTTCCTCTTGTCCGGTCCCTAGCTAGAGTTGCGAGGAGGATATTCACGCTTCATATGACTGGCTAGGAAGCACAAACACTTCCCCATGCCCCCCGTACCTATGTCGGACACGCGTCCGACACTGACACTCGTCGAACATGCACCGGACACTCATGTGCCGTGTCCCATATGCTTTTGGGAGCCGGACACTCGTCGGATACTCACCGGACATGCTTCGGACACGGCGGGTTGACGGACTGTTCGATATAGGGTCGGGTAACATGCTGTTGTGATTCAGTTTTGGCTTCAACCTATCTGATCCTCTGAGGTTATAATCTTAGAGGATCATATAGGTTGAAGTCAAAATTGATAACCTCAGAGGATCAAATAGGTTGAAGCCAAAACTGAATCGCAGCCGTTCTTATGCATGCCATTTGGGCCTGATTCCGATTCACTTGGCAGGTTGGTTGTAACGGGCAGTTACGATTCAGTTTTGGCTTTAACCTATCTGATCCTCTGAGATTTCAAATTGGTTGAAGCCAAGACTGAAACAGAGCCGTTCTTTTACATGCCATTTAGGTCTGTGTGCGATTCACCAATCGGGCTGGGTGTAACTAACGGTTGTGATTCAGTATGCATTAAAATTTTATTTTAGTTATTTTCTATGAGGTTTTTTCGGTTATTGAAAAATATATATGAATTATAAACATACATAAAATATAAATAAAATATATTAATTTATTTTGTCGTTTCCCTGCCGTACCCATGTCCTTTTTTAGGATTTGCTATGTCGGCATATCCTTGTCGTGTCGTACCTGTGTCCCCGTACTAGTTTCAGTGCTTCTTAGATGACCAGGTTCTTTGCAGTATTGACAGAAGATTGGCCCATCAGGAGAGCTGATGGCCAAAGCGTTGTCTAGTCCTGGAGCAGGCGGAGGAGTATTTCGAGTCTGAAGGCAAGTCTCCTTGTCGACCAAGGCATCCTCTAGCCGAGGTAGTGGCTCACGGTGAAGGAGCCGAACAGCAATGAGAGCAAATTCTAGCCGAAGCGCGGCCAAGAACTGGTGGAGGCGGCCCTTGTCAAGGTAGCGCTGGAAATCCCTGAAGCACGGGTAAGCACACCGCTCGGGGATTAGAGAGTCTAGCTTGCCAGTAGGCACTCATCTGGCTGAAGAAGTCCTGAATTGTACGCTCCCTCTAACGAGCGGACTGGGAGTCGCAGATCAGCTGATGCCGACGAGCACCACCGCGTGGGAGGAATCGGTCCTGAAGATACTCCTACATCGCACGCTCCGTAGGGAGGCGGCCGATGGGTGCAAAGAGTGGACGAGTAACGTAATCCAGGAGATAGGCTCAGATAGCCTAGTCACGGCGACTCCATATAAGGGCGACTGTGGTAGCAGCTGCAACAGGCGAAGCACCGCTAGCAGCGATACTACTGGTGACCGAGGAGGAGCCGGAGGAGGCATCTAGAGCTGGGTCATCACCGATGATGTGACCCCAAAGATCACGGCTAGAGAGGTCAATCACCTACTGAGCAT
Source organism: Chamaelirium japonicum (assembly GCA_947650365.1). Classification (NCBI taxonomy): domain Eukaryota; kingdom Viridiplantae; phylum Streptophyta; class Magnoliopsida; order Liliales; family Melanthiaceae; genus Chamaelirium; species Chamaelirium japonicum. The sequence goes on from OX393560.1 coordinate 53,822,344, forward strand.
TGCTGAAAGGTGACGACCTTCAAAGGTGGGGTGATCGTGCTGACCGACGATATCAGGGAGGATTAGGAGGGAGACAAGGTGATACGGGTGTAGGGAGGGTGGATTGGGGGGTTGCCGGTAAGGGAGGAGTGGCGGATAGGGGAGGCATGGAGGGGCTGTGGATAGGGGAGGGGAGGCTGTAGGTAGACTGGGATCGGAGGGAGGATCGGAGAGGGGGGGGGGGGGGGGGGGATCGGGGTAGGGCTACAGGTAGGGAAGGGGGGGGCTCGGGTAGGGCTGCGGGTAGAGGGGGGGGGGATCGGAGAGGGACGGCTGCAGGGAGAGAGGACAGCTGTGGGGAGAGGGGTGGCGAGTAGGGAGGGTGACCGGGGAGAGTGGAGAGGAAGATCGGGGAGGGACGGCTGCGGGGAGAGAGGGGGCTGCAGGTCGCCGGTGAGAGGGGGTTGCCGGTGTTGTCGCCGCCGTCTCAAGAGAAGAAACCCTAGAGTTCTGATACCATGTTAGGAGATGACGGGTAGGGTTTAGAGACAATGAAATGACTCTTCATTAGGGGACTAAGCCCAATATATAAGCACGGTATTACATAACGAATCCGACCCAACTGTATATAAAACCCGACCCATCTATATACATCAACATAAGAGAACAACCATATGACCTTATATTGACATACGAGAACATTAGGTGATATTTTCTCATATATCTTATTAAATCACCAAGTGATTTCTTATTTCATTTTATTTGATCTGCCAGGTGAATCTTCTGGTTGCTACTAGTGTTGCTGAAGAAGGCCTAGATATTCAAACCTGCTGCCTTGTTGTACGGTTTGATCTGCCAGAAACAGTTTCTAGCTTCATACAGTCCAGAGGACGTGCCCGCATGCTAAAATCAGAATATGTGTTTTTGGTGGAGAGGTCTTTCTTTATAGAGTATTATGTAAAATTTTAAATTCTGCATTTTCTTCAAATAACTGAAACAAATCATCTTCCTACATATCTTGATACCTCAGGGGAAACCAGCTGGATGAGCAGTTACTGAAAGATTTTATGTCTGGTGAGGAAATAATGAATAAAGAAATTCTCTCTAGGTCATCCAATGACACCTTCGATGATTTGGAGGAGACATTTTATAAAGTCGATAGCACTGGTGCCTCTATCACTACTGGATGCAGTGTTTCACTTCTTTATCATTACTGTTCCAAGCTTCCTAGAGATATGTGAGATATAGCTGTCAGTTTTGTGTAGTGGATCATATTTCTCTCATGTGAAACTTCTCCATGTTTTTTTTTTTGAAACTAACTTAGGGCTTCCATGTTTCTATGCAGATATTTTACTCCTTCACCGAAGTTCTTTTATATAGATGATTTAAATGGGACTGTCTGCAGAATAATTCTTCCACCAAATGCTCCTTTTCGTCAAGTTGACAGTCTACCTTGTCCATCAAAAAATGAAGCTAGAAGAGCTGCATGCATGAATGCATGTGTCGAATTGCATGAGCGGGGTGCTTTGACGAATTATCTTTTACCTAATTTATTTGTTACAAAGAAGGGATCACCAACACACCATTCGAAGTGTGATATCACCGAAGGTTTACTTGTTCCTTGCTCATCGATGTTTATGGCTTATTGCTACAGTGTCCTTCATTAAACCTTTACGTCCTTTTTGTTTCCTTCTTGTTTCCAGATGAATATCTAAGAGAAGAACTTCATGAGATGCTAGTCCCTACTGCACTTAAAGTACCATGGATTAAATCTCTTGATCCCATAAATATGTATTCCTATTTTATAAGATTTATTCCTATCCCAGAGGACAGGCAATATCGGATGTTTGGTCTTTTCCTCAGGGATCCTCTTCCCAAAGAAGCTGAAAAAATGGAAGTTGATTTACATCTTGCTCATGGTAGGCTTGTTAAGACAGGTCTTTTGCCTATTGGAATGTTTACATTTGACAGAGAAGAGGTAAGTACTCTACTGTATCTATCAATGCATGCACATTCTTGTTTTATCTATCCTTCACAAGCTTGTCTGACATAGTTTTAAAATTTTTGCAGATTATGCTTGCACAGAATTATCAGGAAATGTTTCTGAAGATCATCCTTGATAGATCAGAGTTTTTTTCTGACCATGTTCCTTTAGGTCAAAATAATGCAGCTCAACACAAATTTTCAACCTTTTACCTTTTGCTTCCTGTTAAGGAGCAAATATATGGGGAAGGCATGATTATAGATTGGACAACTGTGAAACACTCTTTATCATCACCTGTTTTAGGGTGTTCCATCAATTTTTATGAAAAAGTTCCTACTCCTATGAGAGAGACTTTGGTACTGATTAATGGTCCAGTCAATAAATGTGATGTCTTGAACAGCTTAGTTTTCACTCCACACAATAAGTTATTCTTTTTCATTGATGACATTCTTTATGGAACAAATGCCAACAGCCAATATAAGGATTCTAGAGTTGCAAGCTATGCAGAACACTACAAAGACAGGTAAATCAGTGTGATTTTCTTTCTTGTATGCACGCAGTTCGACATGCTGACCATAGTTATACAAATAGTCAGAAACATACATGTGTGCATATCTAATGATATAAATATGTGCTTAGGTTGGCATATGTTTCTAATACTCTGTTTTTGTTCATGTTCTCAACAAAACGGTTTTCTCTAAAAAGTATGTTTAAAGTTTAAACTATCATTTAAATGTTGGTCTCATGTCTAATATTGGAATGCACAATCGTCTGAACTCTGGACATGCGAAATCCTTGCACTTGCTACACACGATATCTAAAAAATGAATGTGTTTCGTTGCCATTTTCCTCGGATATGTCTGTCACTGTTGTTGTCACTGTTCTGAAATAACTATGGTACAAGTGTGTGCAGCAATTACTCATACCCTTCAGCATGAAATGTTAACCCCCTCACTTCTAACAAAACTCAAACATCACTGATGCAGCAATTAGTAATATGTTTTTTTGGTGCGTTTTCATGTTCGAAGTTGACTTTGAGCCCAACAAGTTTTCTATTATGTGTTATAGATGGTTTGGTCATTCTGATAGTCGAAAGTCCAGAAAACAGGATGGGTATACAGTTTGAGAGTTTTATGAAATTTTTTGATGGTTTCTAGGTTAATTTTGTGTCCTAATTGTAATAGGTGGGATGCATTCTTGTTTGGCTTAATATGTAGGGGCAGATATAGCCATAAATTTAAGTTTAATTATTTACACTGCTAATGAAATTATATTCTCATAATGGACTCCATGAATTCTTGGGATGGAGTCCGTGGGTCTTTTTTTTCTGCTCTATTCTCATTCCATCTCTTCTAATGAATTCCAGAATTTCTTTGCTTTAAAGTGGTATCAAAGCCTCATACTATGGTCTGCGGGATCATGATCATCATGGCTAGGTAAAGATTTCATCGGTTCATGCCTAAGGGCCCAATCTTTGGATAATAACACAAGGGTTATATGACATCTGAGTTAGTGGTTTTAATCTAATAACTAAGGATCTAAAACCCATATATGTACTTGAGTTCTAGATTCGTTCACCGTGGAAGCTATAAATAGAAAGCGAGCTACACATGATCTACTTACTACAAAGTTCATATTAATAAATATTATTCCATTAGTGATGATAAAGATGGTTGAATAACTAATAAAGAAATAAAATCCATATCTTTGTCGATTATATACCAAGTTTTGTACTAAACTATTTGAAGCATGTGGTCTAACTGCCTAGATCTTACTCTAGACCCACACAAGCCCTTCTCTCTCTCTCTCTCTCTCTCTCTCTCTCTCTCTCTCTCGCACTAGCTTCAATGGATGCACTAACTTCTACGAAAAAGTACCTGGATAAAACCTCGAGAGAGTAGCTCAACTGAAGATATGAAAGAGATGAATTAGGGAGAGATGAAAGCTCGACGGGTGGTAGCCATAGGTCAGGCCCCCATGTATATATTGGTCAAGGGGGCGCCCCCATAGTCTCCATAGTAGGACTAGGACTAGTCTTTAGTGGCGAATACCATCGGGTTCCTAGTGGAAACTATAGCTTGACCTTGTGGATTCTCCTAATCCTTCTTGTAGAGAATTTTAGGGTTCCATCACCTCTCGCAAGGTTTCGGACTGGCTGACATCGACCGTCGGAGAAGGAAGCTAGATCACCAGCACCTCCGAACTACAAAAAGCTTAAGGCCTTCACGGAGACTAAAGTCCCTCCAATGTTTATGTTAGTGTTGTCTTGGATAAGGGGTTAATGTAGAAACTCGTACTTGGTTCCCCTAGGGATACTTTATAATAATAGTGGACTGATGCAATTCTCTGAGCGTGGCATGCTTATAACGGCCACATCGGTTGTCGTCTGTCATGTGGTGATCTCTGGAAACGTGGAGGAATGATAGTGGTACGGCCCCCTGCTTTGTAACTGCTTCAGCCAGGATGGTCGCCACAATCTCATGATTAGGTCAAAGAACCTTTGTTTCTTTTCCTATTTCGGACAAGGAGTAGTTTTTTGTGACTCTTCGTGGGTTTCAGTTCCTTGGGAATCTAGATTTGATATCTTGGATGATCCGAGGATAGCCAATTGAAGTACGACTAATGAAATTAAACCAAAGGGTAGGACGATGTCAACATTCTTAGAGTTTGGGGAGAAAGTTAAAGTTGTTGAGGCTACAGTCATTGAAATAATGGCATAGACAACTTAACACTCCAACTTCTTTGGGGTGTCAAGTTCTTTGGCAAGGGGTGGAAGTCGCCACCAACGAATTTCGAGGATGGAGCACAATATCTTCAAGGATCTCCCCTTTAAAGCGGGTAGTGATGTCGCGGCTACTTCATCATGCACAGATCAGGACGGGGTCGACCTGGGGCCGCCTCCCTAAGTGTCATAGACTATGGAATCCATGGAAACTAATACCTCAAAATTACAATTGCTTAATCTAAATTGTACAAGAAAAGGAAAGGAGATGAAGTAGTAGAAGAAAGGAAAAATGGATTGTTCTAGCAGTGGGTTTAAGTAGAGGAAAAAGAAGGTAAGGAAGCTCCAAGGGGAGCTGGAAAGAGTAAGTCTTGAGCGCTTTATTTCATCTTCAAAGGTGGAGCTCTATTGGAGCTCTTCTAAATCTGTGGTGGAGTCAGGTGCGGTAGCTTCTTTCAAGTCCTCACCATGTTGATTCGGTACAGTGAAGGATACTGACTTTTCAGTTTAAACTCCTTTGGGTAAGTTTACTAATGCGAGTTAATTAATGTGATTATCTCTGGCCATAAGTTACTAGTGAAGGCCATTGGGGACCCTCCGTTCCTTGGGGATACTATGGTTGAGGCTGACGTCGAGAAATTCCACTCTAGCTCCTCATCCCATTGGGGACCCTCCAGCTACGAGAGTTCAACTTGGGTGCCACCTATATTTCCATAATTTCCCTCCCCCTGATTGGCAGTGGATGAGCTGTTGGTGGAAGGTGATAGGGGGAGTTTTGGATTTCCGGCTTCCTGGTCTGCTTCCGTCTTGGGCTCAGAATAAGGGGACGTTGATTTCGATCTTACATTAGGTGAGGCCCCTCGGACCTTGCCAAGCGAGGTTCGACCTTCTCTATTATCTTGAACCAATAATCCTTCTTGAACTTTTTGTCACTGGCTGATAGCCCCAAGTACTTCTGTAGACATTGTAAAATTTGTTGACTCTGGAAGTCCCCAAATTTGGCTATGTTTAGAATACTTCAATCCATTTTTGACAAAGTTTGGGAGACTCCGAATTTTGATAAGTTTGGAAGACTTCGAATTTTGGTAAAATCTGGAAGACTCCAAATTTTGCCAAGTCTAGAAGACTCCAAATTTTGCTGAGTCTTGAAGACCTGAAAATTTGGCTATGCCTTGAAGGCTTAGTCTGGAAGACTCATAAATTTGGTTAAGTCAAGACCTAAAAATTTGGGTAAGTTTGGGAGATCCCGAATTTTGCCAAGTCTTGAAGATTCAGTATTTTGGCTAAGTCTATATGACTCCAAATTTGGCTAAGTATGGAAGACTTAGAAATTTGGCTGTCTGGTAGACCTAGAAATTTGGCCAAATCTGGAATAATGAAAGGCTCGGTCTGAAAGTCTTAGTTTGGAAGGCTCAGAAATTTGGTTAAATCAGAAGACCTAGAAATTTAGCCAAGTCTGGAAGACCTAGAAGTTTGGTTAAGTTTCAAGACTCGAAATTTTGGCTAAGTCTGGAAGACTTGAAAATTTTTATAAGTCTAGAAGGATCATAAATTTGGTTAACTCTGAAGACCTGAAAATTTGGCAAAGTCTGGAAGACTTGAGGATTTGATTAAGTCTAGAATAGCCAAAAATTTTACCAAGTATGGAAACTCTTGAGGCCAAATACAGGAACAAATTAGACTCGAAATCAGGTTTGAACCAGCCTAATACTAGGGCTAAACTAGGCCTAGATGCTTCACTTAGTCGGATAGGGCTGGCCAGGGAGGAAGAAAGAAGAAAGAAAGTAAAAGAAAAGAAAGAAAGAGAAGGAGAGAAAAGAAAGAAAGAGGAAAGAAGAAAGGGAAGCAAGAAAAGAAAAGATGAGGAAGATGCCCTCACCATTTGACCTCGACTTTGTCTAGCAAATCCATAGAAAACCGCAAGATCGATGAAGAAATCAGGTTGACTCTCGCAAATAGTCTACACCTGCTCCAATCTAAGCGGTTTAACAAGTCAACTAAAGAAGACTGGATCACAAATGTCTGGCTCGAGTGTCAATCAGTAGACTCGGGTTCTACTCAATCCAAGTGCCGAAGGAAGCATAGGCCATACATGGACGGTTCCAACATAAGGAGTTACACAAACCACCCAGGGAATTTTTTAAGAGAATTACTTCCCCGAGAAGTTACACAAACAAGAGAATAACTTCCCCGAGAAGTTACACAAACCACCCAGGGAATTATTTAAGAGTATCATCAGTTTCTTGCCCATGCTTGTTCACATCCGTGTAGAAACAATAATCTGTAGAAATCCGGGTTAGATCGATTCAAGTCATTAGGATAAAATTTCTTCATCTTATAATTGCTTGCTTGTGATATGATACTGCAACAACAAAATAACCTTATCACTTGAAAAATCATTCTTGAAATACTTTTTAGAGTTACAAATATTTTAATATTAAAACTATTACTCCCCTGGCTAGTAGAAATCTCTAAATTCCCAAATGATCAATCTTTTCATTAAATTAATTACTCGATACTACAACCTTACTTTTGCATTGCCATTTTAGAAAATGAATTCTAAATTTCTATATTGAAACTACATTTGAGTTTTGAGTTAACTTGCAGATAAATATTGACATTAGATCTGCATTAGTTTCTTGCATCACCTATACCTCTCAAAAAGTTCTTTTGCATTGTCATTTGAATTAGAGAATAGAAAGAAGGAATTGAGAGAGGGTGACAATTCTTCACTTCCCAACCTATCTTAAAACGACTCCCAATCGTACCATTGATAAACAAGAAAGCTTTTATGAAGAAAGACACTCCCATATCCAGTTCAACTAATTATGCAAGAACCATTAAGCTTTGAGAACTTGGATAAGAAACCTCTAATTAAGTATGTGAGATGCTTTTTGAAGTCTTTTAAAAAAATTCTTTACTCTTTCCTCTCTTTCAGATGAAAGATAAGCTCATGAGCCACTGCAACATTTTCTAAGATCACTCTCCTTTGGTGAATGATGTTTGGTTACTGCTGATACTCTCATCCATCACTTTGGCGATTTTGGTTATAAGTTTATACAAGGAATTAGACAAACTTATTGGCCAAAAATCTGAAATGGATCCGCCCCCTCCTCCTTAGAAATATGAATCAACCAAGAGTAATTTATGCTGGAAAGGGAGATATTCTGATCAAAAAATCTTTTAGGAATCTACAAACATCTGTGCCAACTATATCCTTGTACTTTTAATAAAATAAAATTGGGAAGCCATCAGGCCCTAGTGCACCATCTGGATTTAAATCAAAAGCTGCCTCCATAAAAAAGGAGCATCTAATCAGTGAAGTTAACTAAATCATGCAAATAGTTCTTCGACCAGTCACATTTAAGGTATCGACTAAAATAAGATTTGGAATGTGTTGTTACCTTTGAAAGAGTATTACTATGCTCCTCATGGATAGATGCATTGACAGGTAAGGTTTGGATGATGTTTCTTCTCTTCCTACCGTTTTGCTACTTTGTGAATGTGACAAACCCTAGAGGAAGAGAGAAAGGGAGAGAGAGAGAAGGAGAGCTAGGGTTTGGGGAGAGAATGGAATGAATCTCTCATTAGGCCAATTTCCAATATAAGGTGAATACATGTGAGTCATATATACCCTAAGTGTATGTATATACACTAATACATTTTAACACCCCCCCTCAAACTCAGGGTGGATCATGCACCAAGAGTTTGGCAATCAAAGACCGAAAACGTGGTGTAGGATGGGACTTCGTGAAGAAGTCTGCGATCTGCTCTGCTGAGGGAATGAAAGGTAGTGAGATTGTCATGGCCTCATACTCCTGTCGGACGAAGTGACAGTCAATCTCGATGTGCTTTGTCCTTTCATGAAAAACCGGGTTGCTAACAATCTGAATAGCACTCCGGTTATCACAGTGAAGTGGAGTAGGCTCGGAGAAAGCAACACCGATCGAGATCACTGAGGAGACGTCGAAGGTGAACTATCTCCTTAGTCGTGGAGGCCATGGCCCTGTACTCAGCCTCAGTGCTAGAGAGAGACACCACTTTCTGCTTCTTGCTGCGCCAGGATATCAGAGAGTCGCCGAGAAACAAACAGTAACCAGTGGTGGAGCGGCGTGTAGTCGGATCTCCAGCCCAGTCTGCATCTGAGTAGGCTCTAAGTCTGAGAGAGCAGGACGACGACAGAAACAAAGAGCGAGTAACTGTCCCTCTGAGATACCGGAGGATCCGAAGAAGAGCACCGTAGTGAACTGAGTGTGGAGCTGCAACAAATTGACTGACAATGCTGACAGCGTGTGCAATGTCAGGCCGAGTGATGCAGAGATAGACGAGCTGTCCCACAATCTGCCTGTACCGAGTGGGATCTGAAAGAGGAACTCCATCTGTAGGACATAGCTTCGAGTGAAGCTCAAGAGGGGTGTCTACTGTGCGGTCATTTGTGAGGGCAGCACGACTAAGGATGTCTGAAAGGTACTTCTGCTGAGAGAGCAGAATGCCATCTGTACTGTATGCTACCTCAAGACCAAGAAAATAGCGAAGCGTACCCAAATCCTTCATCTGAAATTGGTTCCTCAAGTGATGCAGACGAGCCACTACATGCAGTTTTTCTACAGCTGATGGCGTATTTTCATCCGCGCCGGAGATCCAAGAACCCTATCGTCGATCCGTCTGCATCAGTGGAAAGATCAATTGAAGATCTACAGTTTTGGTTTTTACTTTATTTCGATCCGACCAACGGATCGTTAGATATTTCTGTTTTTATTTCTGGTTTGGGTAGGTGCGAGCCATGTTCGCATCCGGTTCGAGCCACAGATGCCGAACTGACTCATTTTTGTGTTAGGTTTTAGGCCGTAGGATCTTAAGTTAAATTAGATCTCAATGGATGAGATTCAAGGGAGACTAAAAACCCTAAATCCTAGCCAACCGTACACCACACCCGGTCGGCCCCCCCTTGCGCGCGTCCCTCTCTCTCTCTCATCCCGCACGGCTTCTCTCTCTCCTCCCGCGTCCGTCTCTCTCTCTACCCGATCGGACTCCCTCTCCCTTCCTTTCCTTTTGTATTTTCTTTTGGTTGTGCCCCTATAAAGCCTAAACCCTAATTGCTAACTAGGGGAGATGAATATGAATTGAACCCTAGAAACGGAGAAGCGGCTCGCTTGTTCGGTTTATCCTTTCCGACGAATTCTTCCTTGCTTCTCATCCTGTTCTTCCTTCGCAAGCTTCTACCCCGTCGCCTCGCTATTCATCCACGGCTTCACGGAAGATCGACGTGAAGTTTCTTCGTCTTCAAAGATCCGTCGTCTCGGCTTCTTCACCCCGTCTTCTGAGCCACGCCTCCCCTTCCGCGCCATTCATCAGCAACATCGGAGCATCGGAAAGCTGCCGGCATTGACCAAAGCACGGTGAGATCGATCCTCGATAATTTCCATGTGATAACCTGCTTTCTACAACCGGCCTTATTGCTGAAATCATATTAGGGTTTCCGAAATTCCTTGGTTTTCCGAGAATCTCATCCGTTAGGTTTATTCGTTTAGATCTTTGATTGTTATTGAGACATTGGCTTATTAATTTGAGATTGTTCTTGTTCTGATTGCTGGAATTCAGTCCTTATAATCTGAAATTAATGTTCTTCTTGTCAGTTTTATGATTTCATTAAATTAAATCTGATTGTGTTTGAATGGATGATGAAACATGATAATAGGCTTTGCTGAAATCTGATTTTTTTATGCTGAAATCTGAATTTAGTTGTTTAAATTCTGCACTTGGATTAATTTAAGTATTCCGCATCGCATCAAGTTGGTATCAGAGCGCACTAGTCGTCGCGTTCTTGCGCAACGGCCGGTCCTCTCGCATCATTCGCATCATTGCCTGTTTGCTGAAATTTTTTTTTTAGTTGCCTTCTTTCATTTTAGTTTGTATCTTGCATTAATTAGTAACACGCATCGCGTGATCGCATACATCCATATTAGGGCTATCCCTTTTCTCTCTGCGTGACTCGATAGCATCTTCTAGAGAATCTAGAATGGCTGGGTCTTCTCCACCCCGTACTTGGCAGGATGCCTTCATGAGGCAACAAGAGTACATGGATAGGCAGTGTTCTAAAAAGCGGTCTAGGCGGCCGCCTAGGCGGCGCCTAGGCGCTAGGCGGCCCCCCACCGCCTCGCCTAGGCCCTAGGCGCTCCAGAAAAGCGGCCAAGCTCCCAGGCGGAGCTAGGCGGCCGCCTAGGCGGTCTAGGCGGGGCAAGGCGGCCGCCTAGGCGGTCTAGGCGGGCTGAGGCTGGCCAGGCGGACCAGGCGAGCCAGGCGGGCTGAGGCTGACCAGGCGGGTTGAGGCTGGCCAGGCGGGTTAAGGCTGGCCAGGCGGACCATGTTTGCTTTTGTTCTTATTAATCACTCAATCTTGAATTATGGTTATATACTTGTTCTTTAAAATAATGGTTTGGGATAATCTTGAACTTATATTAATTTTTAAACATATATATATTATATATATCAAAATAATAATTAAAATAATTAAAAAAAAGGCAAAACGCCTAGGCGCCGCCTAGGCCGCCTAGGCGCTAGGCGGCCCCCCACCGCCCGACTAGCGCCTAGCGCTTTTTAGAACCTTGTGGATAGGCTTCAGACCCAAATAGAAACCTTGACCTTAGCCTTCAATAATTCTCAAAATCCACCTCGACCCCCTCGAGAACACAGAGCTAGAGCGTCGCCAGGGCATAGCGAGTTAGATCTAGGGTCAGGAGGTGACAGCGTCAGTTCCTCTGATGGATCTGATAGGCGAAGTAGGAGAACTCATAGGAGGTCGAAATCCCATTGGGGCTGGGATCAGGGCATAAAGATAGAAATTCCTGAGTTCGAGGGTAGGATGGACCCTGAAGAGTTTCTAGAGTGGGCCAAGAGAATCGACCAGTACTTCGAGTGGAAAGAAATCCCCCGCGACAAACAAGTGAAGTTTGTCAGTCTTAAACTAAAAGGTCATGCACTGATTTGGTGGAAACAGTTGCAGACCACTAGGGGTAGGAAAGGAAAAGAAAAGATTTCCACGTGGGCACATATGCGAGGGAAAATGCAACAGAAGTTCCTCCCTTCTGATTTCAAGCAGAATGTGTTCCAGAAGTTCCAAAACCTGCGACAGGAGCATAAATCTGTAGATGACTACATTAATGAATTCTACAAGCTCCAAGCCCATAACGATCTGCACGAAGATGAGGAGCAGAGCGTCTCTAGGTATGTCAACGGTCTCAAGCCTTCAATTCAGGAGGTGGTGTCCCTTCATGACCTGTATCAGGTCAGTGATGCACACCGTCGGGCCAAGAAAGTCGAGTCTCACCAATCACGATCTGCGTCCCGACGATATGACATCACTAGGGCACCATCCGGATCCGTTAGTAGACCACTCCCTGGACCTTCACCTGTAGCTGACACAGTTCCTGCACCCACTGAGAAGGGTAAAGGAGTTTTAGGACCCAACCCGAGTCAGATAAAGTGCTTTAAATGCAACCAGCCGGGTCACAAGTCCGCCGACTGTCCTCGCCGTCAATTCCATCCACAGACAAATCTTGCGGATAATGACGAGGATAGTCACGAATCGGATGGGGAACACTTCAATGAATTAGTCTTGGAGGGGGATGATGTGACTGCACCACTGTTGGTCATTCACCAGTCGCCATCACCCCAGGCACCCAAAGTGTTGTTACCCCACGAGCTCTGTGGAGGACCTCCAAAGCCACACTGCAAGAACCAGAGGTTCGAGCTGTTCCGAACCGTCTGCAAGGTCAATGGCATGGACCTTTGTCTCTTGATCGATGGAGGTTGCACCACCAATCTGATCAACGAAGCGATCGTCAGGAGCAAGCAATGGAAAGTCAAACCTTTGGCTCACCCGTACAAAACATCGTGGCTGGATAACACCACGAGCAAGTTGGTGACGCATTGCTGCCTAGCAAAATTGTCGATTGGGCTGCAATATCGAGATGAGATCTGGTGCGACGTCCTTCCTTTAGAGGTTGCTGATGTTATTTTAGGGCGTCCATGGCAGTTCGACCGAGATGTCCAACATCACGGAAGGGCCAACACCTATACTTTCCTTAAGGATGGCATCAATGTCACCCTGTGGCCTACATGTTTTAGGAGACACCGATCCCACGCACCTCAAGCCCTTCTGAGTCAGAGTCAGTCCATACCACCATTTGCTGAAAATTTAGTTGGATGTTCATCTGATTCACTAAAAATTGATAAGGGATTAGAAAACATTTTGAATTCCATTGCATGCACATCGCATTTAGAGTCGGTAGGCATTCATGACACTTGCATTCATCATTTGCCTGACTTCCATTCATTCATAGATCATTCATATGTGCATCCCTATTGTCATCCAAGTGTTGAGTTAAGCAATAACGACGATTTTGGCATGTTTGATCATTTTTCGAAGCAAATTACTTATGAATCATGCTTTCAACTTTCAACCAACCCATCACCTTTAATTTTTCGAAATCATAACATGTGGCATGATGAGTTCTTTGATTTCTTATTTTATTCACTGAACTCCGACAATGATTGCATGACATATCTTCGTCATCTAGAATCCACTTGCTTTGCACCGTGCGCAGGCCACATTGAGCAACACATAATGCACCCGCAACCCATGGCCCTTCAAATACACCATTGCCAATCGCGCAAGCCGATGACCCGCAGCACATTATGCTCCCGCGGCCTTTCTTTTCATATGTCATTTGAATTTCATGTCAACCCCAATTCCTATTATCACATGAAATTATCTGAGTATTTTGACGATCTTAATGTGCCGCGGAGGATGTTGGTTTTGACTTTCAGGTCTTCGCTTGGCGTCGAGGGGCGGAGGATGACAGATGGAGTTGTTGCTTACTTGAGGCGGGTTACTTGGCCACCGGACCCGGGAGAGCAGTCAGAGCAGATTCAGCGGTTGCCGTTGCTACCAGGAGAGCCCCCGCCGGATCCAGGACCGTGCTCGACAGGAGTCGAGTTCTTTTGAGTCCGGGGGACTTGATGCAGACGAGCCACTACGTGCAGTTTTTCTACAGCTGATGGCGTATTTTCATCTGCGCCGGAGATCCAGGAACCCGATCGTCGATCCGTCTGCATCAGTGGAAAGATCAATTGAAGATCTACAGTTTTGGTTTTTACTTTATTTCGATCCGACCAACGGATCGTTAGATATTTCTGTTTTTATTTCTGGTTTGGGTAGGTGCGAGCCATGTTCGCATCCGGTTCGAGCCACAGATGCCGAACTGACTCATTTTTGTGTTAGGTTTTAGGCCGTAAGATCTTAAGTTAAATTAGATCTCAATGGATGAGATTCAAGGGAGACTAAAAACCCTAAATCCTAGCCAACCGTACACCACACCCGGTCGCCCCCCCCCTTGCGCGCGTCCCTCTCTCTCTCTCATCCCGCACGGCTTCTCTCTGTCCTCCCGCGTCCGTCTCTCTCTCTACCCGATCGGACTCCCTCTCCCTTCCTTTCCTTTTGTATTTTCTTTTGGTTGTGCCCCTATAAAGCCTAAACCCTAATTGCTAAGGAGGGGAGATGAATATGAATTGAACCCTAGAAACGGAGAAGCGGCTCGCTTGTTCGGTTTATCCTTTCCGACGAATTCTTCCTTGCTTCTCATCCTGTTCTTCCTTCGCAAGCTTCTACCCCGTCGCCTCGCTATTCATCCACGGCTTCACGGAAGATCGACGTGAAGTTTCTTCGTCTTCAAAGATCCGTCGTCTCGGCTTCTTCACCCCGTCTTCTGAGCCACGCCTCCCCTTCCGCGCCATTCATCAGCAACATCGGAGCATCGGAAAGCTGCCGGCATTGACCAAAGCACGGTGAGATCGATCCTCGATAATTTCCATGTGATAACCTGCTTTCTACAACCGGCCTTATTGCTGAAATCATATTAGGGTTTCCGAAATTCCTTGGTTTCCCGAGAATCTCATCCGTTAGGTTTATTCGTTTAGATCTTTGATTGTTATTGAGACATTGGCTTATTAATTTGAGATTGTTCTTGTTCTGATTGCTGGAATTCAGTCCTTATAATCTGAAATTAATGTTCTTCTTGTCAGTTTTATGATTTCATTAAATTAAATCTGATTGTGTTTGAATGGATGATGAAACATGATAATAGGCTTTGCTGAAATCTGATTTTTTTATGCTGAAATCTGAATTTAGTTGTTTAAATTCTGCAATGTCAGGCCGAGTGATGCGGAGATAGACGAGCTGTCCCACAATCTGCCTGTACCGAGTGGGATCTGAAAGAGGAACTCCATCTGTAGGACATAGCTTCGAGTGAAGCTCAAGAGGGGTGTCTACTGTGCGGTCATTTGTGAGGGCAGCACGACTAAGGATGTCTGAAAGGTACTTCTGCTGAGAGAGCAGAATGCCATATGTACTGTATGCTACCTCAAGACCAAGAAAATAGCGAAGCGTACCCAAATCCTTCATCTGAAATTGGTTCCTCAAGTGCTGCTGAAGACTAGCAATCGCAGCAGAGTCATCTCCAGTGATGATCATGTCGTCCACGTATAACAGTAGAATCGCCCGGCCCTGCGGGGACGACCTGACAAACAGAGAATGGTCATGACTGCTCTCTGAATAACCAAGTTCCCGGATAGCACGGCGGAACCGCTCAAACCAGGCACGAGGAGCTTGCTTGAGCCCATAAATGGCCCGACGAAGACGACACACGTGCTGAGAAGGAACACGGAGACCAGGAGGAGGATCCATGTAGACAGTCTCAGACAGATCACCGTGGAGAAAGGCATTTTTCACGGTCTATCTGAAGAAGGGCCCAGCGATGAACAGCTGCAACTGCCAAAAGAGTGCGAACGGTGGTCATCTGAGCCACCGGAGCAAAGGTCTCCTCGTAGTCAACGCCATACTCTTGAGTAAATCCACGAGCCACTACCCGAGCCTTGTGACGCTCAATGGATCCATCAGGGCGGTGCTTGACCTTATAAATCCACTTGCAGCTGACAGGCTTAACGCCAGAGGGCAGAGGGACAACATCCCAGGTATGAGTCTGCTGAAAGGCCTGAAACTCCTCATCCATAGCCTGACGCCATTGAGGAAACTGAACTGCCTCAGAGTAGGATCGGGGCTCCTGATCTGCGTGCACAACAGTAAGAAAGGCAGTAAACTGAGGCGAGTAACTGCATACAGAGGCAAAGCCAAAACGATCAGGAGGACCAGTGTCGTGGCTAAAACGGTCAGGCGGGTGACGCTGGCGCGAAGGGTAGCGAGGCGGGCCTGGATCCACGACTGGCAACGACGGAGCAGGCACAGGAGGTGAAAGACTAGGAGTGACCTCAACAGCAGGAGAGCCGACATCCGCTGAGAAGGAAGGACACGGAGACACAGGGGTAGGCCGGCGAGAGTAGACCTGAGGAAATGGAGAGACAACCCGGGGAGGAGAGAGAGGCACGGGCAGAGAGGAGGAAGCCTCGGAGGAGTCCCCTGGAGACGCTGGGGAAACAACTGGCAAAGGATCCCGTGGTGCCGAGGGAGCTGGAGGTGGGGAAGGGGCCGACGGAGTCGGGGGAACTAGAGAGACCGACGAGGGAGGCATAGATGTCGATGATGGAGGAGAAGAGACCTCGAGGAAGGTGAGATCCTGAGTGTCAGGAGAGTAGTAGGGCGTATCCTCGACAAAGGAGACGTGTCGAGAAATACGCAAGCGACGAGCAACAGGGTCGTAGCAGCGGTACCCCTTGTGCTCAGTGCTGATCCCAAGAAGAATGCACTTAGCTGCCTTACAGTGGGATGTAGTTTTACCACAGGATGTAGTTTTACCACAGGCTGAATTCGCATATAATAGTTCAACTAATCGCTCAGTAGGTAAAACCCCTTTTGAAATCGTCTATGGCCATGTTATTCCCCATTTCCTGGATAGAACTGCCTTACCGCCTACAGGTCCTGCAAGTGCTGATGCTGATGAATTCCTTGAACACATCAAGACCGTACAGCGAGAGTCGCTTGAGAAACTGAGAGAAAGCAATGCCAGATATAAGGCCAGCGCAGATTTACACAGGCGAGAGAGCACCTTTCAGCCAGAGGACTGGGTCCTCGTTTACTTTCGCAGAGAGCGGTTTCCCACAGGATCTTATGGGAAGCTGAGCCAGAGGAAGTTTGGGCCCTTTCGCGTTCTCCGAGCGTTGGGACCCAATGCTTACCTGCTGGATTTGCCAGATGATATGCTGACATCGCCGATTTTCAACATCTCAGAGTTGTTTCCTTTCCACGGAGACCGGCCAGATACACCTTTAGCGCCACAGATTCCTTTTTCTGATGCACAGCGAGACGAGACAGAGCAGATACAGGAGATCGTTGACGTCAGAGAGTTTGCTACCCGCCGCGGTGTTTTCCGACGGTTCCTTGTTCGGTGGGTAGGCAGGCCACTTTCAGACTGTACCTGGGTGGATGAGCAACAGTTGCGAGCGCAGCGGCCCGACCTCGTACAGCAGCTGGACGTCCACTCGACGGAGTCGAGTTCTTTCTAGTCCGGGGGAGTTGATGCAGCATGATCAGCATCATCCGATCATCGCCGCATCTTCGGATCATCGCCAGAGACCTTATTTACTGTCGTTTTTATTTTTATGCTTGGAGGACATTATCCATTTGGGACTTGTTAGCCGTTATTTCAGTTTTTGGCCATTTTTCTATGTTTTTGGCTTAATTCCAGCATTTAGTACTATTTATGTTATTGCCCAATTCATGGGGGATGTCCATGATCTCATCCGAGGACTTTTCGGATTGAATCCGGGTCTTCTCGGGTGAGTTTCTGCGTGTTATTAATAAAAATCTGGGTGCGTGTGTTTGCGGGGTACCGATGGACGAGATTATATCTCGAAACCGATGGTTAGATAGCAAAATAACTCAATTTAGATGACGTGGCAACTTATGGGCTTCAGTTAGGGACTAAATGGGCTTATCTTAAGCCCAATAGGGCTTCTATTGAGTTACCGCCCCCCCTCCTCTCTTTTTCCCGTGAAACACCGAACGGCCCCCCCTTGCCCGCACGGATCCCGAGGCACCCGGCCCCCCCTCTTCCGTCCCTCTCTTCTCTCTCTTCTTCTCCTTGTTTCTCTCCCTTTTCCTTGCCTTTTTTGGCCCTTGCATCCACACCATTCACCCTTTATTTCCGTTGATCTTAGCCATCCAAAGAAAAACCCTAACCCTACAAAAAGATGAAGAAAGAAGAAGAGTTCAGTTTTGGATCATTGCTGAAATTCGTGTCTCTACGTGAGAGCTTCCGGGAGAGACTCATGTCCCCGATCCTCGCCGCATCCGCGACTTCGCCTCGTGAAGGCCTCGGTGTTGTTTTTCCGAAGGATCCGACTTCTCCCGACGTCCGGCCTTGCTCCGTGTGCGGGATCATCGGCGCATCCTCGCAATCGACCCACGGCGGGAAACCCCAGGCAGTATCTATCCTTTACCTTATTCTCCCATCGCATCCGCATCGTTTTTCCTTTATTTCCATTGCCTCCGCTCCGCATCGCAGCCATAACCGCCCTGTTTCGTCACTAATTGAAGCCCTAACATATGCCTACTCATTAGATTTGCTATCATCTATAGTCTGTCGGTTACCCTTGCAAGCATGCTTAACCTATTTTAGTGAAAAATCTGATGCAACTATTGTTAAATTTCAATATCTATTGCTGCGATTGAATCTCTTATTTGCTGAAATTAGTTATGTGATAATATTACGTCTTTTATTGTTTAAATCTTAAATCTGCTTTATGTTGATTGCATAGACTTTAGAACTGCGTGAGATAATCCATGTTTGCTGTCCTTTGAGTTATACGATGCTATATTGATCACTAAATTTTAGTTATTGACCAAAGAGAAACCCTAAAAGGGTTTAAGATTGTAGTGCACCATATCGGCGCCTGCATAGTTGCAGACCACTAGGGGTAGAAAGGGAAAAGATAAGATTTCCACTTGGACACACATGAGGGAAAAAATGCAACAGAAGTTCCTCCCTTCTGATTTCAAACAGAGTGTGTTCCAAAAATTCCAAAACCTAGGACAAGATCAAAAATCGGTGGATGATTACACCAATGAGTTCTATAAGCTCCAAGCTCGCAATGATCTGCATGAAGATGAGGAGCAGAGCGTCGCTAGGTATGTCAATGGTCTTAAGCCCTCTATTCAAGAGGTGGTGTCCCTTCATGACTTGTATCAGGTCAGTGATGCACACCGTCGGGCTAAGAAAGTTGAGTCTCACCACTCCCGATCTGCGTCCCGACGATATGACAACACTAGGGGACCATCCGGATCTGTTAGTAGACCAATCCCTGGACCTCCCCCTGTAGCTGGTACAGTTCTTACACCCAATGAGAAGGGTAAAGGAGTCTTAGGAACCAACCCGAGCATGAAGTGTTTCAAGTGCAACCAGCCGGGTCACAAGTCAGCCGATTGTCCTCAACGTCAATTCAATCCACAGACAAATCTTGCAGATAATGAAGAGGATAGTCATGAGTCTGAGGGTGAAAACTTCAATGAGTTTGTCTTGGAGGGGGATGACGTGACTGCGCCACTATTAGTTATTCACCAGTCTCCATCACCCCAAGCACCTAAAGCGTTACTACCCCCCGAGCTCTGTGGAGGACCCCCAAAGCCACATTGTAAGAACCAGAGATTCGAGCTGTTCCGAACAGTCTGTACTGTAAATGGCATGGACCTTTGTGTCTTGATAGATGGAGGTTGCACTACCAACTTAATCAATGAAGGGATAGTCAGGAGCAAGAAGTGGAAAGTCAAACCATTGGCTCACCCTTACAAAACATCTTGGCTAGACCACACCACGAGCAAGCTAGTGACTCATTGTTGTTTGGCAAAGTTGTCGATTGGGTTGCAATATCGAGACGAGGTTTGGTGTGATGTCCTCCCCTTGGAAGTAGCTGATATTATTCTTGGGCGTCCATGGCAGTTTGACCGAGATGCACTACATCACGGAAAAGCCAACACTTATACTTTCATCAAGGACGACATCAACGTCACCTTATGGCCCACATGTTTTAAGAGACACCGATCCCATGCATCTCAAACTCTTCTGAGTCAGAGCCATCCCATACCACCATTTGCAGATAATCTAATAGGGTGTTCTTCTGATTCACTAAAAATTGAGAAGGGATTAGACAACATATTGCATTCCATCGCATGCACATCGCATTTAGAGTCTGTAGGCATCCATGGCACTCGCATTCATCATTTGCCTGACATCTATACATTCACAGACCATTCATATGTGCATCCATATTATCGACCAAGTGTTGAGTTGAGCATTAAAGATGAATTTACTAGGCTTGTTCACTTTTCAATGCTGGGTACTTATAAACCATGCTTTTAGATTTCAAAAAGCCCATCATTTTTACTTTTTCGAAGTCATAACAAGTGGCTTGATGAGTTATTTAATTTCTTATTTTATTCACCGCATCCAGACAATGATTGCATGACATATCTTTATAGTCTAGAATCCACTTGTTTTGCCACGTGCACAGGCCACTTTGAGCAACACATATTGCACCCGCACCCCATGGCCTTTCAAATAAACCATAGCTTATTGCGCAAGCCGATGACCCGCAACATATTATGCTCCCGCGGCCTTTCCTTTCATATGTCTTTTGAATTTCCTGTCAACCTATCTTCCTATTATCACATGAACTTATCTGGATATCTTGACGATCTTTCCGTGCCGAGGAGGATGTTGGTTTTGGCTTTCAGGTCTTCGCTTGGCGTTGATGGGCAGGGGATGCCAGATGAAGTCGTTGCGTACTTGAGGATGATTACTTGGCCACCGGACCCGGGAGAGCAATTGGAGCATACGCAGAGGTTGCGGCTACTTTCAGGAGAGCCCCCACCGGATCCAAGACCTTACTCGACAGGAGTCGAGTTCTTTTGAGTCTGGGGGACTTGATGCAGACGAGCCCTACGTGCAGATTTTCACAGCTGATGGCGTATTTTTATTCCCTACGGAGATCTAGGAAGCCGATCGCCAATCCGTCTGCATCAGTGGAAAGCTTGTTCGATGATCTATGACTTTGGTTTATATTTTCTGTCGATCCGACTGACGGATCTTGAGTTATTTATGTTTTTATTTCTGGGTTGGGTAGGTGCGAGCCATGTTCGCTTCCGGTTCGAGCCACAGATGCTGAACTGACTCATTTCTATGTTTAGGTTTTAGCCGTAGGATCTTAAGTCGGTTTAGATCTCAATGGATGAGATTCAAAGGGAGTCTAAAACCCTAAAACCCTAACCGAACACCCCCTCACCCGGCCGGCCCTCTCTTCCCGCGAAAATACCCGCGCGGGCACGCCTTGGGAAGCGTGCCCGCGTCCCCTTCTCCCTCTTTGCCGTGCGGACGCCTCTCTCTCTTTCTTTCCTTTTTTTTTCTTTTGTTGTTCCTTGCCTATAAAGCCATGCAAACCCTAATTGAAAGGGGATGATGAAATTGAATTGAAACCCTAGAACGGAGAAGCGGGATCGCTTGTTCGACGTCTCATCCGAAGAATCATCTTGCTTCCAGTCTTCTTCTTCCCTCCGCAAGCTTCTATCTCGTCACCACGCCTTCGTCTACGACTTCGCGGGAGATCGACGCGGAGATCATCCATCCTCCAAAGATCAAATCGTCTCGGCTTTTCATCCATTTCTTCCGGATCACGCCTCCTTTTCCGCCGCTTCATCTGCAACAACGGAGCCTTTGATAGCGGCCGGCATTGACCAAAGCACGGTTTGAATCGCCTCTCGGTATTTTCATGTGATAAATCTTCTCTTTCAATCCGGCCTATTGCTGAATTTCAATTAGGGTTTCCAATTAATTGGCTCCTGAAGAATCTCATCCATTAGGTTTTATCGCTTAGATCTATGCTTGTTCTTTGAGACTTTGGCTTTATTATTTGAGATTGTGTTAGTCTTTATTGCTGGAATTGTTTATTAAATCTGAAATTAATCATTATCATGTCAGTTTTATTGCTTCGTTAAATTAAATCTGTTTGGGCATGATTGAATGATGATCCGTGGCGATAGTCTTTGCTGAAATTTGATTCAATACGTGCAGAATTTTATCTTTATTGTTTTAAATTCAGCACTTGAGTTCTTTTTAAGCATCTGCATCCATCAGTTGCCTTCCTTGGGTGCACTCTGCGCGCCTCCAGTTTCAACCACTCTAGTTCAAGCTTCATGCCTCCAGTTGCGGCCCTCTCTGTTTCAGTCTAGGTCACCCCGGATCCTCCTCTTCGACTCGGACCGAGCCTCGATGGCCTCCATCATCAACGGTATCCTCCACTTTGATCTCACCACCATTGGCCTCTTGTGCACCATCGTTGTTGACTACCTTTGCTATCGCTCCATCTATTTGGCATCGAGCCTCAACGACTCTTGCATGCTTTCCGATTGGCCTGCGTGTAGGTTGGCAGGGTCCCCTGGTTGTCCTGGTCGCAGGTCAATCGGGTTCTCAAGAGTCATGCTGTCCTGGTACTTTTGCTTTGCTCCTCTACAAACTTTTATGTGTAAAATCCCACTTTGAGTTTGAGAGGGGATGTTGGATGTATTTTTCCAACTGATGTTGGTTTATAACTTACTTTAGATTGAGGGGGATGTATTCATAGTTTAGTCCCACATGGTCTGTAGCATTGTAATGATATGCGGTCTCTCCCAATATAACTATATAAGGAGAGGTAGTGCTATATAATAGATCATCAATACAAAGAGTATTCTCCGAAACCCTAGTCTCTCTCTCTCCCCCTCTCTCTCATAACAATCATGAATCAAAAGAAGAGTAAAAAGTTTGCAATATGACTGAAGAGTAGAAACCGAGGAAGTAACTAAAAGTTGTAGGTGGCCCATTTAGTAGACTTTCCCCTTTGCTCAATTATGGTCGTTTGCCGTCGGTACTATCCTGAACTGAACACGAAGCAACTATATGAAAAACGCAATCATGATTAGTGAGTTTTTTTTTTTTGAGCAATTCCTCTCCGAGAAGGAGAGGATGGGGTTAAGCATACCCCAAACTTTGTTAAAACTACTAATTTAAAGGTTACAATGGAAAGGGCTGATCCGCCCCGAGAGTTTAATAGAGAAACCTGAAGACCAGCTAGTAACCATAGCTACAAAGTTGGACCAGATAACCATGACCGAAATTTCCTTGCCCGAGAGAAAACTCTAGCGTTGCGCTCTCTCCAAATACTCTAGCATAAACCAATAGTAAGAAGGTCCCAAGTCGGGCGAAGCGACTTCTTCACTCTACGAGACCGCCAGAGTGTCCAGAGGGTAGGGGTGTGCAGGATCCAAACCAAACCGACCGAACCAAACCAAACCGATCGAATTTGATCGGTTTCGACACACTCAACGGATTGGATTGGATCAGGATTTCTCAAAACCGATATGATTGGATTGGTTATCGGATTTATCAATTAAAAACCGACCTAAACCGAACCGAACCGAACCGGACTCCGGTTTATAATTTACTAATTTAGTGGTAACTGTTGTGAACTTTTGTTTAATTGTTAAAACTGTACTTTGTAGTTTTTAATATTTAATGGATATGAATATTGTGGATATAATGGTATTGTTGTTGATAACTTGGTATTTTGGTAAGTAATGTAGTATCATTTTGTAATTTTTGAAATAATCATTTTAAAGTTGAAACTATGTCCAAATTAAAAAAAAAAAAAAAATAGTAAGCATATGGGCTAAAGCCCAAACCGACCATCCAATCCAATCCAAACCGACTTTAATTGGATTGGATTCTAGTCTCAATCGGTTTGGATCGGATTGCAAATTCTCAAAACCGACCTAGGTTGGATCGGTTTGGGTTTTTCCTAAATAGGTCGGTTTCGAACCGATGCACACCCGTACCAGAGGGAGCGAATGGAGGCAGGGTGTCCTCTGATTCTGAATCTGTGTTTCAACATGGACCAAAGGCTCCGAGAGAAAGGACATCTGAGGAAAAGATGATTGACATCTTCTCTATGAGAGTGGCAAAGGGGGCAGGACAAGTCTTGCACATTGGGGTTATTCCTCTGTCTCAGGTTCATCCTAGTTAAAAAAATTTTCCCGGATGGCTAGCCACATGAAGATCCTCGTCTTTAAGGACGTTGGCGACTTCCAAAGGTGACTCGCTATAGGGCAAATGAGTCCTCCGTTATTAAAGAATCTATAGAAAGATTTGACAGAGAAAACCCCTGAATTCTCCCACTTCCATCTTGAAGAGTCTCTGGCATCCCCGAGAGTGAAGGCTTCTAAAATCTGATAGAGATCAGTAAGTTGACTCTGGAGAGTATCCGGAAGCGTCCTTTTGAATTTAACAGACCAGATACGGCCCTCTAGTGACTCTGTCGTCTGCGAGCGAACTGATGCTTGGGGATCCCAAGCCAGACTATAGAGATCAACGAACAGAGAAACCAGACTATTGTCATCGACCCAGTGATCTGACCAGAATTTGATATTCTTGCCATTTCCTGGAATCAGCCTGGTGCTGATACGGAAGGGGGCCCCAACTTTGCAAATGCCTTTCCAAAAAGGTGAAAAGGTGCCTGATTTCCTGCTCCTGGCCTGAAGAGGAGAGAAGCGTTTAAAATATCTTTCTCTGATAATAGACGACCAGTGATCACCCTGGTCATTTTGCAGCCTCCACCACCATTTCCCTAGCAGAGCTCGGTTAAAGTCTTTAAGGTTGGTGACTTCAAGGCCTCCCTGGTCCCTAGATTTACACGTGATGCCTCAATTAGCTTGATGATAGGAGCCAGCAGAACCGTCGGCCCCTTTCCAAAGGAAGGCGCTACGAATCCTGTCTATTCTCTTTATAACCCAGGCCAGAATGAAGTAGAAGGATAAATAGTAAGACGGGATGGAGGAGAGCACCGAATTAACTAGGGTCAAGCGTCCTCCTAGGGAGAGGAGCTTCCCTTTCCAGGTGGATAATCGGTCTTCCACTTTCTCCACCACTTTAAGCCAATCGTTTCTTCCCAGATTTCTATTGCTGATGGGGATGCCCAGGTACTTCATCAGAAAGGATTCCAGCTTATAGTTCATCATGGAAGAGGCTAAAAGGCCCTTCTCCTGAGAAGGCCCTACGTAGTACAACGAGCTCTTGAAGAAGTTGATTCGGAGACCCGAACAGAATTCAAGCGCATACAGAATGATTTTCAGGACAGCCATCTGCTCTAATTCCGCTTCACAGAAAAGGATAGTGTCGTCAGCAAAATGCAGGTTGGAAATGCACCAGGAGTTACGTCGAATACCTCGGATAAGGTTCTGAGAGTTAGCTTTCTGTAGAATTGCATCAAAAGCATCAATAGCCAAGATGAAGAGAAAAGGGGAAAGCGGGCATCCTTACTTAAGGCCTTTCAGCATACGGAAGTGACCTCCCGAAGCACCATTAATCGAGCAGGAGAGCTTGGAAGAAGTCAAGCAGCAAGAAATCCAATGAATCCATCGTGGAGAGAATCCTTTTGCACGCAAGGTGGAGAGAACAAACTCCCAGTGCAGCCTATGAAAAGCCTTCTCGAAATCTAGTTTAAGAACCAACCCTTCTGACTTATGTTCCTTCAGATGATAAAGGATCTCTTGGACTGAGGCAACACTATCCAGAATCAGTCGGCCTTTAATGCAAGCCGATTAGGATCTACTAATCAACTCATCCATGATTGGGGATAGACAGTTCGTTAGGAGTTTCTTAATGATCTTGTAGATGCAGTTGGAGAGGCTTATGGGGCGGAAGTCCGACACAGAATCCGCTTCCGCCTTCTTTGGGACGAGAACTAGCAGAGAGTAGTTGAGACTTTCCAAGGATGAGGAGCCCGAGAAGAAGTCTAGCATGAATCTGGTAACATCTCTAGAAATGCAGTCCCAATACGATTGAAAGAAATGCATCGTGAACCCATCAGGGCCTGGGGCTTCGTCCCCATTCATGTCAAAAACTGCTTTCCTGATTTCTTATGGTGAGAAGTCCTTGTCCAGATCTGCAGATGGGGGGATCCTTCTGATCGGTAGGTCTTCCCAAGAAAGAGGGGCTGCTGAATATGGAAGATCCTGGAAGTAGTTCTTGAAGTGGCTAGAAACTCCAGAAAGCACCTCCTCAGTCCCTTCAAGCTGATGACCCCCTACCTGCAGAAGCTGAATGGCGTTCCTCTTTCTTCTCCCATTCGCCATCTTATGGATGTGTTGACGAATAGTCCCACATCGATGAGGGAGGCACCCATCACCTGCTTAATATACCCCCTGTGGACCTCCCCTTACAACCCGGGCTTTGAGGTGTGAGGGTATCTAATATGGTATCAGAGCTAGCCCGTCTCCTGCTCCCGCTCCGGGTGCTCCCCACTGATTGTGCCTTGCCACGCATGATCCGTGTGAGGGGGAGTGTTGACGAATAGTCCCACATCGATGAGGGAGGCACCCATCACCTGCTTAATATACCCCCTGTGGACCTCCCCTTACAACCCGGGTTTTGTGGTGTGAGGGTATCTAACAGGAAGTAAGACGTGTTTATAATGTAATTTTGGGAACGTGAACAATGGCTAGGATAAAAAGGAGCTAGAGGTACTACTTTAAAGCAAGAATGGGTAAGCCATCTTTTGTGGATGGCATTGAAGGAGGAATAAGATATGCAACTATGATGATCGCATCAACATTCATATGATGATAGGTATTCGAAATTAGACTCTTAAGGAACACATAAGGTACCCAAGGAGTAAGACATCACAACACTAATGATAGTTTCCCTAGTTGTGTGATGAAGACCACATGACGACTGGCATTCAAACCCAGAATCTACATGCGTGTGGTAAAACACACCCGAATATATAATATAGGTATTCCCTTTTGTTGCTGTCTGCATAAGAAATAAGAAACCAAACCAAAGAAAAGTAAGAAACATTATGATTGATGTCTGAAGCCCTTTCAGAGCATCCGAGCTTCCAAAATATATTAAGTGCGTGCCTAGAATTTGACCTACCATTGGGCAGAACCCATCTGGGAGTTAAATACACAATCACCCCTTGTCTCAGATCTCTAGAAGCCCCAAACATAATATCGAGTGCATGGACAGTCCATCCCACACCCAGTTGTCTAACTACAAGGGAAATTCTTATGGGTCTGGGCAAGCTATTTTGGATTCAGAAGCTCCAAATCCCTATTGCGTTTACTTCTAGAGAACCCATCTGTCAAATTATTTTGGCTTTCAGTTTTCATTTTTGTTGTAATGAGAGTCCTAGTACTAGGTGGAGTGGTTTGCAATGCATAAATATGGCCTTACAGCCCATAGTTTGACCATGGAAGTGCCTTTGGTTTGACACCGTTGTCCCCCTGATGCAACATCATGGTTCATCTTTGTGTGACTCCTTGACACCAATATGAAATGAGACGCATCCACTACTAGTCTTTTCTTTTTTATCCATTTTTTTATCTGTATTTCGAGTACTTTTAGATCCTTCTTTTCTTGTTCTAGTTTCTTTTCCATCAAACCCTAGTTGCAAGTCTAAACCCCGATTATATTGATCCTCAACAGCCCACCAATATCAGAATTCCTAGTAAAAAAATTTCTAGGCAGCAAGTAGGACTCCTGAATATTAATTTGATAATGAACGCTCCCATTCCAAGGCCCCTACTAATATTGCCTTCCATTCCATCAAGTTAAATCACAGTTCGGATCACCTTTATTGTTCAAATCAGATCAATATCAAAGATGATTTGCTGGTTCAGAATAGTGCACAGTCCCCAAAACTCATCTATGCGTTTCCTGATCAATGTAGTATCGGAGTTATCTTTGACCCATGCATTGATTTGCTTATTCCATTCATTATTTGTTAATTGTTTTGTGAGGATCTGCATCATCTATCTTTGTCTGGATTGTAAGAGCATATATACATGTGGGTTCAGGTGTATGCCATACTCGTTCTTTTATCTTCTATGTTGACTTCCCCTGAGCCCATTATCTTTTATGGCATGGTTTGCATTGGCCTCATTTTCTTATCGATAATTCTCTTACTATAGAAAAGAAATGGCTCTCTTAGTGTAGAACTAGTGCAAGTCAAGTGCTCTTTTAATAAACATCTGACCACTGTCCAAATCAGGTTTGGTGTTCAGCTATCACACCCAGACCAACCATTTTTGAAGGCAAAACAACTTTTCTCTTTGCGTAACTTGCTACATAATCGATTACATGGGAGCACAGGTAACTATGTTAAAGATATAGTTTCTCATGATTACTCTTTTATTTTTATTTGGTATCTATATTTTCAAAGAGAATACCATCGCATTTATTTTCCTTGATTTGTATAGTGTTTGTTTACTTCTACTTCATGAAACTCTAATGTCATGTGTATAGTTTTTCTTTTTTGGTGAGGGCCGAAGTTGTGCGTATCATCTCCTAAGTACCAATATGAGAACTAATACACAAAACATTAAGAATGCACAAAGGTTTCTCTATTATTAGTTAATAATGAACAGCAATAGATCTTGATGAGTTCTTACACCATGGATTATATAATTGCAGCAATATTGCAGATTTTAGAATAATTTGTTAGGGTTGTATGCCCTCAAATAATGTTTTATGTTTTTCCTTAGTCATTATTAAAGAATATGGCAATATTAATATGTTCATGAGATGAATGGTTTAGCAGGTAGTCCGCAAGTGGTTAAAGGTGTGACTCATTTGTATGGATGAGATTCATACAAAGAGAGATATGAGCCATAGGTACTAATCACTTAAAACTAATCATAGCTTATAATGAGAGTGGACACCTCATTAGGTAAACCGTAGCATCTTTGACTCTAACAGGAATGGTGAATCTCTAGCCATTGGAATGTATGATTCCTGGTCAAAGATGCTAGTGCATGAGATGCATTGATGGATCGTGAGTAAACCCAGTGACACCTTTGTACTGTCATGGTCATATGGGTTCTCACTACTTACACAAGTCGACTTGCTCTCAATCCTGAGAGACCAGCGAACTTCGAGCTTTGGCTCAGTTGCTTTGATTTATCAATCAGTTAGGTCCTAAGGACCAACACCTGAATATCTTGGGTGACTGAGTTAGGGTTGCGGGAAACTCTAGATCTCAAGATGGAATCCACCCTCCTATAATGGAGACCTTCATATATATATATATATATATATATATATATATATATATATATATATTTTTTTTTTTTTTTTTTTTTTTTTGAGAATTCCTCCCCGAGATGGAGAGGATGGGGTTGAGCATACCCCAAGCTTTATTAAAATAGCAAAAAGGAGTTACAAAAGACTAAGAAAAGGGGTGATCTTCCCCGAGTTCTTCACCGAGAACCCAGGGGACCAGCTAGAGACCAAGGAAACAAAGTTTAGCCAAACCGACGCCGGCTGAAGCTCCTTCTGGGAAAATACTCTGGCGTTCCTCTCCCTCCAGATACTCCAGCAAAGACCAATGACCAAGAGATCCCAAGCCTGATAAAGCTCCTTCTTGATCCTCCTCTTCCTCCAAAGTGTCCACAAAGACCGCATGGAGCCCGGATGTCCTCTGATCCCCAGACGACTCTTCAACATAGACCACAGCGATCTGGAAAATCGACATCTTAGGAAAAGATGATCCACATCCTCCCTATGAGCGTGACACAAGGGGCAGGAGGTATCAGTAACGTTGGGGTTGTTCCGCTTGCGAAGGTTCCACCGAGTCAAAATCTTATCTTTAATAGTCAACCACATAAAGATCCTTGTCTTCAAGGGCGCTGGAGTCTTCCAAAGATGCGAAGCTAAAGGGCAGACCAAACCTCCATTGTTCAAGAATCGGTAGAAGGATCGTACCGAGAAAACCCCGGACGACTCTAGCTTCCATCTAGAGTAATCTCGGCCACTACCCAGAGAGAAATTCTGAAGAATGCTGTAAAGATCAGAAAGTTGACCTTGTAGATCTGCTGGAATCGACCTCCTAAATTTCACCGACCACAACCGACCCTCCAAGGAGACCGCAGACTGAGAGATCACCGAAGCATTGGAGTCCCAGGCCAACTCAAAAAGATCACCAAACAAGGAAGCTAGGCTGATGTCATCTACCCAGTGGTCTAACCAGAACTTAATGTTCTTACCATTGCCTGGAATCAGACGGATGCAAGCGCGAAAGGGAGCACCTACACTCTTGACGCCTCTCCAGAACTGTGATAACTTCCCTGTCGCTCTGCTTCTGGTCTGCAGTGGGGAGAAGCGTTTAAAATATCTATCCCTGACAATGGACGACCAGGTGTCCCCTTGATCATTCTGCAATCTCCACCACCATTTCCCTAACAGCGCTCTATTAAAGTCTCTGAGATTCAAGACTCCCAACCCCCCTTGGTCTCGAGACTTGCAAGCTGTGGCCCAATTAGTCAAATGGTAAGACCCCAACTTCCCATCTGCTCCCTTCCAAAGAAAAGAGCTTCGGATCCCGTCTATCTTCCTGATAACCCAAGCTGGAATAAAGTAAAACGCCAAGTAATAGGAAGGAATAGAAGACAACACGGAGTTAACAAGGGTGAGCCGGCCCCCAAGTGAGAGAAACCTCCCTGCCCAATTAGTAAGACGTTTGTCAATCTTCTCTATAACTTTGCGCCAATCCGCTCTACCCAGCTGCTTGTTGCTAATAGGAAGGCCCAGATACGTCAACGGGAAGGAGTCTAACTTGCAGTTGAGGATAGCCGACGCCAGAACCCCCTTCTCGTCGTGAGGCCCAACGTAGAATAGGGAACTCTTAGAGAAATTGATCCACAGTCCAGAGCAGAATTCCAGAGCATAAAGAATAATCTTCAGCACCGCTACCTGAGCAAGATCTGCCTCACAG
Organism: Chamaelirium japonicum; assembly: GCA_947650365.1. Taxonomy (NCBI): domain Eukaryota; kingdom Viridiplantae; phylum Streptophyta; class Magnoliopsida; order Liliales; family Melanthiaceae; genus Chamaelirium; species Chamaelirium japonicum. Next base: position 53,852,838 of record OX393560.1, read on the forward strand.
AAAAGAATGGTATCATCAGCAAAATGCAAGTTAGGGATGCACCAAGAGGTACCTCTGATCCCTCGGAACAGGTCCTGGGAGTTCGCCCTTCGAAGAATGGCATCAAAAGCATCCACCGCTAGGATGAAGAGGAAGGGGGAGAGCGGGCAGCCTTGCTTCAGTCCCTTGCTCATACGGAAATGTCCACCAGAAACTCCATTAACCGAGCAGGCCAACTTAGAAGAGCTAAGGCAACGAGACACCCAACCAATCCAAGTCTGAGAAAAGCCTTTAGCCCTCAACGTGGAGAGAACGAAGTCCCAATGGAGCCGGTCAAAAGCCTTCTCAAAATCCAATTTCAGAATCAAACCTTCTGATCTAGACTCCTTAAGATGATAAAGGATCTCCTGCACCGAAACCACGCTGTCCAGAATCATCCTGCCCTTAATAAAAGCCGACTGCGATTTACTTATCAGGTCATCCATAACCGGCGATAACCTATTCGCAAGGAGCTTAGTAATAATTTTGTAGACACAGTTAGAAAGGCTGATCGGTCTGTAATCCGACACAGCAGCAGAATCTGGTCTTTTCGGAATGAGGATGAGGTTGGAGTAATTCAGACTCTCCAAGGAAGCCGTGCCTGCAAAGAAGTCTGCAACGAATCTGGTCAAGTCTGGAGCGATACACTCCCAAAAAGTCTGGAAGAAGAGCATAGAGAATCCGTCTGGGCCTGGAGCGCCATTGCTGTTCATACCGCGAACTGCTACCTTGATCTCCTCCTGCGAAAAAGGACTATCCAACTCCTCCGGGGTTTGCAGCTTCTGGATAGGAAGGTCCTCCCAAGACAAGGAAGCCGAAGACGACGGGAGGTCTTGGAAGTAAGCTCGGAAATGAGACGATACCCCTTGCAGAACCGCTTCTGTCCCTTCCAATTGGCGATCCCCGACCATCAGGTGCTTGATGTCATTTCTAATCTTCCGACCATTAGCGACCTTATGAAAGAAAGACGTGTTCAGGTCCCCCAGCTTGATCCACTTCTCTTTCGAACGCTGCTTCCACATGATCTCCTCCAGACGAAGCAACTGCAACAATTCCTCCTTAGTTGAATCCAGAACTGAGCGGTCTTCCACCGAAAGTGAACCTGAATCCTCTTTACTCTCCAGCTTCTCAATAGACTCCAGGAGGGCCTGCTTACGGCGGTTGACTGAGCCGAAGCGAGATCGCTCCCAGCCTGTAATCTTCTGCCGGAGGCTTCGAAGCTTACGCACCAAGTTCCGAGCCGAGTTGAAATCCGTAGGAAATTGAGACCACCATTTCGTCACCAATGGAGCAAAGGTAGCATCCTCAAGCCACATCCTCTCAAAACGGAAGCGCCGGGAGTAACAGGCCAAGCAGTACCCGAATCCAACAGGAGCGGAACATGATCCGAAACTAGCGACTGCAAGCTCCTCTGCGCCGAGTTGGGAAAAACCGTATCCCACTCAAGGGAGGTCAGGAACCTATCCAATCTAGCCATGGAAGGAACCTCTCTCTTATTGGTCCACGTAAAAAGCCGGCCTTGCAAAGGAAGGTCAATAAGATCCAAGGAACGAATGAACGAGGAGAAGTCAGCCATCGCACCAGGGTGACCTAACCCTCCCAACCTCTCATGGCTAAACCTCGTAACGTTAAAGTCGCCGCAAATCACCCAAGGGACTGTCTTGATACCTCTGAAATCCACCAACTCCTGCCAAAACCCATTACGAAGGCTAACATCATTCGGACCATAGACAGAGGTGATCTCCCTAACCTCGCTGCTCGCCTTACACTTCAAGGTCACCGAAAGAGAAAAGGTGCCAACATGCTTGTCTGTCAGATCCAACACTGCATTCCTCCAACCAATAAGCACTCCTCCTGACGCTCCTGTCGAGTCTAAAGATTCCCACGTGAAACTAAGGCCGTCCGTAAGAGTTCGCAGAAATGCCGAACTCGGACCGGCAGTCTTAGTCTCCTGCAAGCAAATAACATCCAGACTATGCATACGACAAAATAGAGCCACAGCCAACCTTTTATCCAAAGACCCCAAACCACGAATATTCCAAGAGAAAAGCTTCATAAATACATTAATGGCCATCGGCCAAAACTCGAGACTTCTCAAGGGCAAGAGACGAAGTCAGAAACTCCTTCGCGGCCAAGGCATCTTCCCCGAAAGCAAAACCGCACTCCCTAGCTATATTGAGGATCGCCTCTTGGTCCAGCAGGTTCAAAAACAGGGGGTAATCTTCTTCCACTCGAGAAGCCAAAAAGGACCGCAGACTCTCCATGACGTGCTCCTCTGCTCTGGGGGCCCTCCTCACGTACGTCCTAAGAGGCTGCGCTTCCGGGTGGAGGGGGGAAGGGTCAACGCCCAGACCCCCCTGGCCTTCCGCCTCTGGGGGGACCTCTAGAAAGGGCTCGGAGCCTCCGGAAACCTGTCTTGCCAATTCCAGAACCGGATCAGAAATGGTCGGCTGGGCCTGGTGTGGGCCCGACGGCGCCTCCCCAGCCCCGAGCTGAACAGGAAGGACAAAAGCAGGAGGAGGAGAATCCCTCAAAATAACACGTGGGGAGCAGATATCCGGGGACCCGACAGGGGACCCACCGGATGGAGGAACCGAGCCAACAGGACAAGGAGAAACCCGACAAAAAGCCATACCTTCCCCTCTAGGTGGATTGACTGAAGTAGAACGACCCTCTCTAACCGGGTCCAGCTGCGCCGGCGGGGCTGGTTCGTTGGCAAGTCCCAGCTGATCAGTCGAGCTTCCCGGCTGGTGAACCGAAGCGGAAGAGGAGCCCGGAGAAGAGGGGTCAGAGACCCGAATGGTAAGCTCAAAGAAGAAATCTCCAACCCGTATGGACAATGCCGCTGGGATGGCCGACGGGTTGATCGAGCGGAAGGAGACTATCATGGTTTGAAGATTGCTCGAAGAAGCCATCAGATTCTCAATCGCCACCAAGTCTCCGTATGGCGCAAGCACCGATCTCATCGACGACTCATTCCAGCAGTGCAACGGAACCCCGGATATGAACAGTCGGATCACCGAGAAAGCGCAGGCTCCTCGGGCTCGATGGGACGGCGACCAAGCTCGAAACTCTAGAGACAGAGAGCCCACCGAAGAAGAGACTCTGCTCAACATAGAGTGCCTCGCATAGGGCGTTGGGAATTCTACCAGGAATTCAGCGAACCCCAGCTGCCAAGAAGGAAAGGCCCAATCCGACTGCCAATGGCTCTTAAGGGCTGCCGAAAGCTCCGCCGCCGATGCAGAGCCCTGCTTGATGATAACCAGCGCACAAGACTCCATCCTTTGAATAACCTCTCTCGATTCCGCCGATGGGGAGATGGTGACAAAAGGATGCGGGAAGGATCTGGGAGGGGAAGGAGGGTGAAAGGCTGGCTGGTTGTGCTCAGAGGTGGTCAGGATCACCCGCAACGGGCAACGGTTGGACGAGTGACCGATGCTTCTGCAGATCCAACACACCATGGCGTTCCGGCAGGAGGAGATCAGATGCCCCTTCTCACCACAGCGAAAGCAGGATCCCTTCGGAAAGGGGCAGGGAACCCTAGAAGAGCTTGAAGGAGGAAAAACCGGAGGGAGCGGCCGGGGAGGGAGCGGAAGGAGGGGAGGCGGGGGAGGAGGAGCGGAGCAGGAATGGTTGCCTGAACCTTGACCTCTAGCAATATCAGCCCAGGACCTCTGATCTCGATTCGGTCGCAGAGGATCTTGGAGAGAACCCTTCGCCTGCTGATGAGATACGCCGGCAGGAGCAGTATCTGAACGATGGGAGGCGTGACCAGGGAACGGTGCATCTTCTCGAGGCGCAGAGACAGGAAGGTGGGCCCCATTGACCGCTCGGCTTCGCCAACGTCCGTTCTGAACCCTAGGGTTTAGAACCGGATGACGCACGAAAGATCCTCCCGAGATCAGAGACGCCGAATCCTTACGCCAGTATCCGTTCAGGACACGGGGATTGATCGAGGGGTTCTGATGACGGCGCCTGGTACGAGGGTGCCAGACGTCAGGCGGCGGAAAGCCACCATCATCATGACGCCCGCGGGATCGCCCTCGGGATCGCCCTCGGAGTCGCTCTCCGTACCCTCTCATGACCGTGTCCATGGTTCTATATATATATATATATATATATATATATATATATATATATATATATATATATGAGCTTTAATAATAAGAGTTATGGATTAATTGATCGTGGGGGTGCCCGGGGCACCTCGGACATGTGTCATCATCACAAGAAGAGAGAAAGGGGGCCGGCCTTGACTGGGTCAAAACCCTAGCCGCCCCTCTTTGTTTGGCCGTCCAACACAAAGAAGATAGAGGGGGCCTGCCTTGACTGTGTCAAAGCCCTAACCGGTCCCTCTCCTTATCTGGTCGGGTTTATAAAAGAGAAGGTGAGAGAGGGGGCCGGCCATATGATGCATGTGCAAACCCTAGTCGCCCCCTCCATCTCCTCTCTCTTGTTCTTTCTCATGTGTGCGAGGTTTTGATCTTGGAGATCATCCCTCATCCAAGGACACTCTTGGATCTCTCTCGGGATTGCAATGAAGGCCTCCCACAATGCTGATTCTCGGGCGACGCGAGGAATACGTGGTTGAAGATTGCGAGAAGGTTGATCGCCAATGCGTAGAAATTTTCGCGCAGAATCTGCAGCATAATTAACATACATGTCATCTATAGACAGGAGAATGTCATCAAGACTGCTTAATTCCATAAGACTTAGTCTTTGCTTTCCTTCAAAGTCAACTCTCAAAGGTTTCACCCAAGAGCATAAACTTGTCAGGTATTCTGACAATACTCCCACTACTACAAGGCACCAGTATACTATTAGCATTAGGTTTTGGATTAGTGGTTATTGTATTTTCTACTTGTATTTCATCAGTGGATATAGTACCATTCACTTGAACTTCCCTAGTAGTCACTAAGTGAACTACCTGAATTTCATCAGTGGACACCGTATCTTCCACTGACTTATATTGGTGTCTAGGTTGGTACTGTTAGGTGCATCTGGCAATTCTTTCAAGGTAATTATTTTCTTGGGTTTGTTACTTATGATACCATCCTCTTCAAGGAATACATCATTAAATGCTAACTATCACATGGGGATTATAAAACAAATAACCTATTGTTCCTATAGGATAATGCACAAATTGACATACTTATCTTTGTTCCAACTAATTGAACTTGTCTTTTTATGACAAAATTGAAACAACGTCAAATGTCGTAGGCTAGGTTTGGGCCCAGCCCACAACTTCTGTTGTGTGGTATCTATTGATTTGGATGCAACCAATTTCAAAAAGTATTCTATGATTTTTAGCATGTATCCTTAGGATAACTAAAAGTAAGCTTGAAAAGGATCATCTCATATCTCACCATGTCTAATAAAGTCATTTTTCTTCCTCCAGCAACACCATTTTTCTATCGTGGGTCTGGTGCAGTTTATCTTGGATACGATAGCCTTATTGAATAAGTAGTTCCATAGGAAGAATTCTCTCCTTGTTTAGATCGAAGAGCTTTATGGCTTTTACCTATCTGCTTCTCCACTTCTGCATGAAACAACTTGAATTTCTTCAAAGGCCTCAGACTGGTGGCGCGTTTGATAGACATAGTAATGCCTTGAGCAATCATCACTAAAAGTGATGAAATACTCAAATCATTTTCTAGTCATGATATTCATCTAACCACAAATATTCGAGTGCACGTATTCTAATAGATCTTTGGCTTGACTACGTTTCTTATAGAATGGTATTTATGGTCTTGTTACCTTCTAAACATGATTCACAGACTGGGAGTGATAACACCTCAAGAGAGCTCAGTGGCCCTTTGTCTTTCAGTCTTTGGATCCTATTCAGAATACTATGACCTAACCCTTAATGCCAGAGATACGTTGAATTTAAGGAAACATCCTTTCTTTTTACAGAGAGTTATGGTTAGGAGTTTATCAAGCACAAGATATTATCCTCTATGCAGAGCACACTTATTTACCATCTTTCTTGATAGTAACCTTTGAATAGTAAAATCCAAGGTTTACTAATAAAGAAATTGATAGTAAATTACCCTACATGTTTGGCATAATAGGACAGTCCTCAAGTACTAAATCCAACTATCAAGATACCACGTGTTAGCTACTCCTGTTGATATGGTTACGTCCTTTGCCTCTAACCCCAAGCCTAGATAGACTTCCCCTTTATTCAGTCAATTGGTTTCCTGGAACCCTTTGCAATGAATTGCACACATGATTAGTGGCCTCCGAATCCACTCACTAGAATATCGTAGACCGGACGAAAAGCATGTTTTGGCTTTAATGACTAAATCACATCTGAATTTGATTTCTTTGACAAATATATTTATAGTTTGACGTAGGCATGTGCAGGATTTCAGGACAGCAGCCCGCATTTTAGCGTTCCTACGGAGGTCCAGGAAGCCGATCGACGATCCATCGGTCCCGTTGGAAAGCTCTTTTCGTTGTATGCAACTTTGTTTTTTATTTCAGGTAAATCCAATGAACGGATCAAGAATTATTAAGTATTATATTTCAAGTCAGCATAGGTGCGGGTGATGTTCGCACCCGACTTGAGCCTAAAGTGCTTTAAGTCGCATTAGTCGGTTTTAATAATATCCATTGGATCTAATCTAGAACCAATGGATAGACGATGGAGATCGTTTGAAGCCCAAGGGAAGCCCATACGAAGCCCGAGAGAAGCTCGGCCCGTGCCCCTCTTCGCTCATTCTCTCTCCTACCCGTGTGGCACCTTGCTCGCAGGATTCGTCCACGCGATCCCCCCCCCCTCTTCCGCGATTTCTCTCTTTCTCTCTCTCTCTCTTCTTTCCTCCTATTTAAAGCCCCTTTAAACCCTAGTTTGAGGAGATTTCTGCATGACCTTGGAAACCCTAATTTTCAAGAACGGAGCCGTTGGCTTGTTCGTGAGATCATCTCTGATTCTTCATCCTCGCTTTTTTACCTATTCAACCTCCACAAGCTTCTTCATCTACCACCCCGATTTTATCTACGGCCTTCGCGAGAGATCGGCGCAAGGGTTCTTCCTCAGAGATCATCGTTCAAGCTTCTTCACCTCGTCTTCTGGATCGCCCTCCCTCCTCTACCATCTCGTCAATCGGACATCGGGAACATACCAGATATTGATCAAGGCACGTATTAACGGTAATTTCGCTCCTTAGCCATACTCATCCCTCGTGTTTACCCTCGGCCTTATCCTTTGCTTATTTCGGGCTTAGATCATCATTGGCTTCAAAGGTCACCATCTCCTATTGGTTCTTGATGCAGGCGCGCGTCGTCGAAGAGTGTTAGATGGAGGCGGTGTACTCTTTTTGTATTTTCTTTGTAAAAGGATGACTAGTGATACGGAATCACCGAGAGGGAAGTGACGGAGGGGGTAAGAACCGTGACAGAGAAGAAAAGATTAGAAGCTTAGATAAGAGGGGACCTGAAATCCATCAGGATACTCAAATCCATGAGCCAACGAAGGCATCCGCCATCAATTTTCATTCATCATAATCTCCTTTAATGGTTACAATGGGGGACTTTAAATAGGCTAAAAGAAAAGATAAAGATGACAACAAATTTAAAAGCCAATAATTATCCTAACAACTTGCCTAAAATAAAGATCTCAAATCTAAAAAGATTATAAAAGATATCATAAAAGATATCCTACCTTATTCATCCATGGCAGGCTAGGATGGGATGGGCCTTCGGTTGGGTCAACGGGCTTGGGCCCAAGTCGGATCACATTATTCGCTTCTGCTGCAAAGAACTCGCCCTCGAGTTCATACGGTAAGGTGCAATCATCATCGAGGCCTTTGCCGATGTGGTCTCTGTCGTCCGAAGCTGATGGTGGAGGCCCAACAAATGATGTCTCACTACACCGAAGTCATCACCGGGGTCCCATGAGAAGGTATCACTGTTGTCGATCGGGAAACAGACGTCAAAGCGGTGCTGGGGTAGACGACAGAGTCGGATAGTAATATCAGACCGCTGTGGTAGCTCGAACATTGACTCGCCTGAACGGAGGTAGAGCTGAACAAACACTGTAGGCACCAATAGTCGGTCTAGTCCAAGAAAATCAATCTGCTGAGGCTCGGCTAGGGAGACCACTTTGAAAGAATCCGCAGTAGGTGGTAGCATGATAGGTGTCGGAAGATCCTTTGGAGGAGGGGGCTCGTCTGCTGGTGGTGGTACTGGAGTTGATGGATCTACCAAAGATACAACTGGAGGAAGCTCTGTCGGTGGTGGACTCTCTACTAGAAGTGCTGGAGGTGGAGACTCATCTGTGGAGGCCGCTAGAGGTGAGGCCATTTGCTGTAGCTCCTATTCGATCTCGCAAGCTATCTCATAGGCTTCGTCCAGATCCCTCCAAGATCTAGATAAAAACTGGACTTTTATGTCAGAGTGGAGCCCTCTAACATACTGTTTCACTGCCATGAGATCTTTTTCTGACAAACCATAGCGAATCATGCGCCGATAGAATGCTGAAGTGTACTCGTAGACGGAGTTGTTCCCTTGATGACAACGAACCAACCCTTGCATCTTGGCATCCATGTCACAATGGTGGAAGTGTGGTCCAGGGGTAAATCTGTAATTATTGATTTGCCAAAAATTTCTGCTGATGGTATGGATACGTAGAGCTCGAAAAACCCTTCGATTTGGTAGGTCGCACATCAAAAACGGACTAAAAATGAAAGAGATATACCCAATTGAAGTTGGCGGGTCTGTTTTGTCTATTTGGGTCGAATCCAATTTCAACTCGGGTTCAGCACTTAATTGCACAATAGCAACTAGAAAGGTTGGGGATTTGAGGACTGTAGGATGGGGATCTAAGGGTTGTGGTGGAGGAGTGAATTGGGAAAAAGGAAAAGGACTAAAGGGTAAAAAAAATTAGGGCTTTTGTTTGCAAATAGGGAAGAGGAAAAGGGGCGGTAGCAGTTGCAGCAAGCAGCACAGCAGGTACATTTTTTTTTTTTATTCTTTGTTTCCTTCTATTCTTTCTTTTCCTTTTTCTTCTTCTTTCCTTTTCTTTTCTTTCTTTCCTTTTTTTTTGTCTTCACAGATCTGCGGCAGATCTGTGTGGGTTTTTTTTTTTGGCTGCGGGGTGTGCGGGAGCACAAAAAAAGCTGGCGGTTCAGCGGGTGGAGCGAGAGGAAGGGGGCAGCTTGCAGTGGACGGGCGGGCGGGCAAAGGAGAACGGTTCGCGGGTGGCTTGCGGTGGTTGTGTGGGCGAGCACAGGAGGTGGGTAGGTATGCGCTCTCTCTCTCTCTTTTCTCTCAACAGATCTGATCTTTTTTTTTTTTTTTAACAGATCTGATACCAACTTGATGCAGGCGTGCGTCGTCGAAGAGTGTTAAATGGAGGTGGTGTACTCATTTTGTATTTTCTTTGTAAAAGGATAACTAGTGATACGGAATCACCGAGAGGGAAGTGGTGGAGGGGGTAAGAATTGTGACAGAGAAGAGAAGATTAGAAGCTTAGATAAGAGGGGACCTGAAATCAATCAGGATACAAGGTAGGGGACTCAAATCCATGAGCCAACGAAGGCATCCACCATCAATTTTCATTCATCATAATCTCCTTTAATGGTTACAATGGGGGCCTTTAAATAGGCTAAAAGAAAAGATAAAGATGGCAACAAATTTAAAAGCCAATAATTATCCTAACAACTTGCCTAAAATAAAGATCTCAAATCTAAAAAGATTCTAAAAGATATCATAAAAGATATCCTGCCTTATTCATCCATGGCAGACTAGGATGGGATGATGAATTGAAACCCTAGACCGGAGAAGCGGGATCGCTTGTTCGGCGACTTATCCGAAGAATCCTCTGGCTTCTAGTCTTCTTCTTCCCTTCGCAAGCTTCTTCTTTGTCGTCACGCCCTCGTCTACGACTTCGCGGAAGATCGATGCGGAGATCATCCATTCTCCAAGATCAAATCGTCTCGGCTTCTTCATCCTTTTCTTCCGGACCACGCTTTCTCTTCCGCCCATTCGTATACAACAACGGAGCCTTTGATCGGGGCCAACATTGACCAAAGCACGGTTTGAATCGTCCCTTGATATTTTCCTGTGATAAACATCATTCCCAATCCGACCTATTGCTGATTTTAATTAGGGTTCAAAGTATTTGGCTTCTGAAGAGTCTCATCCATTAGGTTTAATATCGCTTAGATCTATGTTTTATCTTTGAGACTTTGGCTTAAATCTGAGATCTTGTTAGCACCTCATTGCTGGAATTTGTTTATTAAATATGGAATTAATCATTCTCTTGCTAGTTTTATTACTTCGTTAAATTAAACTTGTTTGGGCATGATTGGATAATGATCAGGGTTCCTAGTCTTTGCTGAAATTTGAATCGAGACGTGCATAAATCTATCTTTAATTGTTTTAAAGCACTTGAGTTTTTTAAGCATCTGCATGCATCAGTTCTTTAATTAGATCTATATTTTTTTGATAAACTTGGCCAATTATTTTATGATTGTGATCTATTGTGCTTGCTGCAATTATGTTTTATAAACTTAAATTCTCTTTGATCATCATTGAAATATTGTTTGAAGACTTGGAAACTATTGTCGGATGATGGCATGTGATTTCCCCTCTCTTGGTAGGTACTTAAATTCAATTACATAGCGCTGAAAATCTGTTTTATCTATTAAAATTATGCACCTTAGTTATTTATCGAACCCTGCATGCATCACAGCTCCTTCTAGTGTTAAGTCTTGCCTTAGTGGAAACATTTTCTCTTAGACTAATTTCATTCTCTTCACTTTTAACCTCTAAGTACCCATCAGTAGGACCACTTTCTTTTGACATTTTGGGTTAGGACTTTTCTTTTGGTACTTGCATTTAGGCTTACCATGAGAATTGCCTTAACCATTTGAATACTACTCTTGGCTTTCGACTACGCCCTCTAATGCCTGAAGTGCATTCATTAGTTAAGATAGAAATCTTAACTGATTGAATAACTCGGCAATGTCCGAAGCAAGGCTTAAAATCACGGTATCGATCGGCCCGGAACAGGTATGTACCGGCCGGTACATATCGGTATCGGCCGATACGGACCGATACCGATTGAGGAAAAAAACAAAAACGAAAAAAAAATTAAACCTGTCGGTATCAGTACGTACCGGCCTGAACCGACCGGTTTGTACCAGTACGGGCCAGGCATTCGGGATTGGGTGCAATACCGGTCTCGATCCTGGTAAGACCGGTACTATTGGTATCGGCCGAGATTTCAAACCCTGGTCCGGAGAATGAAGTGAACTTGGGATTTCCTATCCAAGATCAGATCCAAGAACTTTTAGTTTGTTCAAAGAGTCAAGAATCTTGAGCATATGTTCATGAACTGGAGTTCATCCAGTCATCTTAGTATTCAAGAGGTTTCTTATCGTGACCAGCGTAGTAGCACGACTTAGTTCTCAAATGTCTCTTTCAAATTTCACATTATTTGTTTAGCAAGGGGGACAAATTGATGCCGATGTTGTAAAACATTTGACTTGAATGCTAGGACATAGCACTCTGTTTCCTTATCAGTTTTTCTTCATTACTTATAACAATCCTTTTGGTCCTATGTGTCTCAAGTTCTAGTTCAGGTAATGATTTTAATATAAGTATAAGATGGTACTCCTAGGCACTTAGTACGAAACTAAGACTTTGTTTCTAGTCTACATAGTTTGGACTAGTTGAATTATTTTATTTATGCAAATCACAACTAGTGGGTTGAAAGAGTTCGACATACCAAGATAAAAATATTCAAACATTTACATAACTAGTAAAATTTATTGGAGTGTCCTTTATATTATTAGTATAAGTCTATGGACTTTATTCTAATTTCTATTTTTATTGATAATATAAAAGAGATTAGGGTTCATGAGAAACCCTAATCTAATTCCAGTTTCTCTTCTTGGTATCAGAGCAGATTGCCTACCACCCTGTCATCATCGCATGCCCCCCCCTTCTCGATCCTGATCCCATTTGCCCCGTCGGCCCCTGTCGCCACCCTGACCCCCCTCGCAGGCCACCCCGTCACCCAGCAGGACCCCTGCAGACCCCTGCCGCTTCGCTCCGCCCTCCTGTCGGTCCCTATCGCCACCCTGTCCCCCCCCCCATCGCCACCTCGACCTCCCGCAAGCCATCCCAACCCCCCCTGCCGGTCCCCGTCGTCGCCCCGACCTCCCGCATGCCACCCTATCACCACCCCGACCTCCCGCAAACCCCCCCGCCGCTTTGCTTGGCCACGCTGTTGGCCCCCATCGCAATCCCGACCCCTCGCAGGCCACCCTGTTGCCCTGCAGGACCCCACCGTAAGCCCCTGCCGTCTGCTCGACGCTCCTCCCGATCTTATGGAGGCCCTTGCCGCCCCATCACGATCCCGAAACCTCGTTTGACCCTCCCGCTGGCCCTTGTTGCCGCACCGACACCTCGCCGCCCTGCAGGAACCACCACATGCCCCCGTCCCTTTTCCTCGTAGATCCGCCAGCTCCTCTCTGTCATCTGTCGTCGTCCTCTGTAGGCCTGATGGTCACCCTACTTGCCCACCAGCCACCCCGCAGGCTTCTCTCACTATCCACGATGAGTTTGCTTGAGCTGGTCTAACTTTTTCTTGCCTTTTTTTTGGGGGGGAGGTGGTGATCTCGTTCACTGTGTTTCTTGCTGATTTTGTGAAGGGTCTCCCCGATCTCTTTTTCTTCTCTCTTTCCCATCACCTCCCCTGGACTCCAAGGTCGCCCCGCTTGTTACTGGTGTCCCGAAATCTACCGAGGTTGCTGAGGTGTTAAAGTGGACCATCGAAAATTTTAAGATTTTTGGTTGACTTTAATTCTCCATGGAGCTAAAGATCTATGAGCAGTTTATGCGATATAATTCCATTTCTGGTTTATGGTTAACCCTCCAACGGACTTATAAACATACTCGGGTTGATGCTTGGATTTACACTGTCTACCGTGAGATCACTACTACTACTTAGGGCGATTGTTCAGTTCAGGAGTATTTCTCTTTTCTTTAGAGTCGTTTTCTCGAGCTCTCGGATCTAGAGCCCCTGAGTGCCTTCCAGGATCCTTTTGATGCCGCGCTTGCTTGGCATTGATAGGAGAAGCGAGAGACGTATCAGCTTCTGATGGGCCTTCGATCAGAGTTTGAGGTCGTCCGTGTTCAAATCATTGGGATGTCCCCTCTACTAGATCTTCTTGACGCTTTCTCTCTTGTTGCTGACCAAGAGCGTTGCTTTCGTTTTACTAGTCCTCCGTAGGTGCTTGTCCCTCCTACCAATAATCTTCCGACTAAGTAAATGGGACTTGCTTCTGGTTCCTGTCCTCCGGTCTGGCATGGTTGCGGCCATGGAGGTCACTCTATGTCTGTTGGACATGGCTTGCCTGGTGGTTGAGGCTTTACTGGTCCTCCCGGTCTTTGTACCTATTGTGGCAAGCCGTTTCATGATCGCGCGAGATGCTTCCAGTTGTACCCACATCTGTGTAATGTCTCTGCACCTTCTCGTTCACCAACTGTTGCTGCTGCAGACCTCTCTAGTTCATCGGGGTAGTCTTCTCTGCCTTTAAATATTTTGGATTTGAGCCAAGTGGTGTCCCAGGTGCAGCATCTAATGAGTTAGCTTCAACACCTACAGACTTCTCAGCCCTCAACATCCACGACTTTCTCCTCAGGTACTCTGTTCGTTTTTCAGGTTTTAGAGGTTGATCCTGGTTCTTCTCCCTGGATCGATTCTGGGGCCACTGATTATATGACTGGTGAGATAAGTCTCCTTTCCCGTGTTGAGCCTTATCGTCAGCAGAACGTGCGCCTTGCTGATGGATCTGTTACACCTATCCTTAGCAAGGTACTATTCCTCTTTCTTCTATTTCTCTCGACTCTATTTTGCATGTTCCTAAATTGACCCTTAATATATTGTCTGTTAGTCGTTTGACTCATTCTCTGTATTGTTCTGTGACATTCTTTCCTGGTGGCTGTGTGTTTCAGAACCTGACTTCGAGGAGGATTTTTGGCACGAGCCGTAAGAAGGATGGGTTGTATGTGCTAGATCGACCACTTGTTCACCCACTAGCTGATGCTGCTGCTACTGCCTCTCCTGCTCGCTCTTCTTCACCGACTGGTGTTCTGTGGCATGATCGTTTTCATCATGCTAGTCCTCAAACTATGGGGTCTCTTTTCCCTGAATTATCTTTTAGTTCCTTTCGTTGTGATATGTGTGAACTATGTAAACACACACGTAGTTCTTAATCTCCTTCTACTAGTTAGTGATCTTCGGCTTAAGCATTGGTTCATTCTGATGTCTAGGGTCCGTCTCCCCCAATATCTTATGATAGTTTTTGTTACTATGTTACCTTTATTGATGACTTTTCTCATTGTTGTTGGGTTTATCTTATAAAACGCAAGTCTGATGTGTTTGCTATGTATAATCAATTATCTGCTATGATACTAACTCAGTATGGTGCTTGTGTTTGTGTTCTTCGTTCTGATAATGGTGGTGAATATACTTCTCGTTCTTTTACTTCTTTTCTTAACGAACAAGGTACCCTTCATCAATTTTTCTGTCCTTATACACCTGAGCATAATGGTGTGGCTGAGCGGAAGAATCGTTATTTGTTGAATGTTCGGTGTATTCTTCGAGGGATGTCGGTTCTAAAGTCTTTCTAGAGTTCTGCCCTTCTTACTGCCACTTTATTTGATCAACCGCACTCTATCCCGTTCCTTTGACGGGTGTCCCCTATTTCAAGTTCTTCATCCTGACCAACCCCTCTTTCCAATTCTGTTGCGTGTCTTTGGGGGTGTGTGCTTTGTACAGAATCATAACCCTTCTCTGTCCAAACTTGATGACAAGTCTATTCGGTGCCTTTCTTGGTTACTTTTTTGGTGTCAAAGGCTATCGTTGCCTTGAACCCCATTCGGGTCGGATTTATCATTCTATGGGTGTCACCTTTCATGAGGATGAGTCATTTTTTCGAGTGCTGCCTACACCTCCCTTGTAGTTTGTCCCTATGCCGTCTACTGCAGCTCGGCCCATGCCTGTCTTCCCTTCCCCCAGTATGTTGCCTTCTCGCCGCCTATTGTACAAACATGTCACAGGCGATCACATCGGCCTTCGGTTGTCCAGCCCAGTCCTCTCACTATGCCAGTGCCTCCTCCGGAGTCAGGTATACCTTCCTCTACCATCATTTCTCCTGCTTATTTTGATGATTTGCCTATTGCTTTTCGCAAGGGCAAACGTACTTGTGTTACTGATCACCCTTTGGCAAGTGTTGTCTTTTATTAAGGTTTTTCCCATGCATATCTTGTGTACCTTACTGCCACGGACTCTATTTATATACCTTGTTCTACTACTGAGGCCCTTCATGATCCTGAGTGGGTTAAGTTTATGGATGTTGAGATGTCTGTCTTGCGTCATAATGACACTTGGTCGTTGGTTCCTCTACCCCCTGGGAAGCGTACTGTTGGCTGCAAGGGGATCTACACCGTCAAGTATTGTGCTTATGGCTCTCTTGATCGCTACAAAGCCCGACTGGTTGCTCGTGGTTTCACTCAGTTTGCCGATTAGTTTGGTGCTCCTTTGCGCCTGTGTCCAAGCTGACCAGTATTCGTTTACTACTCTCTCTTGCTGCTAGCCACTTTTGGCCTCTTCATCAATTTGATATCAAGAATGTCTTTCTTTATGGTTATTTGGTCGAGGAGATTTATATGGATCCCCTACCCAGGTATCGTCTTCAAGGGGAGTAATCGGGCAAGGTTTGTCGCTTGCTCAAGTCTCTCTATGGCTTGAAGCAGTTTCCCCGGGCTTGGTTTGCGCGCTTTAGTACTGTGATTCTTCGAATCGGATTCACTCGGTGTCACTCTGGCCCAACATCCTTCATCAAGACCATTGCAGAGGGACGTCGTGCTATTGTCCTGGTGTATGTTGATATTATTCTTACAGGAGATGATGCAATTGAGATTACTGCCGTCAAGGCTACTCGTCAAGCAACCTTCGAAGTAAAGGACCTTTGTCCCCTTCGTTATTTTTTGGGGATTGAGATAGCTCCCTCTCGACTGGGTATCTCCATCTCTTAGCAGAAGTATACCCTTGATCTATTTCGTGACATTGGTCTTCTTGGGTGTAGATTGGTGAGTACACCGATGGATCCTAATCATCGTCTTCATGCAGAGTCTGGTGATCTTCTTCTTGATCCTAGTTCCTATCAGCATCTTGTTGGTCGATTGATCTATCTGATGCATACTCGCCCTGATATTAGCTTTGTGGTTAGTGTGGCTAGTCAGTTTATGCATGCTCCCCGCACATTACACACATGGAGGCGGCTCTGATGATTCTACGCTATCTTAGAGCTGCTCCTGGACTTGGACTTTTCTATAGGGCTCAGGATGGATCAGAGTTGACTTGTTATACTAACTCAGATTATGCGGGTTCCCTTACAGATCGTCGTTCTACTTCTGGAGTTTGCACATTATATGGTGTGCATCTCATTTCATGGAAAAGCAAAAAGCAGCATGTTGTTTCTCGTTCTTCTGCTAAGGCTGAATATCGTGCTATGGCACAGGGGACTACTGAGTTGATTTGGTACACTCTCTTCTAGCAGAGCTTGGGTTTACTACATCAGGCTGTTCGTGCCTCTTCTATAATAATCAGTCAGTAATTCTGCTTGCTTTCGACTCTGTTCTTCATGTGAGGACAAAGCATATTGAGGTTGGTATTCACTTCCTTCGGAATCATGTATGGTTTGGTACTATCACTCCGGTGTTCGTTCCATCTAATGTCGAGATTGCTGATGCTTTTACCAAAGCTGTTGGACCTACTTGTCTTCTTTCTACTATATCCAAGTTGGGCATGTTTGATATCTTTGAAGGAAAAACTCGTTAGGGTGTTAAGAAACTCTAACTCCTTTTTATAATATAATGAAGTATCAGAATTACAAATAAGTCCTCAAATAAAACAATATTATTAATATGGACAAACTTATTACTAATAAGGACAAACTGTCTCCAATACTCCCCCTCAAGCTGGAGCAAAGACGTCAGACATTCCTAGCTTGGAAACTGTAGTAAGAAGATGAGTAGGTCCAATAGCCTTGGTAAATGCATCAGCAATCTGGTCAGCAGATGGAATGAATACTGGAGTAATAGTACCAGACCAACCTCAATATGCTTGGTCCGCTCATAAAGAACAGAATCAGAAGCAAGCATAATTGCTGACTGATTATCATAGAAAAGAATCGAACAACTGGGCGTGGGAAATCCAAACTCTGATAAAAGAGAATATAACCAAATCAACTCCGTGGTCCCATGTGCCATAGCACGATACTCAGCCTCAGCAGAAGATCGAGAGACAACATGTTGCTTTTTACTCTTCCATGAAATGAGATGCTCACCATAAAATGTGCAGACGCCAGAAGTAGAGTGACGATCGGAAAGGAAACCCGCATAATCCGAGTCAGTATAACAGGATAACTTGAATCCATCCTGAACCCGATAAAAAAGTCCAAGGCTAGGAGCAGCTTTAAGATAACGTAGAATCCGAATTGCAGCCGCCATATGGGATGTGCGGGGGCATAAACTGACTCACCACACTAACTGCAAAGCTGATATCAGGTCGAGTGTGAGTTAGATAAATCAAACGACCAACAAGACGCTGATAGGAACTAGGATCAGAAAGATCACCGGATTCTGCATGTAGATGATGATTAGCATCCATCGGTGTACGAGTTGGTCGACACCCAAGAAGACCAGTATCATGCAGAAGATCAAGTGTATACTTCCGCTGAGAGATAGAGATACCCTGGCGAGAACGAGCTATCTCAATCCCTAGAAAGTAACGAAGAGGACCAAGATCCTTTACTTCGAAGGCAGCCTGAAGAGTATTCTTGACAGCACTAATCCCAGCTGCATCATCCCCTGTAAGAATAATATCATCAACATATACCAGAAAAATAGCACGTCGGCCCTCAGCAGTGATCTTAATAAAGCAGGTTGGATCATCATAACATCTAGTGAAGCCGATACGAAGAATCACAGTACTAAAACGCTCAAACCAAGTCCTGGGAGACTGCTTCAAGCCGTAAAGTGACTTGAGCAAGCGATAGACTCGGCCCAAATACTCCCTCTGAAGACGGTACCCTGGAGGGGGGTCCATATATATCTCCTCAGCCAGATTACCATAAAGAAAAGCATTCTTGATATCAAGCTGATGAAGAGACCAAGAGTGGCGAGCAGCGAGAGAAAGCAGTAAATGAACACTGATCAACTTGGCAATAGGAGCAAAGGTAGACCAAACTCATCAGCAGTCTGCGTAAAACCTCGAGCTACAAGCCTGGCTTTGTAACGTTCAAGAGAACCATCAACACGATACTTTACAGTGTAGACCCACTTGCAGCCAACAGTACGCTTCCCAGGGGGAAGAGGAACCAAAGCCCAAGTTCCATTCTGGCGCAAGGCAGACATCTCAGCATCCATAGCTTTAACCCATTCAGGATCACGTAGAGCCTCAGTAGTAGAACGAGGAATGCGAATAGAGTCTGTGGCAGTGAGATAAGCATGATATGCATGGGAAAGGCCCTGATAAGAGACAACACTCGCCAAAGGGTGATTAGTGACACAAGTACGCTTGCCCTTGCGAAGAGCAATAGGCATATCATCAGAAGAAGCAGGGGGGATAGAGGAAGGAGGGACACCTGACGTCGGAAGAAGCTCCAACATAGTGAGAGGGCTAGACGGGACAACTGGAGCTTGGTGCGACCGCCTGTGATATGTCTGCGTAATAAGCGGGTGAGGAGGCAACATACCGTTGATAGGAAAGACAGGCATAGGCTGAGCAGCTGTAGATGGCACAAGAACAAACAACGGGGGAGACCGAACCTAAAAGAAGGATTCGTCCTCATGAAAAGTGACATTCATAGAATGGTAAACCCAACATGATTTGGGGTCAAAACAACGATAACCTTTGACCCCAGAGGAGTAACCAAGAAATACACCGAATAGACTTATCATCAAGTTTTGACCGGGAAGGATGACGATCTTCGACAAAACACAGCCAAAAACACACAAAGGAATGGAAAAAAGGGGCATGGTAGGATGAAGTATATGGAACGGAGTTTTACCATTAAGAGAACGCGAAGGAGGTCGGTTGATCAAATAAGCGGCAGTAAGAAGAGCAGAGCTCCAGAAAGACTTAAGAACCGATATCCCGCGAAGAATACATCGGACAATATTCAATAGATAACGATTCTTACGCTCTGCCACACCATTTTGCTCAGGTGTATAGGGACACGAAAACTGATGAAGAGTGCCCTGTGCTGCAAGATAAGAAGTAAAAGAACAAGAAGTATATTCACCACCATTGTCAGAACGAAGAACATGTATGCGAGCTCCATACTGAGTCTGAACCATTGCAGAAAAGTGACAGTACATAGAAAACACATCAGACTTGCGCTTCAGAAGATAAACCCAACAACAACGAGAATAATCGTCAATAAAGGTAACATAGTAACAAAAACCATCATAGGCTGTCGTGGGAGACGAGCCCCAGACATCAGAGTGAACTAACTCAAAAGCAGCAGATGACCGACTAAGAGATGGAGAATAAGAACTACGTGTGTGTTTATAAAGTTTGCACACATCACAACGAAAAGAAGAACTAAAGGAAGACTCAGGACAGACATAAGCCACAGTGAGGGGACTGGCATGACCAAACCGAGCATGCCACAGAGCACCAGTCATGGAGGTAGAGAAGCGGGCAGGAGAAGCAGTAGAGGCAATAGGCAGAACAGCAGCAGCAGGAGGAGGAACAAGTGGTCGATCCAGCAAGTACAGCCCATCCTTCTCACGGCCCGTGCCAAAAGTCCTCGAAGTCAGGTCCTGAAAAACACATCCACCAGGAAAGAATGTCACAGAACAATGCAACGAATGAGTCAAACGACTAACATATAGCAAATTAAGGGACAATTTAGGAACATGCAAAACAGAGTCAAGACTAACAACAGAAGAAAGAGGAACAATACCCTTGCTGAGGATCGGTGTAACGGATCCATCAGCAAGGCACACATTTCGCTGACGATAAGGCTCAATATGGGAAAGAAGACTAAGCTCACCAGTTATGTGGTCAGGAGCACCAGAGTCGATCACCCAGAGTGAAGTACTAGGATCAACCCCTGATGCCTGGAAACCGAACGAAGTACCTGAGGAGGAAGCATTGGATGCTGAGGGCTGAGAAGACGAAGGCTGAAGATGCTGAAGCTGACTCATCAGTTGTTGCACCTGGGAGACCATCTGACTCAAATCCGAAACACTAGGAGTCGGAGGAGACATTGACGAACTAGAGATGTCTGCAGCAGCTACAGTCGGTGAACGAGAAGCAGGTGGAGGGGTAGTACGCAGTGAGGGTACAGCTGGTAACATCGGGTGCGATCATGAAACTGCTTGCCTTAATAGGTACAAGGATCGGGAGGACCACTAGTGCCACGACCACCAGGTAGACCATGACCACCAGACAGAGAGCGACCTCCACGACCACAAGCGTGCGAAAGCGGAGGACGGGAACCAGAAGCAAGAGCCATCTGCTTAGTCAGAAGATCACCGAAAGGAGGAACAAACACCCGGTAAGACGAAGGCGACGCTCCTGATCAGCAACCAGAGAAAAGGCGTCGAGAAGATCGGGAAGAGGGGACATCCCAATAATCTGAACACAAATAGCCTCAAACTCTGATCAAAGTCCCATCAAAAACTGATACGTCTCCTTTTTCTCCTGTCGGCGCTGAGCAAGCACAGCATCAATAGGGTCCTGGAAAGCACTCAGCGATTCTAAATCAGACAGCTCGAGAAAACGACTCTGAAGAAAAGAGAAATATTCTTGAACATAACGATCGCCCTGAGTAGCGGCAGTAATTTCCCGATAGACAACATAGATCCGAGCATCAACCCGAGTGTGTCCATAAGTCCTTTGGAAAGCAGACCATAAATCAGAAACGGAATCATACCGCATAAACTGCTCATAGATTTTGGGTTCCATCGGGCATTAAAGCCAACCAAGGATCTGAAAATTTTCGGTGGTCCACTTTAATACATCGGCCGCCTCTGTAGGTTTCGAGACACCAGTAAGCCATGCAAGCTTATCGCGACCGGCAAGATAGACACGAACAGAGTTGGACCAGGAAAGAAAATTCTTGCCATCCAAGAGAACGGTAGTAATGCGACGGGCAAAACCGTCTTGAGAGCCAACAAGGGTGGCGACCTTGGAATCCATGGGAAGTGATGAAAAGAAAAAAAAAAACTAACAGGATTGATGTAGACGAAAAAGAAATGGAAGCACCACCCCTAAGAAAAAAAGAAAAAATTTCAGTCAAGTGAAAAAAACGGACAAGCAATCAACTATCATCAATCGCCAGAAGCAACATCGGTGACGCCCAAGAAAGGCAGTAGCAACAGAGGACGCGGGAGGCGCTGTAGAGGGCAGCAGGGGTGCGGGATGCCGCAGGGGGGCGCGGTAGTGGCGGTAGGGGCGTAGGGGGGGTGCAGGGTGGCACGGGACGGCGCGGGGTGGCACGGGGTTCTGCAGGGGAGGTCGCGGGATGGGGCGAGGTGGTGCTGGAGTGGCGCGGGGTGGCACAGGGTGGCGCAGGGCGGCACGAGGACAACCGGAAGGCGAACGGGAGGCACGGGAGGTCGTTGGGGTAGCGCGGGGCGTCACTGAAGTTGCGCGGGAGGGCGCGGGGTGGCACGGGGTGCTGAAGGGGAGGAGCGGGAGGTCGCGGGATGGCGCGAGGTGGCACTGGAGTTGTGCGGGGGCGATCGGACGGTGAGCCAGAGTCGCAGGAGGGCGCTGTGGTGAGAGACGGAGGCGGGGGGGGGAGGCACGGGACTCTAATACCATGAAGGGAAAACTCGTTAGGGTGTTAAGAAACCCTAACTCCTTTTTATAATATAATGAAGTATTAGAATTACAAATAAGTCCTCAAAGAAAACAATATTACTAATAAGGACAAACTTATTACTAATAAGGATAACTCTCTCCAATAATCTTTGCTCCAGCTTGAGGGGGAGTTTTGGAGAGTTTGTCCTTTATATTAATTAGTATAAGTCTATGGACTTTATTGTAATTTCTATCTTTATTAATAATATAAAAGAGATTAGGGTTCATGAGGAACCCTAATCTAATTCTGATCTCTCTTCTAAATTAAGCAACTTTAGTTATTCAATTTATTCCAAGTGGAGCTCTCCATAAACCGCAGGAATATGAAAGACAGCGAAAATCCAACCCTGCAGGAACCAGTCACCTTTGGGTGCCCATGCCACGTAAACCCACCAACTCCCACTATCTATGACATCTTATGCCATTAGGATATTTCCATTGGCATCCGGTTATCTTTAGCCTTTAGATCAAAAGGCATCTAGCTCCTTAGGGAGAGTGCCACCAATCTAATCAAGTGTACACCATTGTCTAGAATTAATAAGCAAAAGGTTGAGTTGTACGCCACCTTGAGCTGGTCATTCTCACCCTCCTACTTACAACTCTATCTTGTCGAAGTCTATTATTGTAACCATTAGAGTAGTGTCTTCCATAGGTGGGCTCCCAAGATTGGAGACAAGACACTATCTGACTTAAAATATACCGACAATGGAAGGTTGTGGAAATTACGATGTAAATCCCTCTCCCACTCGATTGTTTTAATAGAGTATTAGGTTATGATTTTGGCATTATGCATCATATGCACAAAAAAACTTATTATTATACTATGCATCTAATATATAGTTAATCCACTAGTTATCCTCTACATCTCACGTAGAGATAACCGACTAGTGAAACTCTATACATCTCGTGTATAGAATAACAACTAGAATACCTCTATGCATCACATGTATAGATCAACTACAAGTAAAACTCTACACATTACATGTATAGAAATACTACTTGTTAACACAATTTAATGATTAAATCTAGGACAAAGTTTAACTTGATCTACAAGACCACTCGATTATCTCATGATCATCAAGTATGGTTTATCCCGTACAATCCTCTCCTAAAAAATATCATTAACTTGTATTAACTACGGTGCTATGCATGAAACTAGCAATCTAGCAACATATTAGACTATTAGTAATATCACAAAATAGCATACTAAGCATCACATGATAAGCAATGCAAATTAAAACTATTATTCATGAATGAACATTGCCCATGATCCCACCTGAGTAGGCAAAAGCAAAGCTTCAATATCATTGGAGCCTTAGATCCTCGCCTTCTTTTTCTTTGTTTTGTCTTATTTTGAGGAAGTAGTTTGCCTCACCTTCTCGTGAGAATTTTTTTTTTGAGAAATTTCTCGTGAGAATTTTTAGAAAATTTTTGTGATCCATATGTCAACCCTTCCGGAATCTTGGTCTAACTAGGATTTCATGGTTAACAGGGGAATACCTACTTTTTAGGACGTCATCCAAAATTGAAGGAGAAATCTAGTAGCATGGATTAGACCATCACTAATACTCCCACTCAAGTTAGGAATTGTACTTTGTCGGTCTACCGGTGAAGGCTAGGAGTTGGGATCTTTTAGGACTCCAAAATCTCAGCGCCAATTAGACTAGGATTCTTATCATCTCATGATCGCATCCTTATTTAATTAATCATGGCTGGAACCACTATCAACCCATGATTGCACTATGTGGTAATTGAAAATTATGCAAATGTCCTGTCCTACTAATTAGCACATAGACCCCTCATTTTCTGGTATCCACGAGTGTTGACCGGGAGCATCAACTGTCCTACCCGGTGCACATTGTAGCTAGTGTCCTTTAAGTTACACCTCATTCCTCATGATCATTGAGGAAAACGACTTATCCATATTAAAACATGTATTATGAAATAATAATATTTATTTTAAATCATTTGATAAATCGTTTATCAAAACTTTTGCCAAGGCACCTTGTTCCTATGATCATACTTCATGAGGGTTACTTAAGGGGATACCTTCTCTTCGATAGAGAGTTTAGAATTCCTCGACAATGAATGTGTTTCCAGGTACTCAGCGTAAGCCACCTAAGATTACCTGTTATTGACCAGCAAAGCGGTCCACTGAATTGTAACTCAAAGTGACGAAGGCTAAGAAGCCCTTGAGTTTACAAACGCCTCAGGATTGAGAGTCTGTGGAATTAGTAGATGAGAAACACATGATCATATGACAGTCATTTAGATGATGAATTCTCTCTATGATCCATGTTCAGTATACTCCAAACATACCAACACATTTGACTCAGAGTCACCACTCTGATGGTTAAGATAAATCATCTCACTATGTGAAAGTCAATAGTGTTACAGCCTTACAGATAGGATGTCCAGTCCTATTACCGACTGCAAACCTTGTCTAGTATAATAGTTCGGTAACATTAGACCTTCTATATATGAATTTTATCCACACACCTAAGTTACCTCAGTCATACCAAATGGACTTAAGTGCATCTTATGCACCTAGAGTACAATACTAGTAGTGTATAATGCATCAATAAAAGAACTATCTTGTCAACAAATTATTTATTGATCCTAATGTCATAACTAATATGGAATTGGCATATAGAACATTACGAATCCCTACACATATTCCTAACCCATAGGCTTGAATCGACTGAGAAAGCTTGCAGGGATGCAAGTTTGTTCAGAGTTCCTGGATTATACGGATTCTCTTTTTCTTGACTTAATTTCATAATTTATTATACAACTTTATTTACTATGTGTTGGTTTAGATTTAGGCTGAATCAAAGGATAAGATCATCTTTTGGTTGCTATTATGTAAAAAAACTTGTAGAAATTATTTCTCAGGTTTTCCCAGTAATCAGCTATTTTTTTTCCGAATACCGAATGCAAATTCTGGAATATTGTTCTTGTTCTTCATATGTGTAAATTTAATTCGTGAGAGTTTTATTTATCTCTTGTTAAAGGAATAAATCTAATAAACATGATATAGCAAGTCAAGATTTTATGTTCCTTTCTTTCTTGTTCGGAAACCACTAACAGTGCCCCACCAATATTCTGTACCAATCTCTTTATCATTAGTCCTTTACTTTATACTGGCTCAACCAATAAAATCATAGATCATGGCCTTTTGCACCAATATTTATTGCCTTAATTCATCATTATTTCATCCTATTCAAGATTTGCTTTCCAAGTTTCAGTTCTCAATTCCTTTAGATATTAGAGGCATGGTCATTGATGAAATTATTGTAAATAAATGGTTTCAGTGTAATCTAGTTAGTGTCTAAATACAAATTATACAGGGGCAAAATCAGTGTTGTGCACTGGGTGTGTAAATTTTATATGGAAAATCCTGAAGGATTTTTATGAAACCAATATATTTCAGTTATCTAACTACGAGAATTTGCAGCAATAGTGGTGTTGTTCTTGTCTCCAATCATAGTGCTTTGTGAAGAGAAGTATGTGCTTTAGATGGCATACAGAAGTGTGAGAATGTTGGTGCATATCTGCTAATAAAAGCATATGTTTTTTGGTATAAGGTAATGTTTTGTGCAGTGGAAAAGGAAGTTGTTTCATCCAGACTCGTTGATCCATGCCATGAACTGTAGATCTTTTTGTTGCATAGCTGTCGTTTATTTCAGTCTTGATGAAATATCTTTTGATACATTAACTTGTTTGCAAAAAGCAGAAGCCCGTGAAATGGAGGAACATTTTGTGGAGTTACCTCCAGAATTGTGTTCCTTAAAGATAGTTAGTTTTTCCAAGGATATTGGCAGTTCTGTGTCTTTGTTGCCTTCGCTAGTGCATCGACTAGAAAATTTACTTGTGGCTATTGAGCTTAAGGATGTCTTATCAACTTCTGTTCCCGAGGGCTCTGAGATTAGAGCTGATTGTGTAAGGCCTTCCCAACAAGTTCTCTTTACCCATATCTTCATAACTATTGGTGTATAAGCATCAAATTAAGAGAAAACTTAGTTCACTGAGTATTTAAATTATTGTTAACCCAAGGAAGACATATTTCAGATCCTCGAAGCACTCACTACAGAAAAATGCTTGGAACGCTTTTCTCTTGAGAGGTTTGAAGTTCTTGGTGATGCATTCCTTAAATATGCAGTTGGTCGACATTGTTTTCTTTCATATGAAGGGCTAGATGAAGGGCAACTGACCAGGAAGCGTTCTAGTCTTGTAAATAACTTGCATCTCTATGAGCTAGCCATTAAAAAGAATTTACAGGCAAGATATCTGCTTTTATTACTTTTTACGCATTTTAGAGTGAGCATATATTCATTTAGGTTTTTGTTTGACACTTCGTTTATAAACTACTTAAATGCTTTCAACATACATAGCAATGTTTCATGTTCATGTACGCATTCCTTTTGTTATTTTTAATTTTGATAGAGGGAGGATTGTGGAGGTGTTACAGGTAGCTTGATAGTGTATATATCTGCAGTACAAAAATTGCAATGCTATTAGCTCATGAAAATATAGCATACACATTGTTCCGTGCATGGGTATACAAAAGAATGATGGTGCTATGACCAGCCCAGATGTTATGGTTAGTAATTTTCGTAGTGTTCACACCCTTACGTTACGCTATTGTTCCATTCGTTTATCAATTGCCTCTCACTTGCACAATGCCGGATCCATCTTGGTGGGATAAAGGCTCAAAACCCAACTGACCTCCAAGTATTAGTTCTATATGTCAACTATCAGGCTAAAGCTTCCCCAAAACTGGTTATTGACAATTCCAAAGCCCCGATGAAAAAGGTGGTGTTGATAATACGTCGGAGCTCATAGATAACAAGCTCGATCATTGACATTTAAGTAGGACAATGGCATGTACATCTCAGTAAATCATGAAAATTGGTTATATGTGAAATATGAAGTTTATTATAACTTCTATTATTCGTAACATAATTCAAAAGGATTACACCCATTTTCTTTGTATAATAAAAAAACCCATCATTAGGACTCTTAAATCTATTAGCTAGCGTTGTGAAAAGGAAATCTAAAACTTCCACTTTGTTTTCCCATATACGTGATTAATTTCAGCATAAAGAAGGAATATAAAATATAGAAAAGAAGATAAAAATATAAAAGATTTTTAACTCTGCAGTCAAAGAGTCGCCTAGGCGGGCGCCAAGGCGTTTTGGACTCTTGGGCGCCTAGGCGACCCCCTAGGTGAGCGGCCTATCCTAGGCGGCCACCTAGGTCCGCCTAGGTGGCCGCCTGACGCATAGGCGGCCACCTAGGTCCACCTAGGTGGCCGCTTGACGCCTAGGTTTATCCTAGACGAGCGGTTTATCCTAGTGGTTTAACTCATAATTGAGTTGCATTAACTCAAAATTGAGTTGTATTAACTCAAATTGAGTTGAATAATGATGGAATGCGGATGCTAAAGAAAACCCCAAGTGCTGAATTTAAAACATTTAAATATAGAATTCTGCACGTTTGATTTAAATTTCAGCAAAGACTATCACCACAGATTATCATTCAATCATGCCCAAACATATTTAATTTAACGAAGTAAATAAAACTGACAAGACAATGATCAATTTCAGATTTTAATAAACAATCCCAGCAACAAAGACTAACATAACATCAAATAAATAAGCCAAAGTATCAAAGAACAAGCATAGATCTAAGCGACAAAATCCTAATGGATGAGATTCTCCAGAAATCAAATATTTTGGAACCCTAACTTAAATTCAGCAATAAGGCCGGTTGGAAAAGAAGATTTATCACACGAAAGTATCGAGGGACGATTCAAACCGTGCTTTGGTCAATGTCGGCCGCTATCAAAGGCTCCGTTGTTGCAGATGAAAGGGCGGAAGAGAGGGCGTGGTCCGGAAGAAAAGGATGAAGAAGCCGAGACGATTTGATCTTTGAAGATGGATGATCTCTGCGTCGATCTCCCGCGAAGTCGTAGACGAAGGCGTGGTGACGAGGTAGAAGCTTGCGGGAGGAAGAAGAAGACTAGATGCAGGATGATTCTTCGGAAGATATGTCGAACAAGCGGTCTCGCTTCTCCGTTCTAGGGTTTCAATTCAATATTCATCGTCCCCCTCATCAATTAGGGTTTGTAGATTTATAGAGAGGAATCACTCGAAGAAACAAAAAAGGAAAGGAGAAAGAGGCGTTCGCGCGGGGTAGGGAGAGAGGACGCAGGCACGCTTCCCAAGGCGTGCCCGCGCGGGTATGTCCGCGGGAAAGGAAGGTCGGCCGGGTGAGGGGGTTCGGTTAGGGGGTTTTTAGGGTTTTTGGCTTCCTTCTAAATCTCATCCATTGAGATCTAAACCGACTTAAGATCCTACGGCTAAAAACCTAACATAGAAACGAGTCAGTTCGGCATCTGTGGCTCGAACCGGATGCGAACATGGCTCGCACCTACCCAAACCAGAAATAAAAAGACAAATAACCCAAGATCCGTCAGTCGGATCGACAGAAAATAAAAACTAAAGTCATAGATCATCGAACGAGCTTTCCACTGATGCTGACGGATTGGCGATCGGCTTCCTGGATCTCCGTAGGTAATGAAAATACGCCATCAGCTGTAAAAATTTGCACGTAGTAGGGCTCGTCTGCATCAAATAAGCTCAAAATTGAGTTAAATTAACTCAAATTCCTATGATGGGTTCATAAGAATTTGGGGGTTTTCAAAATTGAGTTAAATTAACTTAAAATTCAGCTGAATTAACTCAAAATTGAGTTGAATTAACTCGAATTCTTATGACTGGTTCATAAGAATTTGGGGGGTTTTCAAAATTGAGTTGAATTTACTCAAACTTGAGTTGCATTAACTCAAATTGTGTTGAATAAACCTAAAATTGAGTTGAATTATCTCAAATTCTTATGATGGGTTTATAAGAATTTAGGGTTTTTCAAAATTGAGTTGAATTAACTCAAGTTCTTATGATGAGTTCATAAGAAATTGAGGGTTTTTCAAAAATGAGTTGAATTAACTTAAAATTGACTTTAATTAACTTAAAATTGAGTTGCATTAACTTGAATTGAGTTGCATTAACTTGAATTGAGTTGAACAAACTCAAAATTGAGTTTAATTAACTCATTATTATGATTGGTTCATAAGAATTGAACTGTCTGACACTTTCTGTGAACTGTTAGAAACTTTGCAGTAGAATATGCAAATTAACGTAGAAAAGTAATACAACCAATTTTTGTAAATTTTATATTAACATAGTAAAATTTCATTTGGGTTCATTGGGTTTAAATAGATGAAACCCATCAAAACCCATGAATCTCAGTTAATTTCATGATAATCATGATGAATCACATCAAACTTGATGTGATTCATGTTTATCATCCATTCACGAAGATTTACGTATGAAATTTGAGAAATTAAAAACATACCTTAACCTAGAAGCTTGGAAGAGACCCTAAATCCATAAAGGGAGACTTCAAATCCACAAAACAACAAATAGGTTTAGATTTTGTTTAGAAACCTAAATCAAACAAAAAAAAAGGTATGAAATGGAGAAAAAGGGGGCAAAGGGCTCTTCGGGGCGATACTGGCGATGACAGGGAAACATCGGGCGACATTTTCCCTTTTGGCAGGAATCCTATAAAGGTTTGGAACAATTTATCGCCAAACTT
Source organism: Chamaelirium japonicum (assembly GCA_947650365.1). Taxonomy (NCBI): domain Eukaryota; kingdom Viridiplantae; phylum Streptophyta; class Magnoliopsida; order Liliales; family Melanthiaceae; genus Chamaelirium; species Chamaelirium japonicum. The sequence continues at coordinate 53,882,419 of OX393560.1, forward strand.
GGTGATAAATTGGCAATATTTGGTGTTGTCTGGCGATATATCGAATGTTTCCCCAAATAGGGGAATTTAGTCTGTTTTGATATCAGAGCCCGGCGATATAGCGATATATCGCTATATACGACATTTTAAACCATGGGGTTAATCCATACCCCAAGCTATTATTAATAAAATAGAGACCGAAAAGAAATTAGAATAATAGAAGAGAAGGAGAGATCTTAGTATCTATTTTAGGCGAAAAACCCGTGCTCTAGCTCTTCGCTAACATAATGATGGTAGACCAGGTCTACTCAACTGAAGCTCTCTTGCTACGGAAAATTATAGCGTTGTGCTCCTTCCAAATTCCCCAGCAAGTGCAGATTGATAGGAAATCTCAAGCAATACGAAGACCCTTCTTGATTCTCTTCTTGCGCCAAATAGTCCAGAGAGAGAATAGACCCCGGCTGGTTCGGAGTTGGTCCCCAGGTTTTCCTGTCAAGCTCTCGGGTTGTATCCTCCCTTTTCTTTCTAAGCTCTGACTTTCTTTTCCATTAATAAAAGCTTGGGGTATGCTTAACCCCATCCTCTCTCCCTCGGAGAGGAGTTCTCAAAAAAAAAAAAAAGAATAGACCCCGGCTGCCCTCCCACTCCTAGAGCGGTCCTAAGTCGTTTCCAAAGCGCTTTTGATGCAGATGAGCCCTACGTGCAAATTTTCACAGCTGATGGTATATTTTGATTCCCTACAGAGATCCAGGAGCCGATCGCCAATCCGTCTGCATCATTGGAGAGCTATTTCGATTACCTACGGCTTTGGTTTTTACTTTCTGTCGATCCGACTGACGGATCTTGAGTTATTTATGTTTTTATTTCTGGTTTGGGTAGGTGCGAGTCATGTTCGCATCCGGTTCGAGCCACAGATGCCGAACTGACTCATTTCTATGTTTAGGTTTTAACCGTGGGATCTTGAGCCGATTTAGATCTCAATGGATGAGATTCAAAGGGAGTCAAGAAGCCCTAAAAACCCAAGCCGAACCCCCCTCACCCGTCCGTCTCTCTTCCCGTGGCAATACCCGTGCGGACACGCCTCGGGAAGCGTGCCCTCGTCCCCTCCTTCCTCTTTCCGTGCGAATGCCTCTCTTTCTTTCTTTTTTTTTTTTGTTTCATTGCCTATAAAGCCCTACAAACCCTAATTGAAGGGGGACTTGGATGATGAATTGAAACCCTAGAACGGAAAAGCGGGATCGCTTGTTCGGCGCCTTATCCGAAAAATCCTCTGGCTTCTAGTCTTCTTCTTCCCTCCGCAAGCTTCTTCCTCGTCGCCACGCCCTCGTCTACGACTTCGCGGAAGATCGACGCGGAGATCATCCATTCTTCAATATCAACTCGTCTCGGCTTCTTCATCCTTTTCTTCCAGACCACGCCTTCACGCATAAGTAGACGTCATACGCAACCTCCCCCCGCGCATGGCGGTCTTTCTTTTCTTTTTCTTCTTTTCTTTCCTTTTCTTTCTTTCTTTTCTTTCCTTTTCTTTCTTTCTTTTCTTTCTTTTTCTTTTTCTTGCATGGTCGGCCACCCCCTACCCACAGGTAGGGGGCTCGGGTTTCAAGAAGGGGGGCCGGGTCGGCCCCACTTGGGGATGGGCCCACCCGGCCTCTTGTTTGGCGCGGGTCGGGTCTGGGTTCCCCCCTTGAGTCGGTGCATGCGAGTCGAGTTCGGGTCCGGGTTCAAGTGCGTATCGGGTTTGCATCCGCATTGGTGCATGCAAGTCGGGTCCGGGCCCGAGTGCGTGTCTGGTTTGCATCTGCATTGGTACATGCAAGTCGGGTCCGGGCCCGATACGTCGGGTTTGCCTCCGAATTAGCGCATGCGAGTCGGGTTCGGGTTAGACACAATTTGTGTGTCTACAGTGGATGCTCTGTTTCATGCTTTTGACGAGGAGGTCGTCGACGTAGACCTCTACGTTACTGGTGACCTAGCTTTTGAACATTTTTGTAGCGATACGTTGGTAGGTCCGCCCCACGTTCTTCAGCCGATACGTTGGTAGTGCTGACGCTACACAATCTAGAGTGGCTGTTGACGTGCTGGAAGCAGTAGATGTTTCAGAGTCAGAAGCAGGGGAAGCAGTTGATGTTATAGAGCAGTTTGCTACGGTTGCTACAGATCATGAGGGTCCTGTTACACGGCAGGTTGTAGCTGGGTTGGGTGGTGTTATGCAGGATGCTGCAGCAGTGGGTGGTGTTTCTAGTGACGGAGTTGGAGTTGGAGGTGCTGTTGATGACTGTGAATTACGCAATACTGCAATGCTTGATCTATCTGCTATTCGCCTATTGCAGGTTATGCCTTCATGGGTTGAGCCGTTCAAAACCTTTGTGGAGGGACTTTTCAAGAGATGTGGTCAAGTTCTAGGAGATCTTTTATTTTCTCCTCTCGAAGCGAAGGCATTCACGGATTTGCTTGGTTCCACATACCGACATTTTCATTCTTTGCGTGTTGACCAAGCAATGCTCGATTTTCTGGGTATTAAGAGAGCGCCCTCTAGAACTGAAGTACTTGTGGTGAGAGGGGCTGATGCTAGCACTGCAGTAAGTGCTAGTACTATAGTACCCCAAAATTCTATAGGACTTGTGCATGGAGATGATGGAGGTGAACTAGATTCTCTTGGTATTAAGAAAGAATTGTTGGCCAAAGAGCAACTTGAGAATCGTTTTGGTGCAGGCAAAAGACACAAGGAGAGTTGGCCAAAGGGTCCTTGTGATCGCTCTACTAGGAGTAAACATTGAACTCCTTTTGATTGCTTACTTTTAATAGTGTTTGCTCGCCTGTTGGAGCAAGTGTGTTTGGTTTTTTTTTTTTTTTTTTTTGGGGTTTAGATGCCGGTGTGTGGCCTTTATGGTTGTAGAGTTGTCGGAGCCTTTGGGCTTTGATACTGCTTGCTCATTCAGAGTGAAGCCGTGATCTGTATGTTCGTTCTATATTTATAATACATATTTTTACTCTTCAAAAAAAAAGAAAAAAGGGCATCACCCGATAGCAGTATAGATACTGGTACTCGCTCCAATATAGAAAATGGTATTCTCTTACTCGTAGAGGTGCGAAGGATCTGGTTGTAGCTCAAATTCCTGCCTATAAAGGAAAGCGCCTCGAGGCCAAATGAGGCGTACACCAACATATTGATCCTCGGGAGGGGGATGCCCTTTTTGGACACGTCTTGTTGAGGTCGGTGAAATCGATGCACACCCTAATTGTGCCGTTCTTTTGAGGTGATGATGTTCGAGAACCGCTCATGGAAGTGAGTTCTTGGATGAAGCCCGCTCGTTCGAGACCAATAGCTCGTCGAACACTATGGTGGCCTTGCTTGCCTTCATGTGACTATCTTTCTACTGGACTAGGACCACATCCTTGGCGACGTGGAGTCAATGATAGGCGACCTTGGAGTCGATCCCCGGCATATCGGAGAAGCTCCATGCGAAGACACCTCGATTATGTATGGGAAATGTCTTCTCCTCCTGAGCCTCCTGCTCGGTTAAGTGCTACACGAGGAAAGTGAACTTCGAGTCAACGGGCTCTCCCAAGCCAGCCGACACGAATGTCTCCGAGTAGGGGATTCGTGTTTCCGTATATGGCCATTTGGTTCTTCATATTTTGTCATTCTATAATTATGCACTACTAGGACAATTATGTTTCATTGCTAATAAAAGTGTTGAAGATGAAGCATCTGTTTAGCTACAGGTTTCTGACACAAGTAGCTGAGCATCATGACTACTACACAAATGGCAGCAACTTTCAAGGGCACCGATGACTACTACTAGGCACTAGTAAACGAGATCCACACAGGCGCAGGCACCTACCAGCATGGCACGTTGACATGACGGACGTCACAGACTAATTCCTGGAGGCCCAATTGATCCAGGAGACCTACCATACTCGAGCGGAGTCGATCTTTCTTAAGACCAGAAAACTTGATGCAATCGGCTTAGCACGCTACCACAAAATTCATTACAGATGAACCTTATTACCACTATGTGCAAAAATTAGTGTAGTTGATGAATTTTTTTATTTCAAAATAGTGTTTTTCCATTGTCTTTCTTTAGGATCCAGTTTCTTGTCAATCAGACACCTGGATCGCAAGTTATGGACTATTTTATTGTAGGCTACCTATGGTGCATAGGTTGTTTGCACCCAGTTCAGTGAGTTGGGCTAGCCATCTCATTAAGTCATCATTAGGATCATCTAGTGAAGCAATCATCGACGGTTCGTATCAAGGAGGGCTTAAGTGATCATCGACTGATGAGATTTTCTTTTGGAAGCGATCCAAGGGGTCCCACACCTCATATTAGCTATTGGTCGCCTCTCGACCCACAGCCCGAGACACGGGAATTTACAGGAAAAACGTATGTCTTTTTCTTCATGAAAGGGCCGACGGCCTCCCCTCTCTCTTTCTCTGTGTGTGTGTGTGTGTGTGCGTGTGTGTTTCTTTACCCCTTTGCCCTTTCCTGTTTCTCCTCGTATCTTCCGCAATCCCACTTCCATCCAACAGCTATTAGACCCTCTTTGGAGCGCTTAGTCCCATATTTTAAAGCTAAATCCTGATCTAAGGAGGAGCAGATTTTGAGATATAGAAAACCCTAAATTAGAGGCTTATTGTCCTCTTCTTATCCACGAGTTTCCTCTTACTTTTAACATTGATTCTTTCTAAATCCACTCTCCAATTCCTCCACTATTCACTCGTTCTCAAGAACGTTCCGATTTTGCACTTGTTCAACCCCTCTTTTGAGAGTCTCTCTCTCGCTTCTTGTCTTGATCTTCCAACCCACCTTTCTATCCCTCACTGCTTCATCTCGAGTGCATCGCTACTTCGTTCGAGGACACCGGAGACTACATGGACATTGACCAAGACATTGATCATAGCTTCTTCCTGGTGGTAATTTTTCCTCGAGTGGTGATACATCTGGTTGGTTGTTGATTATCATTTATTGGTCTTCTGGGTTTGATCTATGATTGCCTCTTTAGTTGATCCTCTTCTTTGTTATGATTCATGAATGCCTTTGATATGATTTAGTATTTAAATTCAGTTTTAGTAATCGTGTGTTCATTTGTTTGTGATATTTAGTCTATAGAATACTTGCTAAATTCTAGTTGTAAGAGGCATTGTTGTTAAATCTGAATATAACTGGAGCTTGCATGTTGAGAGCCCTCATATTCACAATTTACTCTTTTAATTCAACTTTGGGGTGTTTGGACTTGTGGTTGCATCACATGTTCCTCAATCAGCTTGCTCGTAGGTTGGCTAGGTTCCCCGATTGGCATGCTTGTAGGTCCAATGGGTTCCTTGATTGGCCTGTTTGCCGATCACCTCGAGTTTGTGTGGGGGTGTTAAGAGTAGTTGGATTTACCTTTATAGGACTTTACATTACATATATTTTCGTTTTACCTTGATGTGGTATAATTATCCGGTTGTACTCCCCTAAGTTTAAAGAGTCAAAGGACCTCCAAGTTACTCAAGTAACATAACTAGGTTTTCTGAATAAGCACTATAGATGCTCTGGCATCATAAAGACATGCCGAATGGGAGGAACCGTGGTTATTTGATGTATGCAGGGTTCTTATAAGAACACAAGTGCTGAATTTAAACGATTAAAGATAGATTTCTGCACTTATTTATTCAAATTTCAGCAAGGATAAAGAGAGTCCATCATCCGATCAAGCCCAAATAAGTTTATTTAAGTAAAGTAATGAAACTGGCATGTGAACAATTAATTCCAGATTTAATAGATAAATTCCAACAATACGTTGAATAACAATGTCTCAAACACAAGCTATGGTCTCAAAAATAAAAACAGGAATCCGAGCGATAGAAAACTTAACGGATGAGATCCTTTAGAAGCCAAGTAATTTAAAACCCTAGTTAAAATCAGCAATAGGCTGAGCTCGAATGGTGTTTATCATGTGAAAATATCAAGGGATGATTCAAACCGTGCTTTGGTCAATGCCGGCCGCGATCAAGGGCTCCGTTGTTGTTGAGGAATGGGGGAAAGAGGAGGTGTGATCCGGAAGAAAGGGATGAAGAAGCTGGGACGATTTGATCTTGAAGAAGAGATGACCTCCGCGTCGATCTTCCGCGAAGTCGTAGACGAGAGCGAGACAACGAGAAAGAAGCTTGCGGAGAGAAGAGAAAGACTAGAAGCAAGACGATCCGTCGTATGAATCTCCGAACAAGCAAACCCGCTTCTCCATTCTAGAGCTTCAATGCATCATCAATCAATCCTCTTTTGTTATTAGGGTTTGTAGGGCTTTATAGGGAGGGAAATAACAAAAGAAAAAGGGAACAAAGAGAGAGAATAGGCTGCACGGAAGAAAAGGAAGGGGGGGTCACGGCACGCATCCCAAGGTGTGTCCGCGTGGGTACTGTCGCGGGAAGAGAGAGAACGGAAAAGAGGGGACGGCTAGGGTTTTTGGCTTCTTTGGCTCCCTTAAATCTTATCCATTGAGATTAAAAATCGACTTAAGATCCTACGGCTACTATAGAACTTATTAATGAGTCAGCTCGGCATCAGTGGCTCGAACCGGATACGAACATGGCTCGCACTTACCCAAACTAGAAATAAAAACATAAATAACTCAAGATCCATCAGTCGGATTGACAGAAAGTAAAAGACCAAGGTCATAGATAATCGAAATAGCTTTCCACTGATGCAGACGGATCGACGATCAGCCTCTTGGATCTCCATAGGGAATCAAAATATGCCATCGGCTGTAGAAATCTGCACGTCAGACTGTCGGAGCTCGTATCCATCAAGTCCCCTGGACTCAAAAGAACTCGACTCCTATCGAGTAAGGTCCTGGGTCCGGCGAGGGCTCTCCTGGAAGTAGTCGCAACATCCGCACCTGCTCCAACTGTCCTCCTGGGTTCGGTGGCCAAGTAATCAGCACCAAGTACTCAGCGACTCCATCTGGTATTCTTTGCCCATCAACGCCAAGCGAAGACCTGAAAGCAAGAACCAATATTCACCTCGGCACGAAAAAGATCGTCAAGATATCCAGATAATTTCATGTGATAATAGAAATATAGGTTCACATTAAATTCAAAAGACTTACGAAAGGAAAGGCCGCGGGAGCATAATGTGTTGCGGGTCATCAACTTGCGCAATACGCTATGGTTTGTTTGTTAGGCTATAGGTTGCGGGTGCAATATATGTTGCTCGAAGTGGCCTGTGCACGTGGCAAAACAAATGGATCCTTGACTAAGAAGATATATCATGCATTCATAGTCTGGATTCCATGAAGAAAATAAGAAATTAATTAATTCATCAAGCCTCTTGCTAGGACTTCGTAAAAGTAAAAGTGATGGGCTTTTCAAAACCTGAAAACACGTCTCATAAGTATCCATCATTGAAAAATGAACAAGAGTATTGAAATTTTTTTTAATGCTCAATTCAACACTTGGTTGATAATATGGATGCACACAAGAATGGACTGTTGATGCAAAGATGTCAGGCAAATAATGAATGTGAGTGCAAGTGATGTTGTCTAATCCTTTCTCAACTATTCATGAATCAGGACACCCTACTAAATCATCTACTAATGGTGACATGGGATGACTCTGACTCAGAAGAGTTTTAGGTTCATGGGATTGCTTCCTCTTAAAACACGTGGACCATAAGCTAACGTTAATGCCGTCCTTAAGGAAAGTATAGGTGTTGGTTTTTCCTTGATGTAGTACATCTTGGTCGAACAGCCATGGACGTCCAAGGATGATATCAGCTACTTCCAAGGGAATGACATCACAACAAACTTCATCTCGATATGGCAGCCCAATCGACAACTTAACCAAACAATAATGGGTTACTAGTTTGCTCGTGATGTTGTCTAGCCAAGATGTTCTGTAGGGGTGAGTCAATGGTTTGACTTTCCACTTCTTGTATCTGACTAACCCTTCACTGATTAAATTGGTGATGCAAACTCCATCTATCATGACACAAAGATTCATGCCATCAACAGTACAGAATGTTCGGAATAGCTCGAATCTCTAGTTCGCGCAATGTGGTTTTGGGGGTCCTCCACAAAGTTCGTGGGGTAGCAACGCTCTAGGTGGCTGGGGGGGATGGGGACTGGTGGATAACTAATAGTGGGGCCGTCATGTCATCACCCTCTAAGACTAACTCATTGAAGTTTTCGTCCTCCTCAGACTCATGCTTGTCCTCTTCATTATCCGCCAGGTTTGTCTGTGGATTGAATTGACGTCGAGGACAATCAGCTGACTTGTGACCCGACTGGTTGCACTTGAAACACTTCATCGTGCTCGGGTTGGTTCCTAAGACTCCTTTACCCTTCTCAGTGGGTGTAGGAACTGTACCAGCTACAGGGGGAGGTCCAGGGACTGGTCTACTAGCAGATCCGGATGGTGTCCTCGTGTTTTCATATCATCGGGATGCAGATGGTAAGAAATTTAAATGCAAGGGCTCAAACACTAATATGAAAAGGACAATAAAACAAATTTGAGCAAGCACTCAATGATGTGAATGATGCAAGAGGATCGGCCGTTGCGTAAGCACACGACGATTAGTGCGCTCTGATACCAACTTGATGCATGCAGGGTTCTTACAAGAACACAAGTGCTGAATTTAAACGATTAAAGATAGATTTCTGCACTTATTTATTCAAATTTCAGCAAGGATAAAGAGAGCCAATCATCATCCGATCAAGCCCAAACAAGTTTACTTAAGCAAAGTAATGAAACTAGCATATGAACAATTAATTCCAGATTTTAATAGATAAATTCCAGCAATACATTGAATAACTATAGCTCAAACACAAACCATGGTCTCAAAGATAAAACGGGAATCTAAGCGATAGAAAACCTAATGGATGAGATCCTTTAGAAGCCAAGTAATTTAAAACCCTTATTAAAATCAGTAATAGGCCGGGCTAAAATGGTGTTTATCATGTGAAAACATCAAGGGATGATTCAATCCGTGCTTTGGTCAATGCCGGTCGCCGATCAAGGGCTCCGTTATTATAGAGGAATGGGCGGAAGAGGAGGCGTGGTCCGGAAGAAAGGGATGAAGAAGCCGGGATGATTGGATCTTAAAAAAGAGATGACCTCCGCGTCGATCTTCCACGAAATTGTAGACGAGAGCGTGGCGACGAGGAAGAAGCTTGCGGAGAGAGGAGGAAGACTAGAAGCAAGACAATCTGTCGTATGAATCTCCGAACAAGCAAACCCACTTCTCCGTTCTAGGGTTTCAATGCATTATCAATCAATCCTCTTTTGCTATTAGGGTTTGTAGGGCTTTATAGGGAGAGAAATAACAAAAGAAAAAGGAAAGAAATAGAGAGAAGTGGCCGCACGGAAGACGAGGAAGGGGGGTCGCGGAACGCATCTCGAGGTGTGTCCGTGCGGGTAAAGCCGCGGGAAGAGAAAGAACGGAAGAGAGGGGGGGGATGACTAGGGTTTTTGGCTTCTTTGGCTCTCTTAAATCTCATCTATTGAGATTAAAAATCGACTTATGATCCTACGGCTACTATATAACTTATTAATGAGTTAGTTTGGCATCTGTCGCTCGTACCGGATGCGGACATGGCTCAAACCTACCCAAACCAGAAATAAAAACATAAATAAATCAAGATTCGTCATTTGGATCGATAGAAAGTAAAAACCAAAATCACGGATAATCGAAATAGCTTTACACTGATGCAGAAGGATCGGTGATCAGCCTCCTAGATCTCCATAGGGAATCAAAATACACCATCAGCTGTAGAAATCTGCACTTTGGAGCTCGTCTGCATCATTATTGCAATGATGTTTATAATTCTCTATGAGTTGTAGACCCCTTTAGATCTATTTTGATGCTCTGGTACGGTAGTACACATTGAGATATGATCTTCAGCTCGTCACATTATAACATGGTATTGGAGCCACAAAGTAGGTTTCTACTAATAATCCACTCTTTATGCACACTGATCTCTCTACTAAATTAACTTGTCAAATCTTGCCTTCTGTTTTTTCCATACATTATGCTTCGGTGAATAAGCTGATTATATAGTTTTTTTTTTTTGCAATTAAATTATATAGTTATATATTGCTACATTATTTCTTATGCTATTTCTTGAGCACTTGATATTGAAGCATTTTGATATGCATATTTGAGCAGTAGTTTGCCAGATTTTCGAGAAGAAGAGCTCTAGCTTCTCATAGCGTGGTTTTAGCCTTTTAGGTTAAGCCACTACACCCTTTTATAGTCGAGGACATCTAGTGTACTAAGATTCTACGAAACATGCAGTTTCTACCACAGAATATACTGCCTACTACAATTTTTAATCGTCATTCAAAATTGTGTTTTCATCAGTACTGAATATATTGTTCTTCTTTACATGTTTCAGGTGTATATACGTGATGAATTGTTTGATCCATCTCAATTCTTTGCTTTAGGCCGCCCCTGTAAGGTAGTTTGCAATATGGATACTGAATCAAGGATTCATTGTCAACAAGGGAATAACCCTATGGAAAAGGGAGCACTATCCACAAATGTGAAATGCACTAAATCCCATCAGTGGTTGCACAGGAAAACTATTGCAGATGTTGTGGAAGCCCTTGTTGGAGTATTTCTCGTGGAGGGTGGGTTCAAAGCAGCAATTGCATTTCTGCAATGGATCGGACTACGAGTTGATTTTGAAGTTTCTGATGTTTATAAAGTTTGGGAAGAAAGCAAGAGCAATATGTCACTTATTCAAAATATAGATCTTGATGGACTCGAGGATTTGCTAGGTTATAAATTTAAGCATAAAGGTCTTCTTCTGCAGGCATGTGTACACCCTTCCTATAACAAACACTCGGGAGGATGTTATCAGGTTTGTGACGCTAGCAAGAAAAAATATTGGTAGATGTTAGATAACAAGTTGAAGTTCTTTGCTAGATGCTCCTAAGCAGATTTCAAAATGTTGGAAGCATTTTTTTTTTACTGTCATGTTGTATTTTGTAACATGCTGCATTTTTAAACAGAAATTGGAGTTTCTTGGAGATGCCGTCTTGGAGTACTTGATAACATCATACCTCTATTCTGCTTATCCAGACCTCAAGCCAGGCCAAATAACTGACTTAAGGTCAATAACAGTCAACAATAATTCCTTTGCGCATATTGCAGTGTGGCGATCCTTTCATAAATATCTTATTCGAGATTCTAGTAGTCTCACTGAAGCAGTGAACAAGTTCGAGAGTTTTGTGCATTTATCTGAGTCAGAAGGGGATCTACTTGAGGAGCCACCTTGTCCAAAGGTATTTTTACTTGGAGCCTTTTATGTTCTGATGTTTAAATTACAAACCATTCCCCCCTCCCTCCCTTAAAAAAAAAACATGCACGCACACATGCACAACACAAAACACACACACAAGTGGCTGGAATTTATTGGTACTCTTCATCAGTGTTGATGTTGGTTGACAGCAGGTTGTGAAATTTTGCTCATTCTTTTGGTGGAGCCTTCTTGATTAGAGTTGTGGCTTATAGTTGACTGCATCTTGATGGGAGAAGTTTTATTGATTGTTTTTTTTGTTTTTTTTGCAATTAGTTTTATTGATTGTTAGTTGATTGATTGTGAGCCTTTCATGTAAGCTAGTGAACTACGCTATACATGTGGAAAATGGACGATTAGCTATGAGCATCCATATTTGCAACCTATTTGCACATAATGTAATTAGGGACATCAAACGTTTATCACCTACTCAACTTTGTGAATTAAAACTTCAGCATTCAAACATGATTGGTTCCTAATATACCTTTTCCTTTGTCATTGGGTTTAGAAGTTGTGCTAGCTCCGGAATCTAGTGGCCGGTCAAATCAGATTGTGTGGATGCAGACCATGTGTGGTTTGACGCAAGTTTCTTGTACCGACAGTGTGCATTGCTAGCTCAATACAGTTCATGTTGGGATACTATCTTATGTATGGAAATTTTAAAGCCATTGACATATCTAGCGATGATCTGCTCCTCATCTTCATTCAAATCATTATGACCTTGGAACTTATAGAACTCGGTGGTGTATTCATCCATCGACTTGTTCTCTTGTCGTAGATTTTGAAATTTTTTGATGCAGGCACCAATGAGGCACACTACAATCCTGAACCCTTTTAGATTTTTCTTTGGTCAATAGCTAAAGTTTATTATTCAATATAGCGACATAAAACTCAAAAGGACAGCAACATCAATTATCTCACGCAGTTCTATAAGTTTATTCAATCAACCTAAAGCAGAGTTAAGACTTAAACAATTAAAGAACGCAATATTATCACAAAAAAACTGATTTCAGCACATAATAGAGTCAATCGCAGCAATAGATATGTAAATTGAACAATAGGCATGCATCAGATTTTCACTAAAATAGGTTACGAATGCTTGCTAGGGTTACCGACAGACTATAGATAGCGAATCTAATAAATAGGCAAAGGTATGGCTTCAACTAGCGATGAAAAGGATGATGAAGGCTGCGATGCGGAGCGGAGGCAATGGAAACGAATGGAAAATGATGCGGATGCGATGGAAAACAAAGAAAAGAAAAAATACTGCCTGGGGTTTCCCGCCGTGGATCGATTGCGAGGATGCGCCGATGATCCCGCACACGGAGCAAGGCCGGACGTCGGGAGAAGCCGGAACCTTCGGAAAATCAGCACCAAGGCCTTCACGAGGCGAATTCGTGGAAGCGGCGAGGATCGGGGACACGAGTCTCGCCCGGAAGCACTCACGAAGAGGCACAAGTTTCAGCAATTCTTCAAAGTCTGATTTCTCTTTTCTTTCTTCATCTTTTTGTAGGCTAGGGTTTTGTTTTGGATGGCTAAGATCAAAGGGAATTAGGGTTTGATGGTGTGGATGCAATAGGCCACGAAAGGCAACTAAAAGAGAGAGAAACAAGGGAGAGAAGAGAGAGAGGAGAGAGGGGACGGACAAAGGGGTCGGGCGGCCTTGTTACCCGCGCGGACAAGGAGGGGGTTCGGTGGTGTTCACAGGAAAAGGGAAAGGAGAGAACGACCTCATGCATTAGAAGCCCTATTGGGCTTAAGATAAGCCCATCTAAAGCCCTATGAAGCCCATAACTTGCCACGTCATCAAAATGGTGTTATTTCGCCATCTAACCGTCGGTTTCGAGATCTAATCTCGTCCGTCGGTACCCCGCAAACACACGCACCCATAATTTTATTAATAACATGCTGAAACTCATCCGAGAAGACCCGGATTCAATCCGAAAAGCCCTCGGATGAGATCATGGACATCCCCCATGAACTGGGCAAGAACAGAAATAGAACTAAATGCTGAAATAAGGCCAAAAACAGGGAAAAATGGCCAAAAACTGAAATAAACGACTAACAAGCCCAAACGGCTAATGTCATCCAAACATAAAATAAAAACGACAGTAAATAAATGTCTCTGACGATAAATGGAAGATGCGGCGATGATCTGATGATGCCGATCATGCTGCATCATTTTTGGAACACTCTTTGACGAAAATCCGAAGGAACTTTTCTTGCATCTGCCCTTTCATGTGTATTCAAGAGGAAATTTTATCCTTGCCTTTTCTAACCCTCGAGACCTGCAACTGTTTCCACCAAACTAGTGCATAGCTTGAGTATATTAACAAACTTGACTTGCTTGTCTTAAGGGACTTCTTTTTTCATTCTAAGTATTGATCAATCCGCTCTACCCAATCTAGGAATTCTTATGGGTTCATCTTACCCTCAAAGTTAGGAATTTCTATCTTGATTCTCTGACCCCACCTGCTATGGGTTCTCTCATGCCAATCATGTCTCTCGGCTCGCCTGCTAAATCCATCAGATGAACCAACCATATTACCTCCTGAATCATGATCATTCGCACTATGTTCTGATGACTCTCTAGACCTACGCTCTTCTTGTTGTTCAGATGGGGAGCGAAGAGTGATTTTATCTTCTTCGTGACGTAAACAATATAAATTTATGTATATATATATATATATATATATATATATATATAATTCAAGCTTTGGTGTGTGTTTTCTTCAAACAATTCAAGTAAATATGTATACACAACTATAAAAGACTTAAATTTAAAATTTAAAAAAAAATCTAACAAATACAACTTTTTGGACCATTTCAAAAATTTCTACCATTTCGGTCGAAATTTTTATTTTGACCTAGACCGAAACTAGACACGAAATCAAAGTTTAAAACCTTGGTTACTGTTTCACCCAAAAGCTCAAGCTACTAGGGCCTGAATCAACAATGCCTATCAAACTAACAATCCCCACTCTCTCGTGATTCCTCCCCCCTTTTCTTATGTGATCCCTTCGCCTTTTCTCCTGTGACTCCTTTCTTCCTCCTTTATTTCCCATGTTTTATCCCATATAAATGCAGTTACCTACTCTTTTCAATCGTGTCTCTCTTCTCAATTGGGTGGCGTGACTGTTCGTCTATTACTATACCCTATTGGCAGTACATGTTAAGATCAACTAAGATGAAGATTCAAGTAAGGTTCTCTTCATTACTAAATGTAATTTTTTCCATAAATTATGATAAATATGCTCTTTTTATGTTTAATTTTATTTGTCAGTGTTCAAATTTTTTGTTGGAAATTTGTTGTTGCATATTTGGATGGAATTTCAATAAATGGAATATTGGTGGTTCTATTTAATTGTAAAAAAATTGACCTTTCTTGTTAAAGTAGATTGCTTTCTACATGTGCCTTAAATTGTTATTTTTTGTTGATAGCAGATCACTGGTTTGATGCACTACAAATCTATTACCCATATTGTTACTAATCATTATCTTCAGTTAGACTTAATTCTTGATGATTATTTGGAATTTTTCATCCAATTTAAATGCTGAGCTATTTGGCTGAATCAGACCCAAATTTTTTATTTTTAATAGTTTGCCAAACAATGATTTTCACCCCAATCCGAATTCAAAAACATCGATTCATACGTTCAACTTCAAATGACAAAACAACTTTCCCAAATAACTCAAGAAATATACTTTATCATCCACAAATGCATAATAATTTATAGATCTTGACAAAATGTTCTTTATCATCCACAAATGCATAATAAGCCATCAACCAAACTCATGACCCTTGTGTACCAAGGCCTAATGACATTCGTGCATGAAAGAAAATTATCATGACATCATTAATAGTAATAAGAGTATGGACCTTTGACAATCAAATGCTTATTTAACAGGAGTATGGACCCTTGACATGTAACACAACAATTTCCGCCATCTCAATCCTCATTGTTGACAACACCACTATCATCCTCACCAAATTTGTCGAGCTCATTTTCCTACTTTTGCCTCACTGAGTTGGGTTCTTCCTCTTTTCGAATTATAGGTCTACTTTGGCTACCCCCCCCCCCCCCCCCCCCCCAACACACAAAAAAAAAACACCCGCCCACCAACACAAACATAAATAAGTACACATCCAACCAATGCCAATGTTAGGAGATGACGACTAGGGTTTGGAGAGAATAGAATAATCTCTATTGAGGGACTCAAGCCCAATATATATGTACATCAATACACAAGCAACCCGACCCGACTGTACATAGAACCCGACCCAATATATACTTTAACACTCCCCCTCAAACTCACAGTGGATCATGTGCCGAGAGTTTGTTTATAAAATGATGAAATCGAGTAATCGTAAGGGGCATTGTGAGAAAATCAGCAGTCTGCTCTGTCGAGGGAATATACGGCAAAGAGATGATGTGTGCAAAAAACTCATGCCGAACATAATGACAGTCAACCTTGATGTGTTTGGTCCGCTCATGAAAAACCGGGTTTCTAGCAATCTAAATAGCACTCCAATTATCACAGAAGAGGGGTAGCCCCGGACATCCGAACTCCCAAGTTGAGTAAAAGATGTTGAAGCCAGACAATCTCTGCGGTGGTGAAAGCCATAGCTTGGTATTCGGTTTCGGTGCTGGAGCGTGCAACAGACTCCTGTTTCTTGCTGCACCAAGAAATGAGAGAATCGCCACGGAACACACAGTAGCCGGTGGTAGAGCGGTGGGTAGAAACATCTCCAGCCTAATCTGGATCGGAGTAAGCACGTAGAACCAGTAGAGAGGTGGAGGGATAAAACAGCGAACGAGTGACGGTACCGCGAAGATACCAAATAATCCAAAGGACCGCTGCAAAGTGAGCCGAGCGAGGAGCCTGAACGAACTGGCTTATAATACCAACGGCATGGACAATGTCAGGCCTTGTCAAAGTGAGATAAACGAGCATCCCAACCAGCCACTGGTAACGAGAGATATCCTGGAGAGACTCACCATATGTAGAGAGAAGGTTCAAGTTGAGCTCCATGGGCATGTCAGCAGTACGAGAGTCAGTAAGAGCAGCCTCGACAAAAATATCGGAAATGCACTTCTACTGGGAGATCAACAATCCACGAGCTGACCGGGCAATCTCAAGGCCAAGAAAGTATCGGAGAGGGCCCAGATCCTTCATCTCGAACCGACTCTGGAGGTGACGATGAAGGGATGCGATGGAAGCACTGTCATCCCCGGTGATGATCATATCATCCACATACAGTAGCACATCAATGCCCTGATTGGAGGAGCAGGTGAACAGCATAGTCAGAGTGTCTATAAACCCAGCTGCCAGAAGTGCACTGCGGAATCGCTCAAACTAGGCCCGAGGTGCTTGTTTGAGCCCATAGATAGCTCGGCGCAGACG
Source organism: Chamaelirium japonicum (assembly GCA_947650365.1). Classification (NCBI taxonomy): domain Eukaryota; kingdom Viridiplantae; phylum Streptophyta; class Magnoliopsida; order Liliales; family Melanthiaceae; genus Chamaelirium; species Chamaelirium japonicum. The sequence goes on from OX393560.1 coordinate 53,899,087, forward strand.
GCAAACGTGTCCTGGAGGAACAAAAACTCCCGGAGGAGCCATGTATACTTCCTCGAAGAGATCACCGTAAAGGAACGTATTAGTGACATCCATCTGATGGAGAGGCCGCCCTCGAGCAGCTGCCACAGCTAAGAGGGTGCAGTAATCATCTGAGCAACTGGAGTACACGTCTCGTAGTCAATCTCATACTCTTGGGAGAAGCCAAGAGCAACGAGTCAAGCCTTGTGTCGCTCAATGGAACCGTTAGGTAGAGTTTTGACCTTGAAGATCCACTTGCAGCTAACAGGCACGACGCCGGAGGGACAAGGGACCAAATCCCAAGTCTAGGTCCGCTGAAAAGCCTCGAGCTCGACTGACATAGCATGTCGCTACTCTGGGTGTAAAGTTACCTCACGGTATGACTGGGGCTCTTGGTGGGTGTGAAAGACAGTAAGGAAAGCATGGTAAGACGAAGAGTAGAATGCAACAGCAGAGAAGCCACAGGAGTCAGAAGAGTGAGAGGCATTGTTTTAAAAAGCGGTGGAGGCGGCCTACTAGGCGGCCGCCTAGTCGTTTCGGAGGTCAAGGCGCTCCAAAACCCACAGGCGGCAATCACAGGCGGATTTACTGCAGGCGGGCGCTGAAGCGGGTCTCGGTCCGCTTAAGCGGGTGAACAGGCGGCAATACAGGCGGGCGCTGAAGCGGGTCGGGCGGGTGTAAAGCGGGTGCCACTTTAAAGCCCAGGCCCAGCCCACAGTCCCTCATTGGCTCATTGCTTTTTAGGGTTTTTTTTATTTGCCTCCAGGTCATGCGGGAAGACGAAGTGGCCCTCCCCTCATTGCTTTAAAGGGGCTGCATGCAGATGCAGCAGATCAACGCCTCCGGTTGATCACAGGATTCCAGCCCTGCAGCCCGGCCAGTCCCTATCACCGGTTGATCACAGGATTCCAGCCCTGCAGCCTCCGGTTGATCACAGGATTCACAGCCCGGCCAGCCCCTATCACTCGGCAATCAGGTTCTCTCTCTCTCTCTCTCTCTCTCTCTCTCTCTCTCTCTCTCTCTCTCTCTCTCTCTCTCTCATTTTTCTTTTTTATCAAGAGCATGTCATCCGACTCAGCCCTCTTTCTTTGATTTTTTTTTGTTGAGGGCTTCTCATCTCTTTCTCTATCTCTGATTTTTTTTTTTTGTCGGCATGTTATCTCTTTCTCTATCTCTGAATTTTTTTTTTGTCGGCATGTTATCTCTTTTTTGTCGGCATGTTATCACAGTGCAGCAGTGCTGTTGGCATCACAGTGCAGCAGTGCTGTTGAGGGCTTCTCATTTCTTTCTCTATCACAGTGCAGCAGTGCTGTTGGCATCATAGTGTAGCACTGTAGCAGTGCTGTTGAGTGCTATTGATATTGGATCTGCGGGTAAGAACAATTCGATCAGCTTTTTAAAACAATGATAAAGAGAATTGCATATCAGCTTACAATTCAATTGCAAATTGCAAGGTTTTGTAAAGAGAATTGCAAGAAAATTAGTAGTGTGAAGTATGGAAACTGATGACTGATGAGTGATGACAATCCCAATTGAGTTTGAATTACAAAATGGTATTATATTGTAGTCTTCAATGTGTTTGAAGAGTTGCTTATGGAGGGTTATGAATTATGATTTTTTTTTCCCGTTTATTGTAATTGGGTTTGCTTTGGATTTTCTTTAAATCTCTCAATTTTTTTAACAGATCATCTTACTGTGATGCCTTCCTCCGCTTCGGCTTCGGGCTCCGGTTCCATTAATAGTAGAAAGGATCCGGGCCATGATCACGGTCGGTGTCCCGTGGATGGTGATTCCAATAAGGTGGAGTGCAACTATTGCAAGAAGATCACAAATGGAGGAATGCATCGGTTTAAAAAACATCTTGCGGGAATTAGAGGTGATGTTGCCACTTGCCAGAAAGTTCCACCGGAAGTTCGACAACAAGTATTGGACTTCATCAACGGGAAAAAATCACAAAAGGAAGCCAAGGCAAAGGAGTTGGAGAGTTTGAGGAGTTCGGTGATTGTGAGAGTCCGTGAAGATGAAGAAGATGATGAAGTATGTATTGGGGGTTCAAATTTAAAGAGGGCTTGTACAAGAGGACCGATGGATAGATTCACCACACCGAATCCGGAAGAGGTTGTTTCCGATAGGGGAAAGATGAAGCAAATGACAATAAACAATGCCTACAAAAAGGAGGACAGAGGGAGTCATCCAATACATTGCTCGTTGGATGATTCAAGCAGGCATTCCCTTCAACACGGTAACATTGAGGAGTTTTCAAGCAATGTTAGAAGCCGTCGGACAATACGGTCGAGGGCTTGTTGGCCTTCTCCATACGAGCTTAGCGGTCCTTTGCTTCAGAAGGAGGTGGAATTCACAAAAGATAGTTTGCAAACTCATAGAGATGCTTGGGAGAAATACGGTTGCACCGTTATGACCGATGGGTGGACCGACAAAAGAGGCAGGAGCATTATGAACTTGTGTGTGAATTGCAACTTGGGTACTAGTTTTTTGAGGTCGGTGGATGCTTCGAATGATATTCATGATGCTAACTATATTTTTCGGCTAGTGGACAAGTGTATTGAAGAGGTTGGAGAGGCAAATGTTATCCAAGTGACTACCGATAACCATGCTTCTAATATTGCGGCTTCTAAGTTGTTGAAGGTGAAGCGACCGAGAATATTTTGGACACCGTGTGCGGCTCATTCCATTGACCTTATGCTCGAGGCACTTGGTGACACCCCAAGAATCAAGAATGTCATTTCCAAAGCAAGAGAAATTACGGTGTTCATCTATAGCCACCACATCACATTGAGCATGATGCGGCGAGCGACGGGGAAAAAGGATCTAGTGAGGCCGGGAGTCACTAGATTCGCCACATCTTTTCTTAGCCTCCAGAGTATCTTGGACATGAAGGACAAGCTAAGGCAAATGTTTACATCCGATGAATGGGGAACTTGCAAATGGTCAAAGAATGCTAAGGGAAAAAGAGTTGTTTCCATAATCTTGAGTACTCATTTTTGGAAGGGGGTGGTATATACTTTAAAGGTCTTCCAACCTTTGGTGAAGGTCCTTCGATTAGTTGACGGTGATAGAGTTCCCGCCATGGGCTTTATATATGCCGGGATAGAGAATATGAAGAAAGAAATTGTCAAGAATTTGAATGATGATGAGAGCTTGTACAAGCCAATTCTTGACATTGTTGATTTGAAATGGGACAAGAAGTTCCATCGGCCCTTGCATGTTGCTGGTTACTATTTGAATCCATTATATTACTATGCGGACAAGGAGATTGAAAAGAAAAACATTGTTATGGATGGTTTGCTCGAGTCCATTGAAGTCTTCTATAAGAATGACATAGATGCACAAGATCAAATCTCACGAGAGCTCGATGCATATAGAAATGCAAGTGGACAATTTGGAAAAGAGATGGCAATGAGGCAAAGGGCCAATGAAGATATCAACCCAGGTAATTTTATGATTATGAAATCACTTGATTATTTTATTTGATATTAGTTATACCGCTTATGCATTAGCCTACTAGGCTTTCTAGTTTTGAATTTAATCTTGAATCCAATATGTTTATACAGTTCAATGGTGGTCTATGTATGGATCTAATACACCTATGTTGCAAGGCATGGCAATCAAGATCCTAAGCTTGACATGTAGCTCCTCCGGATGCGAACGAAATTGGAGTGCGTTTGAGATGGTAAAATACTTATCTAGCAAGCTAAGTTGTGAACTAGTTTTCATGTTTTTATGCTAATGGGATTGTGTAACTTCTCTACAGATCCATACAAAGAAGAGGAATCGACTAGAGCAGAAGAAGTTGAATGATCTAGTCTATGTCTTATTCAATGCAAGGATCAAGGAACGAAAAAGTGATATGAATAGAGATCCAATAGCTTTGAAAAATTTGGATGATGCAGATGCTGACACTTGGCTAGTTGATGTTGACCCAGAGAATGATGAGGTCATAGCTGGATCCGGATTGACATGGGGTATGGTTGACGAAGCTTCGGGTGCGGCGTCAGCATCGGAGCCAAGGAGAAGCTCTAGAACTGGCGGGCCCTCTAGATCACAAAGGTCGTTGGATGAAGATGAGATGCTCTTTGAGTCAGAGGAGGATACCGAGGAGGAGGGTGATGCATATGTTGAATTAGGAGAAGACTCTGATGATGATGACCTACGGTCCATTCGCGAGTATCATGATGAATAATAGGATCGATGCGATGCTAGATGTTTTATTATGAATGTTTTCATAAAAAATTTATATTCGGATCGGTTGTTTTGATATTTGCATATGTAAAACTTTATATTATTGTTTTTTTATATAGAATTATGAATTTATATATATACATACATATATAATATAATTTATATAGGTGGGCGCCCGCCTTTTTCTCCGGGCGCCCGCCTAGTCGTCCGCCTTCCGCCTGCCGCCTTGAAACCACTTGACCGCCCGCCTTCCGCCTTCCGTTTTTTAAAACATTGGTCAGAGGTAAAGGCAGAGTAGCCAAACCTGTCGGGAGAGTAGCCATATCTGTCAAGAGGGTAACGTTCGCACGCAGGGTAGTGCCGAACAGGGTCAGGATCCAGGATCGGAGAGGAGAGAGCAGCAGCAACAGGCGAGGGAGTACCAGTGTGAACCGACTCTGGAGGAGGAGCTGCAAAGCGACGAACATAGACACGCGTGACAGGCGGTGGTGGTGGAGGTGGCCGAGAGACGTGGGAGGGGAAGGTGGAGGTGGTGAGGGTGGTGGAGACTCAACTGGAGAAGGCACAGCCAATGGTGCGGGAGCAGGATATAGAGGTAAAAAGGGGATGGTGAGAGGTAGTGGAGGTATGGAAGTGACGTAGGCAAATGAGGGAAGGTCTCCAATCTCGATAGAAAAGTATGGGACATCCTCGATAAAAGAGACGTGACGCGAGATACGGATCCGGCAAGCGAAGGAATCATAGCATCGATAGCCCTTGTGCTCCGAATGAGTCCCAAGTAAACATACCTAACCGAGTAAGCAAAGAGCTTATTGTGCTCATGTGGAGGGAGAAGAACAAAGCACGTACATCCAAAGGTGCGAAGACGGGAGTATCAGGAGATGTGGAGTGAAGTCGCTCATATAGGGTAACCCCAGAGAGAGTGGAGGACGGAGTGATGTTGATAAGGTGAACGGCTATCAAAACAGTCTTGGCCCAGTAGGAATGTGGAACAAAAGCAGACAGAAGTAGAGCGCATGTTGTCTCAAGGACATGGCGATGCTTGCACTCAGGTTCGTCATTCTATTCATCGGTGTGGGCACAATTGTTTGTGAATGATGCCGTGAGTCTGAAGGATCTCACGCATCTCAGAGGAGAGATATTATTAGGCACAGTCAGACCTAAAGGTCTTGATATGTCGACCAAACTGGGTATGGATCATGGCGGTGAATGTCGGGTAAATATGGGGAATCTCAGAGTGACGGCGCATGAGATAGACCCAGGTGCATCTGGAGTAATCGTCGATAAAACTAACATAATATAAGAAACCAGAAAAAGAGGCAACCGAAACAGGACCCCAAATGTCAAAATGCACTAAATCAAAAGGGGCAGCAGATCGGGAAGCACTGATCGAAAATGGTAGGCCAGATGCTTTGCAAATCTACAACCCGTACAATTAGAGAGAGGAGAGGACACACGACCCAAATCGTCCGAAAGGAAAATGCTTTTGAGTCGATCACTGGACAAATGACCTAGCCTTCTGTGCCATAAATTGGCATCAGAGGCGACTGACATAACTAACTCAACAGAAACAGGAGAAACATGGAGATGGTCCAGCTGGTGAAGTTTTCCGGTCCTACGGCCCTGCCCAATCCTCCGTCCCGTCCACAAATCCTGTACAACACAAGTAGAGGAGATATATGTAACAGTCAGTCCAGAATCACAAAGAGAACTGATAGAGATCAGATTAATGTTAAGAAAAGGAGCATGATGGACATGAGATAGGGTCAGACGACCAGTAGAGTCTGAGGTAGGAGTGATAGATCCACACTGCGGAATAGGTACGAGAGTCCCATCCGCAGTGTGGACCTCCATGTGGGCAGGAGCAGGAGCACAGTCTGTGAGCACAATGGAGTCATAAGTGAGGTGACAAACAGCACCCGAATCGAAAATTCAAGGAGCAGCAGTACCAGAGGTGGCGGACAGATCGTGAGCAGTCAGGGAGCCGGCGGAGGCTAGATGGCGAAGAAGCTCCTCGAAGCGCTGGAAACGGTCCAGCTCAAGCGGAAAAGGTGCAGTGGTAGTAGCGGGGGACGCCGGAGTCTCTACAGTAGCAGCAGCGCCACCAAAGTGACGGAAGGAGGACTGACTTCGTCCACGACTTCGTCCACCTCGACCTTCACGTCGATCATTACGAGAAGTAGGAACCCAGCGTGGTGCCCTCTCATCCGGACCCCAGCGGAGGTTGCGTGGAGGCATGTGGGACATTCATGTTTCATATGACCGGGCTCCTTGCATAATAACAGAATACAGACTCGTCGGAGAAGCCGGTTGCCAGGATGCTGTCGGATCCAGAGACAAGTGGAGGAGGACGAGTACTCTGAGTCTGAAGACGAGTCTCCTCATCTACCAAGGCGAACATGGCATCCTCTAACCGAAGGAGTGGCTCACGGTGCAAGAGCTGAGTAGCGATGAGAGCGAAGTCCTGTTGAAGCGCTGCCAGGAGCTGGTGCAGGTGGCCCTCGTCAAGGTAGCATCTATAGAAATCCTTGAAGCGTGGGCAAGCACACCTCTCGGGGATCAGAGAGTCCAGCTCATTCCAGTAGGCACTCATCAGGCTGAAGAAATCCTAGATCGTACGCTCCCCCTGACGAGCAGACTGCGAGTCACAGATAAGCTGATGCTGGCGTGCACCGCCGCACGGGAGGAACCGGTCCCGGAGATACTTCCACATCGCGCACGCTGTAGGAAGACGGCCGATGGGTGCAAGGAGCGGACGAGCAACGGAGTCCAGGAGATAGGCCCGGATGGCTTGGTCATGGCGACTCTACGTGAGGGCAACAGCTGCGGCTGCTGTGGCAGTAACCGTGGCGGCGGCAGCAGCAGATGACTCGGTGCTAGCGGCGGCACGACTGGTGACCGTGGAAGAACCGGAGGAGGCATCCGGAGATGGGTCGTCACTGGTGATGTGACCCCAAAGATCGAGGAACAAAAGTCTTGTATTTCATTGCGAAAAATGTGACTGGAGAGCGCGGCCTCGACGGTGAGCGACCAATCAGGCCAGTCGATGGTCGTGGTCAGCTAAAAGGTGACCTGCTTTTAGCGGTGGAGAGATGGTGATGACGGTGATGACGGAAGGCACTTGAGAGGACGCCATGGTTGAGGATCAAGGGTCGGAGAGGGAGATCGGGGGGTGCTGCGGGTGAAGGTGGGGGCAGGGGGCAGGGGCGGCGGTGGGTGAAGGTGGGGACAGGGGTCGGAGAGGAGAAGGGTGTTGCAGCTGTGGGTGACGGCAGGGGGGGTTGCTGGCTGCAGGTGACGACAGGGGGGCGGCGGGTGAAGGTGGAGGCAGGGGGGGCGGTGGGTGAAGGTGGGAGGTCGGGGGTCTGCAGGCTGCGGGTGATGGCAGGGGGGGGCTGCAGGTGGCGGTAGGGGGGTTTGCAGGTGAAGGGAGGGAGGCCGGAGAGGGGCTGCCGATCGATCGGAGCCGGAGGGAGAAAACCGGAGGGGATCGGATCCGAAGGGAGGCCGTCGTTGTCGTCACCGTCGCGAAAGGGGAAACCCTAGAGCTCTGATACCATGTTAGGAGATGACGGCTAAGGTTTGAAGAGAATAGAATAATCTCTATTGAGGGACTCAAGCCCAATATATATGTACATCAATACACAAGCAACCCGACCCGGCTATACATAGAACCCGACCCGGTATATACATTAACAGCCAATATCCTAACTAGCACAGCTATGAGCTCCTAACAATAAAAACTACAGTTTGCTAGTTCTTTTTATTACATTTTCATCACATATGACCTTTATGCAACCCTAGCTTTAATCTGATCTTTTATTGTACACTCTAGCATGATAACTCTGACATTGGAATCGGGTTTTTTTCAATGAAAAATTGATACGTATTTTATTAATGCTCACTATGTTCCTGATGATCCAGTTAGATTCTGCATTCGAACCAAGCCTCCTTATTTCTTCATACTGAACTGGAAACAATTTGTTTTTTTTTTTAATGCATTCATCATGTATATTTCCCTTGTTTTTTGTGCATTGGTTTACTATTAAGTGCACGCTTTTATAACTTTAGTGATCAAGTTCCTTTATTCTTTTATACTATCAGCAAACTATTCTCAGAACTTCAACTTGAATCAATGAACTACTTCATTGTACTGTATTGAAGGATACATACTTCATTTTACTGTAATGGTACAGGTACTAGGTGACATTGTTGAATCTTTTATCGGTGCTGTACTTCTAGACGTGGGATTCAACTTAACGCATGTTTGGCGTTTAATGCTCAGAATCTTGGAGCCAGTCTTGTGTTTTTCTAGCTTGCAGCTTAATCCTATCAGGGAACTGCGAGAACTTTGTCAATCTTATGATTTTAAGCTGGGACTTCCAGATCCAGAAAAAGTCCGAGGAGGTTACTCTGTCAAAGTGGAAGTTGTTGTAGAAGCTAAACATTTTACCTTCAGTGCAACCAACCACAACTCAAAAGTTGCTAGAAGAATGGCTGCACAAGAAGCACTTTCTAAGCTTAAGGTAAACTATCAAAGCTGTTATTAACTGATTATTACATCGATGTGTCGTAAACTTCTCCTTCATGTTCCTCTTGTCACAATCTTTACGATTGATAACCATAAGCTCATTCAGTAGTTTAGGTAGAAACTTAGTCGTAGAACTGTTGAAGGTATGATGCTGCTACAGTATCATTCTCTGATTTAGTATAAAAAGTCTCTTAAGGCATCCCAAATATATCCTTTTACAACTTCAAATAAATTGTCAGGTAACATGAAATTTCGACGAACCAAGTTGTTATGATTACTTTGACATTATACTCCTTAAGTCATCCCCCATTATCCTTTTTCCGGTGCACTATATGTATTCAATAAGCTCTGAATGAATATAATGTAGGGACTTCAAGATTCTTGCCATTGGATTTTCCAAACAAACTACCAGCCATGGTAGTGAAGTCATGATAGATGTGTGGGACATATATAAGACAGTTAAAATGAAGAAAACCATCATTAAAACATATACGATAAATAGAACAAAATGTAGAATTCAAGGCACAACGGCCTCTAAATGTCAGGATGAACTATTTTGAAGTTTAAAACCTTGTCTCGCTTAATAGAAGCGGAAGGCTCAAGTGTTCGGCGATATGCATGGTCAAAGACAATATTACTACAGACTATAGTCCATGTATAACACAATTGCATCTGTTAGAGATGTACAATTGTCTATATATTACCCTTGTGTCTTTTCCCTTCTTGAGTGATATGCTCACTCTGTTAGTGGCTACACTCACCTACTTTTGTGTGTGTGTGTGTGTGTATAGGAGAATGCTTAGGTGCGGTCCGCGATCCGCAGTTGTCTGATGCACCACTCCGTGCATCAGATGCACACGGTTGGTGCATTGGATGGCTGCGAACCGCAGACCGCACCTAAGCATTCCCATATATATATATATATATATATATATATATATATATATATATATATATATGGGGAGGGATACTCTTACTCATTGCCTCTTACAAGCATTGGTTACTAATGATCTGGACCATCCATTGGAATCCGATGGATGGTTGAGATCATTAGTCCCCATCTCTCTCTCTCTCTCTCAAACCTGTAACCAACCCGACCCCCCCCCCCCCCCACCGATCCCCTTCCCCCTCCGGCTCTGGCGGCTAACCCCCCCTCCGGCTCCGGCGGCCCACTCCCTGACCGCAGCACCCCGCAGACATCCCGCCGTCCGTCGAGCCCCGCAGCCCCCCGCAGCTCCGGCCCCTTCCCGTCCCGTCCGTCGAGTCCCGCAGCCCCCGCAGCCCCGATTTCAGCGCCAGCGGGGGGGGGGGGTCGATCTGCGATCGCGCCGGCGACGAGGGGATCGGGGCTGCCGGACAAGACGGGGGGATTGGGGATGGAGCCGAACGGGGGGCTGCAGTCGGGGGGGGATGGCCGGCGCCGGAAGGGGTGGTCGGGGATGGGGTCGGGGCCAGAGCCGGCAGGGTGGCTCGACGGACGGGAGGTGGCCGGAGGGGAAGGGCGGGGTCGGAGGGGGCCGCCGGAGCCTGATGGGGAGGGGGGTCGGGCTGGGTTTTACTTGGGAGAGAGAGAGACATAGAAGGGATAGGGAATTGATCCCAGCCATCCATCAGATCCGATCTGATGGCTGTGATCATTAGTAAGCCCCACTTATAGAGGCCATGAGTAAGAGTATCCCTCCCCTATATATATATATATATATATATATATATATATATATATATATATATATATATATATATATATATATATATATATATATATATATATATATATATATATATATATATATATATATATATATATATATATATATATGTAGAGAGAGAGAGAGAGAGAGGAATGTTATAGTAAGCTGTGAGCTGCCGGTTTAGAAAGTAAGCTGCGGGTATTTTGTCCCCCGTAGGAGTTTTGGAATTTGATAAAATTTGGTGAGGGTGTTCTCTAGGGTAAGATGATCATCCTCACCAATTTTTATCAAATTCCAAAACTTCTAGGGGGTTCAAATGGTCGAAGCAAAATCTGTCGTCCGCAGTCACCGTTAAAATCTGCAGATTTTTCTTAAATAATTTGACCTCCTCTAGAAGTTTTGGAATTTGATGAAAATTGGTGAGGATGATCATCTTACCCTAGACAACACCCTCACCAAATTTCATCAAATTCCAAAACTTCTAGGGGGGTCAAAATACTCGCAGCTCATTTTCTCCTACCACAGCTCACAGCTCAACGTAACAGCCATATATATATATATATATATATATATATATATATATATATATATATATATATATATATATATATATATATATATATATATATATATATATATATATATATATATATATGGGTCAGGATCGGATGACCCAGCAAATTTTGACCCATTAATAACCCAGCACCCTTTGATGCACTTAGAGGTTATAGAATGGGCTGATTTTTTGTAGACATGTCGTCTATGGTATGTTGATCATCCTCACAAAAAATCAGCCCATTCTAAAACCTCTAGGTGCATCAAATGCGCTCTTCAAATCAACGATTTTTGACTATCAATTTTAACCGTTGCTTTGAAGATCTCATTTGATGCGCCTAGAGGTTTTAGAATGGGCTGATTTTTTGTGAGGATGATCAACATATCATAGACAACATGTCTACAAAAAATCAGCCCATTCTAATACCTCTAGGTGCCTCAAAGGGTGCTGGGTTATTAATGGGTCAAATTTTGCTGGGTCATCCAATCCTGACCCTATATATATATATATATATATATATATATATATATATATATATATATGACTCTAATGCAGAGTTTCATTTGCTCTATTAGCTAACATGGTATTAGAGTCATGTGCTCTTCTCTTTCTCTCTCTCTCTTTCTTTCTAGCTCCATCATCGAACCTAAGGTTTAATCTCCACTTGAGACCTCTTGAGATCTCGTTCATCTTCTTCAAGGTTCTACACCTTCTTCATTGAAGCTTCTTCATCCTGAAAGCTCCTATCATCTTCTTCGTCTCCATCGAACTTCCAATTTGACTGTTTTTCCAGCATTTCGGCGGCTACAAACAACATCAGATCCGGCATCATTCAGCACCGTCGCCTAGATCTGAAGCTTCTATATTTGTAGCTACATCGATATGAGTATATAGATCCGATCGATCTACAAAGATGCTATCGATCTTCAAGTTAGCCTAATTTCGGATCCCTGGACAGATCAGCCAACTTTTCAATCCGACCGGTTGGCCTGTAAGTTTCTCTAGCTTTACTCATGTGCTCCGAAAGCATCTTCAAAATGGCCCCATCGCACCCGCCGATGCCTCTCTCTGTGTGCAGGTAGGTCCTCATTGAAACGCACTCTGCGGGCGGACGGGTGTTAAACAATTAGTATCACATCGGTAATGAGAGCGGAGATCATTGTCTTCATATGCCCGTTGTGCTCTCTGTTAAATGAATAGGCTCCCACTCGATTAGATACCCTCACACCCCAAAACTCTGGTCGTAAGGGGAGGTCCACAAAGTAGAGGAAAAATGTGTCATTTGAAAGGAAAGGACATACGAATGAACAGGTCCATCCGGTAGGGGCCGTATGATGCATCAAAACTCTACTTATACAAGTTTGTGCATCAGTTTTGGGAGGTTTGGTTTTGGACCTGGTTGAAATCGATCTGAAACGGTAAACCTTTTATATCATTCTAGTAACATACTTGCATCCAAACAACCAAGCCGAGTACCTCCTATTATATATTTTCTACATCGAAAAAAAAAATCCTACTGACTTCTATTCTTGAAATAAATGCGGCCTTAATGCTATGCTTGTTTTTTATCCTAAATTCATTGCCCACATGAACGTTACAATATCATCAACTGTGCAAACTGAATTTACCATTTTATTTCGGTGGGGATCTATATAGGATCTCTAACAGGGCTTTCCACCTAGCAAATGGTAAATCTGTTGATTTTATTACGCTGGTTACCGTCTTACTATTTCTGTACACAAATAAAAGGCTTGTGGCATGCATTGCAGGCTCTTGGTTTCAAGCATAAAAGCAAGTCACTGGACGAAATAATGCGTGCAACTCAAAAGAAGTACCCGGAACTGATTGGCTTTGATGAAGAACCCATAGTATTCGAAGGCGACGATGCTGGCCCCATCTCGTTGGAGAGGTTACAAATCCAAGATTCCGACGACCCTCCCTCGAAATTCTCTCTCCTTCAGACAGAAGAGGCATCTTCCTCTTCGAGGAATAATAAAACCCATGATCAACACTCCATTGAGTCCAAACGATCAGTTGGAAAGCCTCGGGTCACAACCAGCGAAGCTCGTAACAAAAGCAAGGACCAACATGAACAAGTAGCAATAGATCAAGTTAGGACCTCAGGTATGTTGTGTTCTAAAATTATAATTGTTCGTTTATTGGAGGATCTATGGTTAGATAATCTTGTACCCCATTCCTCCGGGATTTGTAGCTCTCAAAACAGCAAGGTCGCGGCTCTTTGAAATGTGCATGGCCAACTACTGGAAACCTCCGTCGTTTGTGTGCTGCAAAGAAGAGGGGTTGAGCCACTTAAGAATGTAAGCTTACTATTATCCCTCGTGCCGATCAAATTATTGGGGGCGAGATCTTTTAGCCTTTTTTTTTTTTTTTTGATCATGTGTAGGTTCAGTTACAAGGTTATTGTTCAAGTGGAAGGAAACGCCACCACTCTCTTGGAGTGTTACAGCGAACCAAAGCTGCAGAAGAAAGCAGCTCAAGAGCATGCTGCGGAAGGAGCGATGTGGTGCCTCGACCGCCTCGGATATCTTACCTAATCCCTGACTAAGCCAGCTGTGACATCGACATCTGTTGAAAACCGCCATGTCACGGTTTCGTCCTTGTGGGTCTGTTGGGCTGGCTTGGGCTGCGGTTTCTGAATAGCAGCCGAACATTCACGAAAAAGTTTGATTCAAAGGGAGGAGAAGCGGCTGAGATCGGAACAGAAACATTATTTTTATTTGATTCTTGTTTCCTGCCGAAACGCGTGCATAGTTATGTTGTGCTTCTTTTGAGCTTGCGAGAGTAGGTAGGGAGCATGAGTCTCCCCAGTGCAAGCGCAATGCAGGTGCTGGTTGGGTGAGTCATGCAGGGTGTGATGGTCTCACCCAACCAATGGCTGCATTGCACTTGTGCGAGGGAGCCTGCGATGCTCCCGCACTCTTCTCCTCTGGCTGGCAGAAGTAATCCTATATCGCCGATGTACGAGTCGTCAGAACATGAGTACTATAACTAAGTTTGTACTAAATAATGTTGTATGATATATTGGCAATATATGTTTGATGTAACAATTGTAACTCTCTCTCTCTTGGTTGAGCTTCAGCTCATGCTCCAAGTTCAGTATCTCATTAGTACTCAGCCGTTTGATAATAAAATCCCTTGGTGGTAACAAATCCCTGTCTGGATAGATGCTCGAGTCATCCCCATTCCTTGGCCCAGCTCAAAGGCATGCAACATTCTGACATTGATTCTGCCAAGCACGATGATCGCTCCAAGATACAATAGCACCATGGATCTCCTCACGCACAACAGTACGAACAAGCCTTGCCTGTCAAGCCTAGCCTGACTGTTCCCTATCAATCATCGGCTCCACTATCATCGTACTACGTCCCGTTGTAATCATCATGGCCCTGCTTGTTCCCTATGACCGAGTTGTGGGGGAGTCGAGGTAGCTATTCAAAGGGTTGCTCCCCTCCTAATATATATAAGCGAAGACGACTCCTCTTTCCAACCCTCAGGGTTCAAAGGTGCTATGAGATCATACAAAATTGAGATTTGTGAACTTAACCTTTCTAAGCAAAGTCCTTCCGCCAACGTGCTCCTGACTTTTATCGAGATCACAAGTTTGATGAAACATCAGACCCTGACATTCTCCCCCGCTTGAAATCGTTGACATTCGCATCGAGGCTCCAAGTGGAAATTTGACCTTAATTAGTCCTCTATGGTGCAGCTCCACCCTTTGTTAAGCTCCTCCGAGTCAACTCCATATTCCCTTGTAGACTTGGCATCTGTTAGGAGATGACGGCTAGGGTTTGGAGAGGAATAGAATGCATTCCATTAAGGGACTCAAGCCCAATATATGTACATGTATATCTATACAATCCGACCCGACTGTACAGTAAACCCGACCCGACTGTATGTACATTAACACTCCCCCTCAAACTCACGGTGGATCATGAACCGAGAGTCTGCCTAGAAAATGTCGGAAGCGAGCAATCGTCAGGGGCTTCGTCAGAAAATCAGTAGTCTGCTCCAATGAGGAAATGAAAGGCAGGGAGATGGTGTGGTCGATAAACGCCTAGCGAACATAATGACAATCAACTTCAATATGCTTTGTTCGCTCATGGAAGACCGGGTTGCTAGCAATCTGAATAGCACTCCGGTTGTCACAGAAGAGCGGGGTGGGCCCGGATATCACCACTCCCAAGTCGAGCAAAAGGCGGCGAAGCCAGACAATTTCGGCGGTGGTGGAAGCCATAGCCCTGTATTCGGCTTCGGTGCTGGAGCGAGCAACAGACTCCTGCTTCTTACTGCGCCACGAAATCAGTGAATCACCCAGAAACACACAGTAGCCTGTAGTCGATCGACGAGTGGCTGCATCTCCTGCCCAATCTGCATCGGAGTAGGCACGCAGCACCAATGGAGAGGTGGAGGGAAACAGTAGTGAACAGGTGATGGTACCCCGGAGGTAGCGGATAATCCGAAGAACAGCTGCATAGTGTACTGACCGTGGAGCCTGAACAAACTGACTGACAATGCCAACAGCATGGGCAATGTCTGGCCGGGTCATGGTGAGATAGACTAGCATCCCAACCAGCCTCTGGTAGCGGGAGACATCCTGGAGCGGCTCACCGTCTGTAGCGAGAAGCTTCAAATTAAGCTCCATGGGTGTATCAGCAGTGCGCATGTCAGTAAGAGCAGCATCAGCAAGGATGTCGGAGATGTACTTCTGCTGGGAGACCAACAGACCACGAGCTGACCGGGCAATCTCAAGGCCCAAAAAGTAGCGAAGAGATCCCAGATCTTTCATCTCAAACTGACTCTGGAGGTGCCGCTGGAGAGAGGCAATGGTGGCACTGTCATCCCCAGTGATGATCATATCATCCACATAGAGGAGAAGAACTGCAATGCCCTGACTGGAGGAGCGAGTGAACAAGGCATAGTCGGAGTGACGCTCAACAAAATCGGCGGCCAGAACTGCACTGCAAAATCGCTCAAACCAGGCACGAGGGACCTGCTTGAGCCCATAGATGGCTCGGCGCAACCGACACACGTGCCCTGGAGGAACTGAAGTGCCCGGAGGAGGAGCCATGTAGACTTCCTCGGAGAGATCACCGTGGAGAAATGCATTGGTGACATCCATTTGATGGAGAGGCCACCCTCGAGCAGCTGCCACAGCTAAGAGGGTGCGCACAGTAGTCATCCGAGCAACTGGAGCAAACGTCTCCTCGTAGTCAATCCCATACTCCTGGGAGAAGCCGTGAGCAACGAGGCGAGCCTTGTGCCGCTCAATGGATCCGTCAGGTCAAGTCTTGACCTTGAATATCCACTTGCAGCTAACAGGCACCACCCCGGAGGGACAAGGCACCAACTCCCAGGTCTGAGTCCGCTGAAAAGCCTCAAGCTCAACTGACATGGCCTGCCGCCACTCTGGATGTAACGCTGCTTCACGGTACGATTGTGGCTCCCGATGGGTATGTATAGCAGTTAGAAAGGCCTGAAAGGATGGTGAATAGGAGACACTGGCAGAGTAGCCAGAAGAGTCAGGAGAGTCAGAAGGAAAAGCAGAGTAGCCAAACCTATCAGGAGAGTAGTCATATCTGTCAGGAGGGTGATGTTCGCGCGCTGGGTAGCGCCGAACAGGAGCAGGATCCACGACCGGGGAGGAGGGGGCAGCAGCATCAGGCGAGGGAGTACCAGTGTGAACCGACTCTGGAGGGGGAGCTGCAGACCGACGTACATAGACATGAGTAATGGGTGGTGGTGGAGGTGGCGAGGGAGACTGAGGAGGTGGTGGTGGTGGTGGAGGTGGCGGTGGAGACTGAGAAGGTGGTGGTGGTGGTGGAGTAGGCGTGGATGGGGCAACAGAAACCGAGGGTAAAACAGGGATGTGGAGATATGAGGAGGGCGAGGAGGATGACGCAGGAGGCAAGGAAAGATCCCGAGACTCAGGTGCAAAATACGGGACATCCTCAACAAAGGAGACGTGACGGGAGACACGGATCCGACGAGCTAAGGGATCATAGCAGCGATACCCCTTGTGCTCACGACTGAGCCCCAAGTGAACACACCTAACAGACCTCGCAAAAAGTTTGGTGCGCTCATGGGGAGGAAGAAGAACGAAGCACGTGCAGCCAAACGTGCGAAGAAGAGAGTAGTCAGGTGGACTGGAGTGAAGGCGCTCGTAAGGGGTGGCACCGGACAAAGCAGACGACGGAGTGATATTGATGAGGTGGACAGCCGTCATGATAGCTTCAGCCCAGTAGGAGTGAGGAACAGACGCAGAGAGAAGCAAGGCTCGTGCAGTCTCAAGGATATGACGATGCTTGCGTTCGGCAACGCCGTTCTGCTCATGTGTGTGGGGACAGGACTGCTGGTGAAGAGTACCGTGAGATTGAAGAATCTCACGCATCTCAGAGGAGAGATACTCCTTGACACAATCAGACCGAAAGGTCTTGATGCGCCGACCAAACTGGGTGTGTATCATAGTGGTGAATCTCCTAAAGATGTGAGGTACTTCAGATCGATGACGCATAAGATAAACCCAGGTGCACCTAGAATAGTCATCGATAAAGCACACATAATACATGTAACCCGATAGAGATGCAACAGGAGCAGGACCCCAAATGTCCGAATGGACTAAATCAAATAAAGCATCAGGCTGGGAAGCACTAGCAGAAAAAGGAAGAGCTAGATGCTTTGCCAGTCTACAACCCGTACAAACAAAGAGGGGGGAGAAAGACGCTCGACCCAAAGCGCCCGAACGGAATACGCTTTTGAGTCGATCACTCGATATATGACCTAACCTTCTGTGCCACAAGTCGGCATCAGAGGTGACAGACATGACAGACACAACTGAAGACACATGAAGATGGTCCAACTGGTAGAGTCCTCCTTCCCTACGGCCCAGCCCAATCCTCTGACCCGTCCGCGAATCCTGCACAACACAAACAGAAGGGGTGAAGGTGACAGTCAGGCCAGAATCGCAAAGAGAACTGATAGAGATCAGATTAATATTAAGACGGAGGGCATGATGGACATGGGGTAGGGTCAGGCGACCAGAAGGGTCAGAGGTGGTAGTGATGGAGCCACATTACGGAATAGGGATGAGAGTCCCATCCGTAGTGCGAACCTCCTGGTGGGTGGTAGTGGGAGAACAGTCCGTGAGGACAGTGGAGTCAAAGGTAAGGTGACAAGAGGCACCCGAATCGAAGATCCATGTAGCAGTAGTACCAGAGGTGGCAGATAAGCCGTGCGCAGTCGCGGAGCCGGTGGAGGCTAGGTGGTGAAGAAGGAGCTCCTCGAGGCGCTGAAGACGGTCCGGCTCAGGCGGAGAAGGTGCTGTGGTAGCAGTGGGGAGCGTCGAGGCCTCTACAGTAGCCGTTGTGCCACCAAAGTGGCGGAAGGAAGACGAACCATGTCCACGGCCCCGTCCACCTCGACCGCCGCGTCGATCGTCGCGAGAGGTCGAAGCCCAGCGGGGGGCTCTCTCATCCGGACCCCAGCGGGGGTTGCGTGGAGGACGTGTAGGGCATTCGCGCTTCATGTGACCGGGCTCCTTGCAGTAGTGACAAAAGACAGCCTCATCAGAGAACCCGGCTGCCAGGACAGAGTCGGAGCTAGGAGCAAATAGAGGAGGACGAGCGCCCTGAGTCTGAAGGCGGGTCTCCTCGTCGACCAAGGCGAGTAGAGCATCCTCGAGCCGAGGGAGCAGCTCACGGTGCAGGAGCTGGGCAGCTATGAGAGCAAAGTCCGGTCGAAGTGCTGCCAGGAACTGGTGCAGGTGGCCCTAGTCGAGGTAGCGCTGGAAATCCCGGGAGCGGGGGCAGGCACACCGCTCCGGGATCAGTGAGTCCAGCTCATGCCAGTAGGCACTCATCTGACTAAAGAAGTCCTGAATGGTGCGCTCCCCCTGACGGGCAGACTGCGAATCACAGATAAGCTGATGCCGGCGTGCGCCTCCGCGCGGGAGAAAACGGTCCCGGAGATACTCCCACATCGCGCGCGCTGTCGGAAGGCGACCGATGGAAGCAAGTAGCGGACGAGCAACCGAGTCCAGAAGGTACGCCCGGATGGCCTGATTGTGGCGGCGCCACGTAAGAGCAGCAACGGTGATGGCCGTGGTAGCAGTCACTGCAGAAGACGCAGTACTGCTGGTGACAGAGGAGGAGCCAGAGTAGTCAGTGGGAGGAGGATCCTCGCCGGTGATGTGACCCCACAGATCACGACTGGAGAGGGCGGCCTCGACGGTGAGGGACCAGTCAGGCCAGTCGCTGGCCGAGGACAAGTGAAAGGCGACCGCCTTCAGCAGTGGAGAGATCGCAACGACGGACGGTACGGCTTGAGAAGCCATGGAGGAGGCTCAATAGATGGGGGAAATCGGGATGGGTGGTAGGGCTGAAGTGGTGGTTGGCGGGGGCTGTAGGGAGGGTCGAGAGGGGGTCGGGGGTGCTGTAGGTGGGCGGAGGAGGGGGGCGGTGGGTGTAGAGGGGTGGAGGAGGGTGGTCGGGGGCAGTAGGTGGGCGGAGGAGGGGGGCGGGAGCTGTAGGGGGGGTCGGGAGGGGGTCGGGGGGGGCAGTAGGTGGGTGGAGGAGGGGGGCGGGGGCTGTAGGTGAGCGGAGGAGGGTTGCGGGGGGTGTAGAGGGGTCGGGAGGGGATCGGGAGGGGGTCAGGGGTGCTGTAGGTGGGCGGAGGAGGGGGCGGGGGCTGTAGGTGAGCGGAGGAGGGAGGCGGGGGGTGTAGAGGGGTCGGGAGGGGGTCGGGGGTTGGCGGGGTTGCTGTAGGTGGGCGGAGGAGGGGGGCGGGAGCTGTAGGGGGGGTCGGGAGGGGGTCGGGGGGGGGGGGGGCAGTAGGTGGGCGGAGGAGGGGGCGGAAGCTGTAGGTGGACGGAGGGTGCAGCCGGCGGGAAGGAGGGACCGGTGGAGCCGGCGGAAAGGTGCAGCCGGAGGAGGTGCAGCCGGAGGAGGAGGGAGGCCGGAGGAGGTGCAGCCGGAGGACCGTCGTCGTCGGGAGAACCCTAGAGCTCTGATACCATGTTAGGAGATGACGGCTAGGGTTTGGAGAGGAATAGAATGCATTCCATTAAGGGACTCAAGCCCAATATATGTACATGTATATCTATACAATCCGACCCGACTGTACAGTAAACCCGACCCGACTGTATGTACATTAACAGCATCTATTACATCCTTCTCAACCCATGAGAGTCTACTAACACCACACTGAACTCCTCGAGTCAAATCCTGATCCCCTAGACTTGGGCCTGTGACATATACTCCTCACTATGAGACCATTTGAACTCCACACCAGTTCATTCATGGAGCAAAGATGATCTCAATCATCCCCACCTAATGTAAATTTTGCATTTCAGTCTCCACTACATGTCAAGGAATGTGAGATTTTCTCAATCCCAAAACCCAGGTATTGAGATGAGGTCATATCCGGCCATCATACATATAAGGATCGTTTCTGCCCTCTACTTTACTGAGGTGGGACTAATCCTCCAACACTTCCCCTCACGTGCAGGCCAATCTTTTTGTCGTCCTTGTCACGTGGATGATGGATATGTGAGGACCACATCTAGCATGTGAGTCATACGGTTAGGCTCTGATACCATGTGAGATTTTCTCAATCCCAAAACCCAGATATTGAGCTGTCCCTTTCTCTTTTTCTAATAAAGAGCTAGGAGTCTAGGCTGAACCCCCCCTCAACCCTAGAGGGATTCTCTAAATAAAAATAAAAAAAACCCAGGTATTGAGATAAGGTGCCATCATGGTCATTTCCACCCTCTACTTTACCAAGGTGGGACTAATACGTATAGAGCAATGCTATTCAGCCCGAAGGTTTTCCTGATTTTGCTCAGCCCGATTGACATGGCAGCGTGCTGGTGATGTAAACAACTTTAAGATCGCTAGCGGGTTTCAGCCACCAGTTGCACGCTGCCATGTCAATCGGACCACCGAAATGGGGGGGGGGGGGAGGGGCTGAGTTGCATTTCTCATACGTACAAGGGTCTCTTCACCATGCGCCTACTCACCTTGATCGCATGCAGATGTGTGACTCACCATGCACCCATACGATGCCTTGGACTGTCTTGCACCTCACTTCTGCCACTTACTCCTTTGCTCGTCCTTCACAGTTCACACGTCCCCTTTCCATCACAGATTCACAAGGATTTCCACTTCTCAACACAAGCATTGACCTACATATGCTCCACAACTCAAAAGCACAGGACATGAAATACCAATGTGATGTGTAATATTTCACCTCATACAAATACGATAGTCTATTTTGTCTGTACCGTAAGAAAACTTTTTACGAGATCATCCATCCTAGTACTTTCCTCGTCCGAGTATATTTAACTACTAAGTTCTTTGAGACCTGCAGCAGCTCAAGATTTTAAAACACGTCTTATATATTTAAAATATAAAATTATATTTATAACCCATAATTTTCTTGTTTTTAGACGAAACATGACTAATTCGTGGTCATGGACACCACACATCACTTCACTACAACTGATATCAGGAACCTTTCGTGCCGCCACATTATCTTGCTCACAAGCTGAACATCATTGCTTCCTAGTGTCATGACCAACACTGCACCACAATGAGCACCAAGCCAAACACTCCCATAGTCCCATTAACAATCCGCCTAAATGAATGGTGTGCGCAAACCAAGCATCTATATAAATAACAATCTATCTCTCTTTCTCATTATCTCTTTCTCCGCTTTCACTCTCTTTCTCTCTCTCTCTTCCTTTTGAATTCCTTTCGAAGGAGAGGATAGAGAAAAAGAAGAGTGAGAAATTGTTTACGCAAAGAGACATCCATTTAGTATCAACAGGCACGAGCATGTACTAGTATCTCAACAGTATAAATCCAATGTCAAATGTCGTCAGTTCCACCGTGTTGAACCACTGTGTCCACAGTCTCTCTCTCTCTCTCTCTCTCTCTCTCTCCAATGGCGTCGCACGAATCCCTAACCGATTACGAGCGGCGGAGGCTGGAGAACATTCGGCGCAACGGCGAGATGATGGCGTCCCTCCTGCTCCAGCACAAGGCCTCCGATCTCTCCGCTCCCCTCAAGCGCCACCGCCCCTCCAAAACCCGCAAGCCCGGCCCCGACGGGAAGAAGGGCAGGTTGTCCCCGCAGGCCCCCGTCATCATCCGTCGCTCCCTCCGCGCCCGCGGCATCTCTCCCCCCTCCGACGATGGCTCCACCCACTCTCCCCTTTCCGAACGCCCAAAGACCCCGCCTTCCCCTGTCCCCGACCGCAAGCCTGGCCCTCTCCTCATGCGGGACGCCTTGGTAGAGGGGCCCTCCTCCTCGGACCACCATCCGATCCACGCCATCCTGGCAGCCTCTGGCGGGCCGCAGCCGGATCTTGAAAAGAAGAGAGGGGGCGGCGGCGGCCGGTTTGATCCGAGGTCGTCGTTGGTCCTGAGGCCGGATAATGTTGGGAAGATTCTCAAGGAGCGGATACTGAGTGTTGTGTTCTTCCCGTTTGCCGAGCGGACGGTTGTCGCCGCTGGGAGCAAGTTCGGGAATGTGGGGTTCTGGGATGTTGATTCCCAAGCGGGGGATGGAGTTTGTGAGTACTCTCCGCACTCTGCTCATGTTTCAGGGATTTCAATCCATCCCTTCTCCACGACAAAGGTATTAATAAGGGTTTCACTTTTATCTTCACACTTTGATAACAATTTATCTTTCGATTTCAGCTTCTATTTCTCCAAAATATGAGAACATTTTGGCATTTTCTCCTCGTTTAGGTTTTCCTCATTGGGTTGTAATTGATAGTTTGAACTTCTTGATGTATTGTTTTGTTTCTTCCAATTTCTTTGCGGGAAGAGGATGCTGATCTTAGAATTGATGCAAGATCGATATATGGATGTGCTTAAAGTACCATTTTTGGTTGGATTAAACTATCATAAATTTTTGGAAAAAAAATACATACGAGTTGTCATTTGTGAAGGCCTTCACTAACTATGGGATGAAAACGGAAGCAGCATCTTCTTTGTGAGTGGGTCACTGGCTCACTGATATCCCCCCTCTATTGCGAGGAGATCTCGCTCTAATACTTGTCGATGACTCATCATACTTGTAGTACTTTCATTTGGCTGGTTTTAACAGATGATTTGCAGACTTGCATCAAACAAAGACAGCCAAACCCACTCCCAACACCACTCATTGCCTTGTTGGTGATGGAAAATAGGATCCATTGGGGAGTATATATAGCCCAAACCCACCAACACCCACTTTGGATCCAATGCACTAGCCCAGGCTCGATACCGGTTTGGTATTGTCTGTATGGCCATGTTTCGGTTTCGGAGGGGGGTACTGGTTCGGTTTCGACTGGGACCAGATACAACTCGATATCTGCCAAATTTTAAAACCATGACCATAGTTTCCCAACTATCGAACAAAGAACTAAAGAAAAAAAAGAAACATTGCTTGCCGCCCAACATCTTATACCAGGCTACCAACTTCATTGTACTGTAGCCAAATGGTTAACTAGACTTTGAAAGTCATTCAAATGCTTGGTAATAATACACCCTCTTTAAGATTCGTTTGCCCATGCAAAGACTCCAACTTGTTCCATTGGTCATTAGTTTTTTTAGACAACGTGATGGAACACAATATTATCCAAACATTGTCAAATATGTCAATGTCTTTATTTAGTTTCTTCCATTCTCTATCAGACATCTTTCAGATTGGATTTATCACCTTCAATAGGTTTATACAACTTCTTGCACTACAAGATACCCTCAAGTTTCCAAATTAACCAATTTAGATTATCAAGTTCAATCATCGTAGTTTCCCCTCGATATTAATCCACATAATAGAACCACACCTCAATAAACCAAAACTTCGCTATCATTGTTGGCCCACAAGAAAAGTTTGTGTGAATTCAACATACTAACCAATAACCTTTTGAAGCAATCATCAATCCAATTCTCACATTATATATAGCAAAGGATTTAAAAAGGCGATATATAAAATAATTTGAGAAAACACCAAGAGATACATGGAAAACCCTCTAATGAAGAGAGAAAAAGCATGAGGCAAATCCAAATAATAGTTCACTATCTAAAAATTGTGGAAATCCATGTTTTCTCAAAGTTTTAGCCAATTTCTCAGCACAAAGAAAGCTTTCAAGTAACAAGTTGAGATAATTGGACCCCCTAGAGACACCTAGATTGTAAATGGGCTAGGATTGGCTGAAGCCCGGGCTCAGCCTGGTTCGGGGCAGGTTTGGGCAAAGTTTATTAGGTCATTGAGTCGAACTGGGCTCAAACTTCGAAGCTCAAAAGTCTTTCATTCTAGGTATGAGCAAACCCTAACCCAACTCAAAACCCTGATTGAAGCTTGAAACATTTTTGTTTTTGTTTGTTATATGCAACGGATATGAAATTTTACCCACATCTAATTTATTAACATTAATGACTCATATTTAAGGAGTTTTCATTTACATACATGTATAAATCCATTTCTCCCTTTTTCACTAGATTAGAGGATTTAAGGCTTGGAGCATACTAAATATTTGGGCTTGACTTGGTCTTTGCAGAAAAGTCTCGGATTGGACTTGGGCCAAGTTGGAAATATTCAATTTGGCCTTTGATTGTATTTGGACATCCATTGGAAAGTTTGGGTCATCCCCATGCTAAGGATGACCTGATCTGAGTTTAGACCATTTGTCCCAAGAGACACTCACTGCAATAGGATTAGAAGGTTGTGGAAACTAGAAGGAATCAAGCCCAAAGAAATCCCTACATCTTCTCAAGAACTCTCCAAGAAACCTTTTTTTTTTCTTCTCTTTTTCTCTTTTTCTCCTCTATTAGGGCGGAGCCTTTTGATTTCGACCTCTACACCTAACACTATGCGCCCTCACAAAAACACAACGGCTGTGTATTACCTTTATATAATAGGATTATAGAAGAGGAGAGGGGGTGAGGTTGGTAACCTTCCACGTCCACATGCTAGCGTCTAGGAAGTATGGATACTCCGAAATAGGACGTTTGTCCGTATCGGATACGTATCGGACACAAATACGGACCGAATACGATTAAATACTTATCGAATACGGCGGAGGAGTATCCAAATTAAAAAAATTAATTTTTTTTTTGGATACGGCAGGGATACAGCTGGTGTCTTTTTTTGTATACATTTTGCCTCCGAAGACGAAGTTAGAGCTCTTCGCCTATCCTAACGCCTTTGATACCTCATGACGCCAACGTATTTTCATATGTGAAGGACATTTTGATTAGGGGTATAAATTTTTTACTATTATAATCATATATATATATATATATATATATATATATATATATATATATATATATATATATATATATATATATATATATATATATAATTTGGCATATCCTTGCCGTATCCATATCCTATTTTTTCTGGATTTGCCGTGTCCCGTATCCGTGTCCATACTTCATAGGCTAGCGTCTAAGCTGGGTTGCTCCTGATGGATCAGAAGCTAGTATTCCCCCTTGATACAAAGTTTTGTTCTGTCATTAGGTTCCCATAGTCATTGTTAGCTAGTTCCAAAGATAACACCGATGTTAAATTTATATTGGGCTAGTAGGGCGGGAAAATATCATCAAGCACTACTCGGTCGCAGTTTCCTGTCATAGTTTAAAAATCTTGATCGCACCCAGCCGAGTTAATCAATTCCGTATTGAAGCACACTGACAGTCTATCTAACAGACCAAATCCTGTCCAAGGACTTGTCCAGAATGGCTGGGTAGATCTAGACCAGGAATGGGATATGATATGGCCCGCTAGTGTAGGCCACATCTCTCTTTCATGGACTGGACCCACAGTAAGCATGTAACACTATGGTCACCTAAGATGTATTTGCTTTAATATTTGCCTTTGTTGTTCACTTGAAGTAACTGGATTTGTAATTAGTCGTGAAAAATAAATTTTAAATACTATTAGATGTTTTCAATCCAAAGAGTGATGTTTGTCATAATGGCATACATGTCCTTTTACCACTTGCCTATTTGTGTAGGCTGTATACTATTGCCTTCCTTGTAGTATTTTAAGTACAGTGTATAATCTAACATTCAAACGGTTGCTGGTTCCATGTGCAGATGTACACTAGCAGCTACGATGGATTCATTCGCTTGATGGACGTTGAAAAGGAGACTTTTAATATGATATATTCTAGTGATTACCATATATTCTCTATTTGTCAGTTGCCACATGATACTAATTCCCTGTGTTTGGGGGAGGGGTCAGGCGAGCTTAAAGTTTGGGATGAGAGAGCAGGAAAAGCCTCAAGCTCTTGGGTTTTGCATGAAGATAGGATTAATACAATAGACTTTAATCCAGGAAACAGTAACTTGATGGCTACCAGTTCGACAGATGGGACAGCTTGCATATGGGACTTGCGAAGTATAGAGGAAGGTAGACCAAAAAACATAAAGACAGTCCAGCACCACAGGGCTGTTCATTCTGCATTTTTCTCACCCAGTGGAAGCTGTCTTGCAACAACAAGGTTGGTGTAAATCTGAGTTTTGCAATGCTCTCTGTTCATAAACTTCATTGTCAAAATGTTAAAAATCTCAGAGTGTTATGTAATGACATAATCACCTTGACTGAGGTGACATATTTGGAAATGGAGTTCTTTTAAATCCAGTCTTTGTTTAAAGTATGGTCAAAACGGAGATGTATTGGTTTGTGGCAATCCAGACCAAGATAAGATGTTGGTACTGGTATATTTAGCCTATCCTAACAAAAGCGATTTGGTTTCATGTGAAAATTAGATTTCCTCCAGAACACACAAAATAGGTCACAATTTATATTTAATGGTAATCATGTCCTGATAGGTGCCTAATTATCCATAATTAATAGAAATTAAGCTTCGTCCTTGCCGTCTTTATCTGTTCAAGCTCACACTCTGATTTTCAAGTTAGGAATTACTTAGTCTCTCAGATTTTATTTTCCAGCCTTCAGTAACAATAGAACCCAACCCTTCATCATAATTTGAATTTTGAAGGACAATGGATAATGCACTTGTATTTTTTTTCTTCTGGTTTTGGTACTTAATGCAACTCCACTTTGGGGTACGAAAACAAACTGTCATTTCTGTTGTTGATGCTAATTGAAAATGGGCTGTTGTTTTGATATGTGGGAATTGTTATGTCGCCCTCATTGATGTTTTGAATCTTAACCATTCTGTGCAGTATCGATGATAGAGTTGGAATTATGAGTGGTTCTAACTTCGATGACCTATCCATGATTAAACATTGCAATAAGACTGGTAGATGGTTATCCTCATTCAGGTATGTTTTTTTTTTGGTAGCAGTGTTAGTTGACCTTTCTGATAATTTCACAACTTGTTGATTATCTATGCAATTGTTTTCCTTGATTTATAATTGGACTCTCAACACCATGAAATAATTTTTTAGCTGCTAGAAGATAAGTTGCCTGTCATAGTTATTAATTATGGTTCTTATTATTGGAGGTGAACCATTTAAGGACATCTTTTATATTATAAAATGTATTTGTTCTGTTTCTCTAACTATTCCACTTAAATCAATAATTTAAATTAGCTTTATTTGATAAGAACTTTTATTGTAGTTTGTCCTTAATATGGGGGCTACCGGATTTAGAATAAAATTGAGTATAATTGGAGGAAAGTTTCTAGATCGGCATTATATTAGGCTCCTTAGGGTTTTGACGTGGTCATCGATTGAGGGTTATGGTTGGGAAAGAAATTGGGGATTTTATGCTATCCTAAATTTCTGCATACTGATTTGTGAAGTGGGGTTTACAGGAGGATGCTTCGAACAAATTTCAAGTTGCAAGGAAACAAAGATCTATCAACTTGGTATATTTACATTTTCAAAATATTATGCAGCCAATGATGGGGAATACACCGGTAGATCCACAATTACAATTTAGGATCGATGCTTGTGTAGGAAAAAAAATCTCCCAAGTCTTTCTTGCTACTTGTTGGAAGCGAAAGATCAAGCCAAGGGAAGAAATAACATGTGATTTTATGTTGAAAATCCTTCAAGTATGAAGGGAAAATCCCACAGGCAGGAGTGTTCAATCGATTATTTCATAAATGAATACAAAGATCACACATCCTTTCTTACAATCTCGTAGGGAAAATCCCACAGGCAGAAGAGTAATCTGGTCCAGAGTGAGCCCACTGACTGTTCTTATAGTGAATAGCCAGTTTTTGTCTCCGTGTCAGTCCTTACTAATTGTGAGTAGCGCGCCCTCTGGAGAGTCGCGCTCCCATGAGACCAACTACTTCGTTCTTGGTCTTTTGTACGCTACATGTTGATCCACGAATAATCGTTGTGGCCTATTTGTCAAAAACAATTAATATGTACCATGGTTTTGAAGTCTTTGTTGGTCCGAATCAAATACATGTAATGCAATCAGAGTTATCAAAAACATATTTTCCGACTATTGACTTTAAACTTTTTAATTCCTAATTCGAGATCATGGGGGTAGTCCATTGCTATAATTCCCAAAATTTCAACCCTTAGTCTTATGATTTGAACCTCAAGATCTAAAACAATGCTTTGATTACATAATCAAATAAGATCCAAAATCATGGATTGATTAATTCTCAAAAACATCTAGCACAAAATAAAATCTGTTTCATAAATTTATGGCCATATCTGGAAAAAAAAATGCACTAAGAGAAGCCAGCTGCGAAGGAGAGTGGGGATTTGGGATGCTGAAATTCCATGAGGTAGTCTTCTAGGATTCAAGTTCATGCTCGCCGAGCGAGATGAATGATCCATGCCCAGAAAACTAGAGCAGGAGGTAGTCATCCCTGCGAGAGACGGGACCACGAGGCTGTTAATCACAAAGAAGATAACTGAAGGAGATAGAAGTCGGAGCGAGACTCATTGCTGCCACTTCGATAGGCGAGGTCGGCAAGCAACTTTAGTCCGGTACTTTTGATACTTAGAGGGGCACCGTCGCACCACGCTAACAACGAGGGATAAAAAGAACATGGTTTCGTGACTTCTGTCATTCCCGAACTCCCAATCTGAACTTACTTATTTGGGTATAGTGTGAGTTCGGCTCTGAAAATGATTGGTGTTAGCAATCGTATTTCGTGCTTGGACAGTGGACAAGCCAAACTCGAGATTGACCTCAGCCTTGCGATTCAAATGGCTAGTGATAGGTTGGTAATGACCCTTGGCCGTGTGATGCAGAAGCAGCGGCCAGTCGGCCACGATGCATACCCTGCCCACTTACAACGAAAGTACCTGGTGTATCATGGGCTTATCTTCTACATCGCACGGCTGATATCGTTACAGGCATAGTTGTCAAGGCGCACTGAGGCGCGCGCCTCAGGGCGTTTCAGCCAGATGCGCCTCAGGCGCATCCTGGTGAGGCGAGCACAGCAAGGCGCTGCTCAGGCGCGCCTTGCAGCGCCTCACGAACCAGGCGCAGGGCGTTTCAGGCGCGCGCCTTACTGCGACCGGTTATTTCCGGGTTTTTTTCGGTTTTTTTTTGAACCGTTTGTTTTGGTTTTTTTTTTCTGTTTAAATATGCTGAAGAGGCTCGGGTTTAGGGTTCAGCGGGCTCGGGTTCAAGTTCAGCGGTAGCCTTCAGCGATCGGGAGATCCGGGAGCCTCGACGGGTTCAGCGGCAGCCTTCAGCGATCGGGAGATCCGGGAGCCTCGGTTCAGCGGCAGCCTTCAGTGATCCGGGAGATCCGGGAGCCTCGACGGCCCGGCCTGCAGCTCCGCCTCTCTCCGGTGAGCGGCGAGCCGTCGACGGCCCGGCCTGCCGCTCCGCCTCTCTCTCTCTCTCTCTCTCTCTCTCTCTCTCTGTGAGGCGTCGAGCCTACAGCTCCGCCTCTCTCCGGTGAGCCGTCGCCGCTCCGCCTCTCTCTGTGTGAGGCGTTCTCCTCCGTAGCTCCGTCGAGAGCCTGCAGCCTGGAGGTGAGTGACCTTCGCCTCTCTCTCTCTCTCTCTCTCTCTCTCTCTCTCTGCGAGCCTGTGAGGAGTCGAGGACCACCTGAAGTTCTCCTCCGCCTCTCTCTCTCTCTCTCACTACAGCCCCCCCTCTCTCTCACTGCCGCCCCCCCCCCTCTCTCTCTCACTGCCGCCCCCCCTCTCTCTCTCTCACTGCAGCCCCCCCCCCCCCCTCTCTCTCTCTCTCACTGCAGCCCCCTCTCTCTCTCACTGCTCCCCCCCCTCTCTCTCTCTCTCTCACTGCAACCCCCTCTCTCTCTCTCACTGCTCCCCCCCCCCCCCTCTCTCTCTCTCTCACTGCAGCCCCCCCCTCTCTCTCTCACTGCTCCCCCCCTCTCTGTCTCTCTCTCACTGCAGCCCCCCCTCTCTCTCTCTCACTCTTTCTTACTGCAGCCCCCTCTCTCTCTCTCTCACTGCTCCCCCCCCCCCCTCTCTCTCTCTCTCTCTCTCTCTCTCTCTCACTGCAGCCCCCCCTCTCTCTCTCTCACTGGCTCACTACAGTCCCCCGGCCCCCGCGCTCTCTTTCTCTGCGTGTGTAGGTGGCCGCAATCCTGCAACAAGCTAATTGGTATGAGACATTGCAATACATGATATTGGTGAAACAAGATGAAGTAAAAATGCACATCATGCACTTTAGAACTTTAGAATTTTAGATTTTTTAGAATTTTTTTATATCTTTTTTATGAATTTTAGAATTTTTTTGACAATTATTATTAATTTTTAAAGCAAATTATATATTTTTGCGCCTTACACACTAAGGCGTGCGCCTTATTTGCGCCTTGCGCCTCAGGGTCTAGCAGCCCCTTGCGCCTCAGGCGCACCTCGTCGCCTTGACAACACTGGTTACAGGTCTATACTGGTTATTTTCATCACTGAAGCAAAGCTGAAGCCCCCAAACCATACCCGAAATTTGAAGGGGTATAATCTGATATCCATCCCCGACCCCAATTGATTTCTTGGACAGAATTCTGACCCATACCCGAAAGTACATGGTGCATCATGGGCTTATCTTCTGCATCGCACGGCTGATATTGTTACCGGCCTATCATTGGCCATTTTCATCACTGGAGCAGAGCTGAAGCCTCCAAACCATAACCGAAATTTGAAGGAGTACCATCCCCGACCCGAATTGATTTCTTGGACAGAATTCTAACCCATACCCGAATTTTTGGGCCACGGGTATTCAAGTTTTCGGGCTCCATGACACACCTAGGTAAAGCCTCTACTTGCAAAAAATAAGCTCTACTTTGTTGAGCGTTACCAAACATGCCTTTTCTATTAATAAGTACTTGTTTTTAGAATAAGCTAAAACAGCTCTACTTTGTAGGAGTTGACAAAAGGAGAGTCTAATTAGATATTCCGGACCGTTGATAAGTGTTGAAGAGGGTGTGCTGTGTGCACTTTAACTAGTACTGTTGAAGCTTCTCAATAAGTGTGTTACTCCAACTACGTCAGTGGTTTTATTTGGCTTGTGTTACATTCCCATCTTGTGATAAGATTTGATAGTTGTCAATGATCGAACACAACTAGGGTTCCTTTCACAAATTTTCTGTTCTCCCTTGAGATGCCAATGATCCTTCAGCCTTTCTTTTTCAGTTCCTCAAGTGCAAACACGTTAGGCACATCTTCATTCACTGCAGCAGGTGGTGGTTACTGAATTCTTGTCCTGTTAACAGGGCAATATGGGGGTGGGATGACTCCTACTTATTTATGGGGAATATGAAGAGGACGGTCGATGTCATCACCGCCGCTGACAAGACAACGACGGCTCTGGAAAGCCCTCACATGACTTCGATCCCATGTCGGTTTGCCGCCCACCCATTTAGAGAGGGGTCTCTAGCCTGCTCCACCGCCGGCGGCAAGGTATACCTGTGGACTAAAGAATCATGAAGAGCTGATAGGCCTCGTTGAGCAGCCTGTCACCTCTATGTAACTAGTAAGATGTGGAAGTGGAAGCATTTAGCGTCCGGGGTGTGGTCAGTATGTGTACCGGGTTCAGAGCAGAGTCAATCAAGCTGTTGATTCACTGGGTAGGTTCTGTTGGAAGATAGCTCCTTTTCCATGTAAGTTTTGCTTTTACTAGCAAAGTGTAACACTTACTTTAAACTGAGGTTTATAAAATGCTTTTGGTTGGGCTTTCAGCTCTGCTGGTTCACAAGGGTACTGTTGTAGTTGGATTGGATTAGTTTCTTTGCCACCTTAGTTAGAACAAGGATCCGGATTTGATGAGGCATGGAGAGAGAGAGAGAGAGAGAGAGAGAGAGAGAGCTTTCAAATTGTAGACAGTTTATGTATGTGTGTGTGTGAGATAGAGAGAGAGAGAGAGAGAGAGAGAGAGAGAGAGGAGCTTTCAAATTGTAGACAGGTTGTGCCTGTATGTGTGTGTGTGTGAGAAAGAGAGTTCTTTCAAATTGTAAGATTGTCTGTATGTGTGTGAGAGAGCCTCTCTCTCTCTCTCTCTCTCTTCATGCTTCGTCAAATTGTAGACATTGTGTGTATGTATGTGTGTGTTTAGTGGGTGTGTGGGTGTGGGTATGCGGGTTTTGGTATGGGTGTGTGTGCGGCGTGTGGGGGGTTGGGTGTTGTGTGTTGTGTGTGTATGTGCGTGCTTGAGTGTTGGATTTGGGGGGGGGGGGGGGGGGGGGGGGGGGTTTGTGGGGTGGGTGGGTTTGTGTCCGTGAGTGGGTGGGTGACTTGGTGGGTGTGCATTATGGGTTGGTGCGTGGCCCAGTGGGGGGTACGTAGCTATGTATGGGTTGGTGGGTGGGTGAGTGAGTGGTTTTGCGTCAGTTGGTGTGTGAGTGGATATGTTGGTGTCGTTGCGTGGGTGTGCGTGGATAGGCGGGTGAATGTGTATGGGCGGGCGGGTGTGCATGGGTGCTTCAGTGGGTGGGGGGTGTATGTATAGGTGGCCCAGGTGGTTGGGTATATACGTTAGTGGGTATGTATGTGTGTGTGGGTGGGTATGTATGTGTGAGTGTATGGGTGGTCAGGTGGGGTGGCAGGGGGTGCGGGGGGGGGGGGGGGGGGGGGGGGGTTCGTGTTGGGCGGTAAGTGGGTAGGTGCGTTGATTGGTTTGGTAGGTGGTGGGCATGTGCGAGTGCGCATGTGTGTATGTGTTTAGGTGGGGTGCGTGGGTGGGTGGGTGTGTGTGTGTGTGTGGGCGTGAGTTGTTGGTTGAGTGTGTTTCGGTGGGTGTGTGTGTGTGTGTGGGCGTGAGTTGTTGGTTGAGTGTGTTTCGGTGGGGTGTGTGGTTGGGTGGTTGTGGATTTGTATGTGTCGTTGGGTGGGTGGGTAAGTATGTGTGGGTGGTGGGTATATATGCGTAGGTGGGTTTGTATATGTGGGTGGGTGGGCATAGGTTGGGTTGGTGAGTGGGTATGGGCATGTCGAGGGGCGTATATGTGCGTGGGTGGGTGGGTATATGCGTAGGTATGTATTTACGTGCGTGGGTCCGTGGGTATATGTGTACTAGTGTGTGGATGCGTTGGGTAGGTATGTGTGGATAGGTGGGTATATATCTGTGTGTAGGTGTGCATGGGTCAAGTGGGTGGAGATGTGTAGTTGGGTGGGTGTGTGTACGTGGGTAGGTATATAGGTGGGTAGGTGGGTGTGGGTGGATGAGGGACACGTAGGTGGGTGGGTTTACGTGGTGTGGATGGGCGTGTGTGTGGGTATGTGTGGGTATGGTTGGGTGCGTGGGCGTGTGTGTAGGTGGGTATGTGTGTTGGGGGAGGGGGCGGGTGTGATACACTAGATCGCGTGTTGTGGGTGCGCGAGGGTGGAGGAGTGGGTAGGTGAGTATGTGTTTATGGGTGGGCCGATGGGTGTGCACACGCACGCGCGTGTGGTGGGGTACATGTGTTTGGGTGGGTGGGTGCGTATATTTATGTGTGAGTCAGTTGGTTTTTTCATGCGTGGGTGGGTGAATGTGCTTGTGTAGGTAAGTGTGGATGGGTGGGTGCGTGGATGTGTTAGGGGGGGTGTAGGTGTGTGTATAGTGTTGAGTGGGTGAAATGGTGGGTAGGGGGTGGGTATGATTGTATTGGTGGGTTGGTGGTTGTGCATGTGTGGGTGGTGGATATATGTGTTTGTGTGTGCATGGTGGGGTATATGGATATGAGATAGGGGTTTGCTTGGGTGGGTGGGTGGGTATGTATGTGTGGTTAGGTAGGGGGTTTTGTATGGGTGGATTGGTGGGGTGTGTGTGCGTGGGTGACTGGGTGTGCATGTGGGTGTGGATGGGCCGGTGGTTATGTGTGTAGGTGGCGTAGGTGGTTATGTTTGGGTGCGTGGGTCGCGGTTGTAGGTAGGTGTGCGTAGGTGGGTGTGTATGGGGTGGGTGGGTTGGTGTGTGCGTATGTGTGTGGGTGCGTGGGTATATGTGTGGGTAGGGGTTGTAAGTTGGTGTGTATGGGTGGATGGGTTGATGTGTGTGGTATGTGCATGGGTTGGTCGGTTGGTGGGTATGTGCATGGGTGTTGATATGCTTAGATGGATGGGTGTGTGTGTGGATGGGTAGGGTTGTACGGGTGGGTGCATGGTTGGGTGTGTGTATGTGGGTGGGTGTGGGGGAGGGGGTTATGTATGGGTGAGCGTGGGTGGGTATGTGTATGTGGGTGGGTGTGGGGGAGGGGGTTATGTATGGGTGTGCGTGGGTGGGTATCTATCTTGGAGGTTGATGTGCGTGGGTTGGTGGGTGGGTGTGCGTGGGTGTGGGTCGTGGCGTGGGTGCGTGCGTTGATGGGTATGTGTGGGGGTGCGTGTAAGTGGATACGTGTGTGTAGGTGGGTTGGTAGGTGGGGGATGGCGTGTATGTGTATGTGTATGTGGGGCCCTCCCTAGGGTGGTTTGGGTGGGTGGGTGGATATTTGTGTGGGTGGATGGATAAATTAGTGGGTGCATGGATGTGTGTGCGTGGATGTGCAGGTCTCAAATCACTGGATGGGTAGATGGCCGGTCGGACTGTCCGCACGAGCTCCCCCCAAGTCTGGGTGAAGATACTCTAACGTAGTTCTTCCCTTCCACGCATCCCAGCGATTGAGTAGAAGAAAAAGTCACGTGTGACTTTACTTTTGCCCACCGGTTGTTGATTTTCAATGTCCCCACTTTAGGTCGGATACCAATATTTTTGTTCTGTGAAAAATTTAGGGGGTGGGCATTTGAATGTCCAAGGAAAGTATGTAAAGGAATAGTGTTGGACTTTAATTACCCCGGATATCTGTTTGCAGTGAATGTCCGACCAAATTGTTTCATTTCTTATTTTGAGATGAACATGATTCCATTGTATGTAGCAGACAAGTACTGTTCTTTCTTTTCAGGGCTTTTTTTAAAATATTATTTAAAAAATAAATATTTAACTAAATAGTGGTGGACCAAAACTATTTACCAACCTAACGCTCTGATAGCCACGTGGCATGTCAACGCCGTAAAGCGAGCGCGAGGTTTTTTTTTTTTTTTTCGGTTTAAGTAGAACCCAGTATTTGGATTACCGGGTTTAAATCCGGTATTATGGATACCGGGTTTACCCGAAATCCAACGAGAAAACGGCTAAGTATGGAAACTTGGTATCCAGAAAAGGTCTAAGTATGGGTTAAACTCGGTATCCAGAATACCGGGTTTAAACCCGGTAATCCAAATACTTGGTTATACTTGAAACGAAAAAAAAAAAACCTCGCACTCGCTTTACGTCGCTGACATGCCACGTGGCTGTCAGAGCGCTAGTTTGATAAATAGTTTTGATCAACCGCTATTTAGTTAAATATTTATTTTTTAATAATATTTTGAAAAAAAACCCTTCTTTTCACTAGAAAAAAACAAATAAACATATTGAAAACTGAAGAGATACGCGTTGAGTTCCACTGATGACGACTAAAATGATCTACCAATGGGGTCTTATCCTGGTGGTACTTCCTCTCTCCCGTGTTGGCTAGGTTTGGCATTGGACTCTAGGTATGGACACTGTGGAGCAAACTTTTCCTCAAGCCAATTATGTCTTTTTCTTTTGTTTGACCGGCAAGGTAATCAGAGGATAGGAGTGTCGAAGGGACCATCCAAGCGTCCTCTCATGTTTGAGTCATGGAGGAGTCGCCCTGGTCCCAAACACAAGCAATGGCGCCTCAGGCCTGCAAAGAATCTTCGAAGGGAGATCGCAAATCTACCAAGCCTTAGGAGTTAGGAGAGGGAGTATACAGAACACGACCCTTCACAACATACTCCAATATCTCCAGGCTCACTGCTACTTCACGAGGCCGAGCATGGGAGCATGTTGAGGAATTAGTATAAACCTTTTTGTAGATGACGATGGAGAGTTAATTATCAAAAATGAAAAATTTAGTCTTAAAAGGGGGCTGGAGTGGATCTATGAGCTCCAGTTTTTATAGATCTATGAGTAATAGATCAGAGATCTCACGCTACATAAACTCCAAAAAATGAAATATAAAAAAAGGCTAGAAACTAAATAACCCCAACATCCAATCAATGTAAGCCTCGAGATTAGGGGTGTAAACGGATACTTGAAAATCCAAATCCAATCCGTATTCGAATTCAAATTTTACAGATATTTATTCGAATAAGTATTCGGAAGGGCGGATTTGGATAGCATTTTTTAATATCTGACAAAAATAGATATAAATACGGATATTAAGGTATTCGTCACAGATAATCTGTATCGGCAAAACTACTTAAGGGTAGATATCCGAACCAAAGGGGAGGTGCGTGTAATTTAAGCAAAACTCAATTTTTGTCGATACAGATTAAAGTTAATCTGTATCGTCACAGATAATCTGTATCGGCAAAACTAACTTTAATCTACCCTTAAGTACTGTGCAAATACAAAAACTTCCCTTGAGCTACACTCTTGTTTCATATTGGTCCCTCAATTTTCTCTTTTCCGAGCAATCGAATCCTGGACTATGCTCCAGCTGCATTTTAAATATTTCAAAATAACTTCAGCCTTGTTAGAAATTGATAAGGGTGTTTTCAGAATAAAAGTTGATAGGGGGCTAAATTAGGGTTGCAACTCGGGTGGATTGGGTTGGGTTGGAGGTGACCCCCAAACCCAAACTTAAATACTGAAACCCTCAACCCCAATCCAACCCAACCTCTTTCGGAATAAAAGTTAATAGGGGGCTAAATTAGGGTTGCAACTCAGGCAGATTGGGTTGGGTTGGGGGTCAACCCAAGTACTGAAGCCCTCAACCCCAATCCAACCCAACCCAACCTCCAACCCGAGATGTTCAGTTGGTATGATGGATTGGGTTACGTGAGTTCGGGTGTACTTATTTCCAATCATTGTTTAGAATTTGACCTTTGAAGATGGAAATCTGAAAATAATCTATGCTACCTAAGCCTACCATACACCTTTTGTTACATTTCTATTCATGCAATTTATTAGTTAACACAACCGCTCAACACTTGCATACCTACGTAGAACTTGCATGGTATACCGTAGGTGCATAGATCGATCAGTCCGCTCTACACTTGCATACCTACGTAGAACTTGCATGGTATACCGTAGGTGCATAGACTACCATACACCTTTTGTTACATTTCTATTCATGCAATTTATTAGTTAACACAACCGCTCAACACTTGCATACCTACGTAGAACGTGCATGGTATACCGTAGGTGCATAGATCGATCAGTCCGCTCTACACTTGCATACCTACGTAGAACTTGCATGGTATACCGTAGGTGCATAGATCGATCAGGCCGCTCTACACTTGCATACCTACGTAGAACTTGCATGGTATACCGTAGGTGCATAGATCGATCAGTCCGCTCTACACTTGCATACCTACGTAGAACTTGGATCTGTGCTTAAAAAAAATAGGATCCATTACACTGACCTCCCCTTGAGTTTTGCTTAAATTACACGAACCTCCCTTTGGTTCGGATATTTACATTGGCCTCCCCTCAACTTTAGTTGTTGCTATCAGATTCCTCTCCTCCGTTAGTGACCAATTAGTATCTATCACCAGAAGTGACGACGGAAGCAATAAAATTTAAGAAAATTCCAAAGCTACCCTTTGCGGAATACCCAAAACTAACCCCTAGAAAATCACATTACACTTTTCCCTCATCTACTTAAGGGCATTTTGGACCTTTTGGCCATTCTGTCGACGGAGTTAGTGGGTCAGCTAAAGTTGAGGGGAGGCCAATGTAAATATTAGAAAGATCCACATAATTTAGGCAGATCCAATGGAGGTTAGTGTAATTTACCCCTAAAAAAAGGGTTTTTTTACAAATCAATCCCTACAATCTTCTTTATTTACATATAAACCCCTATAAAGAGATATTTACATACCCTCAATTCATTCAAGTATTACATATTGACCCTGCAGTTAGCTGACATCCAAAACTAGAGAATATCTTCAACTGTAAATACCCCTCCAATGTAAGAATTCTCCGGATTAGGTCCAAGTTAGATTCGGGTTATGTCTATATTTGTTTTGGATTAAGTCCATATTCAATAAAGATATGTCAATTTAAGTAATTAAACCCATGGGTAAATCGGTTATTTCCCGTTTAGATTAATGAAATAACAGCCGAACGAAGGAATATATTGGAAATATTCCTTCATTCTGGATGCCAACTAACTGTAAGAGTGTCGATAAGCAAATATTGGATGATTTAAGGGGTTTATATGTAAATAGAGAGGATTACAGGGGTCATTTGTAAAAAAAATCCAAAAAAAAGACCTCAGTTATTATAAGCACACCATTGCGTATTTCAGGACCGTAGATACACCCATTCTACTTGACTATCGCTATGATCAACTTTAACCAGCACTATAATCAATCCTCTATGCCCCACCACCCAGATCAAAACACAATTGACAAGGGTGCTACGAGCCATTATTCGGTCCCTGCTAAATAAAACATGCAATCCATCCTACATCGACTCTGAATAAATATGTTCTTTTGCCTTGTTGCGATGGACCTGATTTTTGTGCTAAAAACCTCACGATTTCAAACCAGTATCCTAATATTTAGACGACGGTTTTATTTTTTTACCATCAAAGTCAGGTCAGAAGTGTTCATCAGTAATTTGTTTGTACCACCCCCACACAAGACAGCCAACGCCTTTGCACAAGAAAGCTTCTCTGAAGCTCATTTCGACATTCCACACTGTCATCCAACCTAATCGTATTCGAGCTGCAAATTTATTCACGTCTCCGGAAGAAAACCACAAGCGTGTTGCGGATAATAGCCTCCGACGTGTACTAAAAAAAGGAAACAATACATGTCTTTAATCAAACATAGAAGTTTCTAGATCCTGAGCCATCTACTAACCGGTCTGCTTTCAAGTTTGCCGCACATAAATACATCATCCCGAATGATCATACTTGTTGATGCAGCTATTAAGAATCTTTATACTGGTTCAAATAACAAATCTTAGGTTTACCATTCATTCATAACACCCCCAATCTCTCCTCATTTCTCAAGCATTCGGATGCAGATAAACTTTCAATGTGAGTGCTATTCTGTTAATAACAAATTTAACAAATCGATTTTGAATCAAATCTGTTTGTCCGATCATTCTTATTTATTGGTTTAAACTTTATTTAGATCTATATTCTATGGGTTGTACACTTGACATCCATTTTACATATAGCTTGTTCCTACACCACCCCATGTGCTAACTTGACACAAATTTTTACGGTTTTTGTAGTCTTAGTATCTTTGGAAAGTTGGACATCATTTCATAGGACACTCCTTGAACTCCAAACAATGGATACCATACTTACATCAGCTTTAAGTGGTAATAATCACATTCTTCTGTCCGTCAAAGGATACTCAAGAGCAATAAAAAGGTATTTGAACTCACATATAAAAGAGATTTTCATTTCCTTTTTCAATGCTTAATTATGTAATAATTTCTTTAAACATGCTTATGAGAAGATAGTTTTCATCTCCTTCTTTAGATCTTACTTATGTAATAGTTGCTTACATTTCATTAAATTTGCTAGTGAGACGATGATTTTCTTTCTTTAAGCTCATTTATGACAAATGGTTTTCATTTCTTTATTCTTACTTCTGGCAACTTACATAAGCAAGCTTAAAGCTATGTATGCACAGCGAAAAGTGTGTGTAAATGGCCACATATATAATGATAGATTTTAGTGGTCTTGGCTCATAGGGGCCCCATACGTGCATGGATTTGCATCCAATAAGCAATGGTCTGCATATTCCATGATAATTTATCGATTTTTAAATGATGTGGAGTTCCTTCCAAATAATGATATGCCATATTGTTTTGTATGCATAAGAATGGTGTCGAGTTTTCATGATAATCAATTGAGTGCTGGAGAATGTAGTGAACTTCATAGAACATTAGAAGTATCTATATATTTTTCATTATAGATTATCATTGGAGAATTATGTGGACCCAAGGTCCTGGTAGTATGCTGTGCAAGTTTTACGGAATATAGTATTCAAGCTTGTCCGAGAGTTCAAATTCCTAGACCCTCGAGGAAGAACCTAATATTCTAGTTATCGGACAGTGTTACCCGGTGTGTCAGAAAGTAGTTATAGTTAGCACAAGTTATACATAATCATCCATTGCCTCGCACGACATCATTTACTGATTTTCATTTTGATTTAGTAACTATGAACTATCAAATAAGGTTTGAAACTGTCCAGCGGTAATAGAATATGTGAGGTTCTGATCTAATAAAAGAATCTATGTTATCGAATATAAATATTTCTTTTTTGACACATAGGCTCACCCTAATACATAATCAGTGTTGTTAGTATCGTACGATACACGATACGTATCGTACGATACGATACAGGAGAAAAACGATACGTATCGGGTTTACGTATCGTTTTTCTCCTGTATCGTACGATACACGATACGATACGCTACGATACGATACACGATACGGTCCGATACGGTGAAAACATGTTTTTTTGTTTGTTTGTTTTTTTTTTTTGAAACTTTTAAAATGAATTTTTTTCTCTTAATTTCCCAAAGGACTATATAGGTCTCTTAGCGTTAAAAAAATACTTAGGAATATTTTCTAACTTAGAGTGAAGTGATACTAATTTTTTTTTAGAAATTTATAGGTGTTTTACAAATCTTTCTCTAGAGTTGTCGGATTCCAATGCCATTTGTTTTTAAAATTTTTCTAGAGCTTGGAACACCAAATATCTACAACTTTGCTAATTTCAATAGTTATAGGATTCCATTTCTACCTATATATATATATATATATATATATATATATATATATATATATATATATATATATATATATATATATGTGGTACTTCTTAGTAGAGGGCTAATGGATCTATGTTCATAAAGTAAGGCTAAAGGAAAGAAGTGGATGACTTTGAATAAGACAATGAGGATGAGAATGAAAATAAATAAGAGGTGCAAGAGACATTAGAGAAAGATAAAGAAGCAAGTGGTGATAAATTATCTATTGTTGATGATGTAGATGCGGTGGAGATTGAAAAATAAGATCTTCCTACTTTTTGAGTTTTTGTTTTGTCTTCATTGACCATTCGAAAATTTTGAGAACAATATATTGATAGATCATAGATAATACTTATATATGATTTCTTTTTTATATAAATATATACATCATATTTTTTTTATAGGCCAATGTTATGTTTGATGTGAAATTATAGGGAATGTCTTACTCTTCTACTTGACTTTTCATATTTAATATTCTAGTATGTACTTTCTATATTTATTATATATATATATGTATAAAATATAAATTTAACCGTATCTTACGATACACGATACGTTACGATACACGATACACAAAATAGGAAAAACGATACACGATACGATACACGATATGACAACCTTGATAATCACATGCAATCCCGGAAGCAATCACTGGGGCACCGACGGAGCACCTATATTCCCTTTTTTGTATAGTCGATATCAAGGTTACCAAACTCCTGATCCAGATCATACGATTCTCAATCCACATGATAAAAAATCGATTCAAACCTCATTGTAGACTCTCAAGTAAGTTGATTCCTGAGTAGACTCCCACGACCAAGAGTAGACTCGCATGATCCTGCTATTTTTGAGCAAATTCCTACGATCCTGAGTAGTCTTTCAAGAAAGTTAACATGATAAAAAAAAATGAGGTAGAAGTAGTAGAATTCAATTCTTTTTTCAAATTTATTTATGTACTATTGTATTTATCTAATACAACGTTTTTAAAACTTCGTGTGTTGAGCGTGCTAGGACACGAGGCAAAGGATGAGGATATCAAGGTTCTAAAAAGCGTTAGGCGCTAGTCGGGCGATGGGCGGCCAGCCTAGCGCCTATGCGACGCCGAGGTGTTTTGGTTTTTTTTTTTAATTCTTTTTTAAAAAAGGGATGAGCCACCGTTGAGGAAGGCTGGATCCAAGAAAGGAACTACCGCTGAGGAAGGCCGGATAAAGAGTGACTACTGCTGAGGAGCCCATCTGAGCCCGTCTGGCCTGCCTATCTCGCCTGGCCAGTCTCAGCCCGCCTGGGCGGCCGCCTAGATCGCCTAGGCGGCCGTTTTGCCTCGCCTAGCTCCGCCTAGGAGTTTGGTCGCTTTTCTGGAACGCCTAGGACCTAGGCTGGGTAGTGGGAGGCCACCTAGCGCCTAGGCGGCCGCCTGGGCCGCTTTTAGAATACTAGAGGATATTCATTAAGCTAGTGAAGATGAGGTCGATGAGCCATTAAAAGTTTCAAGGATTTTGATGATGTTGATGTCATTATAAAAATTGTTGGTGATGGTTTCAAGGTTGATAGGCATTGGATTTGATGGTGTTGATTGCAACTTTGATGGTGATCTCGCACTGATGATGAATGACGATATATTTTGATTACCTTTTTCCTTCTGTTTTTTCTTCTTGGACATTACCTTTGAGTATGGAGTCTATCTGATCTGTTCAGTCATGAAACTAGGGACGCATATCTAATCCCTTTGAAAGGGGTAAGAACTTTGTAGATTTAACTTGTTAAATTTCTATTTTGGTACTTTGTTTTGGAACAGTGGAACGTACTTATTATAAGTGGATAATAGAAATGCAAAGATTCAACCCTTGATCTTATTGCACATGTTTTGCAACTTTCAAATAAACACTTGTCATTTGTTAACAAGGCTCTATCATCTGCCCTACAACTTTCAAAGTAATACATGTCTATGTCTTTTGATTTTTGTCTTGTTTTATTATTTTATAATAAATATTTAAGGATTCTTCACATATATCTAATTTATAATTTTTCGCATTCTATATAATCTTACGAGCCCAATCCGATCCTACGATTTGATCCTACAAAGTATAAACCCCACCATGATTCTTCATGGGATCCAGATCCTAACAATCTTGGTTTATCTTATATTAGGCACTATCATTGATTTAATGTCTCCACCTATGCTATCAAAGTCGGGACTAGTCGGCGACTAGTCCCCGACTAGTCCCTGGGCGGCATTTTGCCGACCGATTAATTTCGATTCCGTCATTGCTGAGCGGAATCCCGATTAGTCCCCGACTAACGACTGCCGACTAGTCCTCAGGTAGCATTTTGCAAGCAAATTTTTTTTTTGAAAGGAGTCTGCGCAAGCAGTTTTGTTTGGATTTTTTACATTGGCTCAAAGTCTTGAGTCGCAAGACTCACAACTATGGCTCTTCCCTGTAATCATTTGTTGAGCACCTGAGAATCTCAGATAAAAACATAGACAAATAATTAGTTTATTTGTTGATATCCATATAACCCTATAATCAAAGTTGGGGTTGTTCACTGATTAAATATCATCAAACAAATATTGTGATGAATTCTTAGTTCTGAGTCTTTTGACATGGGCATGAAGCCAATACAACTGTGTTATGTTTGACTGTTACTTATGTAGTTATACCCATGCTGTGAAGTGTGAAGGTATGTATTGTTATT
The DNA here is from genome assembly GCA_947650365.1 of Chamaelirium japonicum. Classification (NCBI taxonomy): domain Eukaryota; kingdom Viridiplantae; phylum Streptophyta; class Magnoliopsida; order Liliales; family Melanthiaceae; genus Chamaelirium; species Chamaelirium japonicum. The sequence continues at coordinate 53,942,957 of OX393560.1, forward strand.
AACCGACTAATATCATATGCTTATTGACATTATGCTTGTTCAAATATCATATATGTTTAGGGAGGGGTTAGAATAAGTTTTGGCCGACTAGTCCCGAATTAGTCCCGACTAGTCCTAGTCGGCCCTTGGCCGACTAGAGCTGACTACCGACTTTGACTACATAGGTCTCCACTACACTTATGTTTGTATTATAGATTGTAATCTTGATGTATATTTAGGTATTGTTATCTTGTAGAGTCCAATTTAGTAAAAAATAATGCCTCAAGAACATTACATGTGAAAACAAATCCTGAAAAATATTTAACAAGTGGCTAGGTATATCTACTTAAGAATTACATTGTTTGAACCCTAGACCACTATAATAACCATGCAAGTAGATAAACACATCCATGATGATCCCTTAACCAATATTGCTACCATGGAGTTATAACAAGTCGGTTTTCCGTAACAAACCCCCTTGGGTATATACCCAACATCAGATATAAAAACTAAAAGCACCGATTACCAAAGAACATTAAAGCATCTGGTATATAACCGGGATGAGAAAAAACCAAGAAATAGGATGCTTCACACACCAATATAAAAAGATAAAAAAATAAAAATAAATTCTAAAATATGTGACCAGAAATCTCCAGTAAATCAGCCAAAATACCAAGCACCATGGACAATAAATTCCACATCAAAATCCACAACAAGACAACATATATTTCATGGCATTGATGCATCGGGTTTACCGCATAATCGACAATAAAATCCACAGGAAAATTATCAATTTGAGTCAATTAAGCACCATTTCAAGAGACAACAGAGTATAACTCAGAGTTTGAATATAAAGACAGCACAGCAGAGAGCCATTCAGTAACAGAGAAAGGAGGGAGTATGGGAACCATAGCTCCACTAGAGGGCGTCCTCAGAACCCTAGCTTCGTGCGGCGCCAGTGCCTGCGCTTGGCGTTGTACCTGAGATCGGCGAAGAAGAAGCAGGTTAGAGGGATCGTAGCATGGATGCGGGGAAGGAGAGCCATCAAGAGAAGCGAGGGAGATGGGGGAGGTACCTGATGGTGTTGTCGGTCCTCATGCGGATCCAGTGCGGGATGGGCCTGTTCTGCCTCATCTTCTTCGCCAGCTTCTTCTTGATCCTGAAGGTCTTATGCGACGGCTGCGGGAGGAGAAGAAGAACATGAGGAGGAGGCGATCAATCAAAGCCATGTCGAAACCCTAGCAGCAGAAACCCTAGCGAGATCCTACCATTTTCGCTGCTGTTCAGAAGCTCGGTATACAGCTGCGGAAACCCTAGCGAAGGGAAACACCGCGATGGTCTTTTCCGCTCACTATATACTAGTCAGCGCTGCAACTTTGGCGGGTTTGACCCGACCCAACCCGAGTTTGGGTCGGGTTTGGGGTTTTACTTTAAGATCGGGTAGGGTTCGGGTTTAAGGAAGTCAAAAAGCCAAGCTCAGGGGTAGGGATGGCAATGGGTCGTGTCGGGGTCGGGTTCGTGTCGTGTCTAGTTTCGTGTCGTGTCCAAAACCCCTATACCCGGACCCGACCCGTTTAACTAATCGTGTCTAGATCCTAAACCCGTACCCGACCCGCTAATAAACGGGTAGACCCGATAAGACCCAATAAGACCCGTTTACCACCCGGGTCTATTCAGTTGACCCGATCCAACCCAATCCGACTCGACCTGACCTGATCCGAAAGACCCGCTAGTATTATATAATACAGTATCGGAGTGCGGGTAGACCCGACCCGACCCGACACGACCCATTGACTACTAAACGGGTCTTCCCGGGTCTACCGTGTCCAGACCCTAAACCCGAACCCAACCCGTTTATTAAACGGGTCTATAGTGTCGACCCGTTTACGACCCGAACCCGTTTAGCCCTGACCCAGACCCGCTAACTTCGTGTCGGGTCCGAAATTGCCAGCCCTACTCAGGGGTGGTGCAACCCGACCAACCCGAACCAAGTTGAGCATACCATGTCACCTTGTAAGCAATGCTATTCAGCACAAAGGTTTTCCCGATTCCGCTCAGCCCGATTGATGTGGCAGCGTGCAACTAGTGGTGTAAAAGATTTAAATGTCGCTTGTGGGTTTTCAGCCACCGGTTGCATGCTGCCATGTCAATCGGGCCGTCGAAATCGAAAAATCCTTTGGGTTGAATAGCATTTCTCGAAGACCCACTTATCTTCTTCTTAAACCTGCATGGATCTTATTTCCAACCCAAAAAACCACAAACCCTTAGTGGTGGAGGTCCAGGCCATATTGGTGACGATAAAGGATAAATAAGTTTTTTTTTCTTGTATTTTAATCTTTAAAAATCTAAACTTTTGATAAATGATAAATAATTATACCTAAATCCATCCAACCCAACCTACGAACTTTTGCAAATCCGAGTTCAACCCATGGTTGGAAATTTGTTCTCGGGATGGGTTCGGATTGGTTAGCATAGGTTAAACGTCATGTTGACTTGGATTGTGGGTTGATTGTTTTATCACTCAAGTTGGGCTTGGGTTGACCTTTAACTCGATCTAAATCGTCTGAGTTGCAGCCCCCATATATGACGGATGAAGAAGGAAGTGATCCCTATACATAAATGTTACATATGTGCTTGTCCAAACAATGAACATGGGATGCTATCGACGCCATACCCCAACGGCAAGCACTTGATCCTCTCCTGCAAGTCAAGTAATCAAATCTCATGGGCTTCCTCCTGTCTTTGTGATGGGTTTGGTTTATTTGTGCTCCTGTGTGACAATATTATAAGCGAAGGTAAGGTTCGAACCTTCTTCCAACTTGTGACATGGACGGACTATGAGGTGGTAATGAAAAAGGAATGGGCCTTCACCCTTTGACATCTTTGATTTTATTTCCGAGACTATGTTACTCATTGCGGTAATATCCCTCAAATTACTATCCATGAAAGCCATTTCCCCGACAAAATCAGATGAGGGCTCTATTTTTCATGAAAAATTTCAGTGTGCACATCGTACTACGAACACACTAGGTATTTCCTATTAGCCAAAGTTTTAAATGTCATTTTCGGTGTCCATATCGATCGGCCTAAAAAAGGAATTTTTTTTGGTATTTTGTCGGTGAAAAATTTGTAAAATGAAAAGACAAATTTCAGTGAAAATATTTCGTTTTCGATCAAATTTTGATGTTTTTTTATTAAAATTTATCGTTTTTTGGTTAGATTTTAATTTTGTTTGTTCGATATGAAAAAGATGAAATATTTCAGCAATACGTCTGGATAAAGGTGACAGTAAAATATTATCTATTATAAATAAAAATATAAATTAAGAAAAAATATAATTTCTTACTGATAAAGATGAGCTTTGTTTTGTTAAAAAAGAAAAAAAAAATTCAGTGAAATTGTCTGGATTTTGGTCAAATATTGGTCATTTCGATTGACATTTTGTTATGTCGAAAGAAAATTTGGTACTATTAAAAATTGAGTCAATTTCTATGTTGGATCATTGAAAAATATATTTCGGTGATTTCGTAGGAAATTTGTCGACATTTGATTACATGCTATTAGCACATTGGAGGAAGCATGGGTGGCTATGTGATGGGTCCCACTTCATCCAGCATGCTAATAGTCGGCACTCAGCGTGTGCGTAATACAAAGTGTGCACGGGTTATATATAGGGTTGGGGGTTTAAGAGTTCAAAAATAGCCCTTGCGGGTGCACATCTGAGTTGTGTGACAACACAATGAGTTGAGCAACCTCACACTCAACAAAGTTGAAGTTGGGATGTGCGGCCGTGCAATATAAGATATAGTACATGCATGCCTGTGCCTATCGGCACTGCAGCAGGCCGTCTTAGGTGGCAACACATCTGAACGCCTTCGACAACAAAATACTTTCGACGACAACACCAGCATTCATAGGGACACCCATTTTCTCGCCCGTGCCGATTGGCACAAAGCGAGCGCCTTTGGCGCGACCAACTCCCCCTCCCCCTATAATCGATCAATCACAGCTGTCTCTGTTTGAACGGATTCCTCGAGATCGACCTGATGGTCTGGGACGGCCGAAATTTCAGCAGATGGGTTAATAACCATTGATGCGAACAAAAATCACGGAATGAACAGTCAGGTATAGTGCAGTTTCAATGGGCTGGGATTTTAGGGGTTTAGTGCAGTTTAAATGGGTTGGGATTTGAAACCAAGGAGAGATCGTGCGTTGATTTTTGAACGAATGGTTAGATCTATTTGGTTCATTTTTGTCCAGTCAGCTTGTCCTAGTCAGCTTCCGTTTTGTCTAGTCAGCACAAAACCAACATCCCATGTTATATAGATACGGCCGCACATGGTCCTATGATCATGGGCAATCTTCGCACAACCATTTCCATAGGTTTAAGGACTCCTTCACCTCGACAACTACTACTACATAAGCAATTGGAAACATCTTATTGCTTCCATATCTCCCCACAACACATACACACACACACACACATAGAGAGAGAGAGAGAGAGAGAGAGAGAGAGAGAGAGAGAGAGAGAGAGAGAGAGAGAGAGAGAGAGAGAGAGAGAGAGAGAGAGAGAGAGAGAGAGACTTCACCAAACAATAACGGGCTCTGCTATATACTTCACAATCCCAAGCATATATACAGGCTGAAAGACCTCCCTGTATATTTCCAGGAAGTTATGGCAGATGGTTGGAAATCGATGTCCGCCATAAATGACAATATGGCGGACGGTTGGAGATGCTCTAAAGGTAGCTTAGGTTTCTCCATGTCTGTGTTTTGCATAAAATTCAGGATGATGCCGGCGTGGCTCACCCTCTTCATTAGATCTTTAAGGACTCAACAAGTGATCATTATTGACATAATCTGAAATTTATACATAATAGGTGTACAATTAGCAAGGATTTTCCAATTATGATTGTCTCGTGTGCAATTATGACCAACAAGATCCCTTTGAGGGTCCATGAACATTGGTGTTAACTCGGGTTTTGAGGAGTGAGGGTATCTAACATGGTACTTCTCCTGCTTCAGGTTCTCCCCACCAATCATGTCTTGCCACGCATGCTCCGCATGAGGGGGAGTGTTAGCAAATAGTCCCACATCGGTGAGGGACGCACTCATCATCCGTTTAATATACCCGCTGTGGACCTCCCCTTACAACCCGGGTTTTGAGGTGACAATTGGATTCAGTTGGGTTCAACCAATCCTAGATTTGAACCTAACATTAAAAAGAGGACCAATCGTTACTATCATTAAACAAGTTATGCTATGATTCACAACTCAAAGATTGTTCCACCAAAATTTAAATCGGCTTTCGCATGTATCCGAATCCAAATTCGAACCAAACCCAGATCTTGGCCATGGATCCATGCCTGACCCTTCTGTTCAATGCATTTAAATTCAAGGATCCGCACCCGATGATAATGCAGCCGGATCAGATAATCCCAATGTTAAGAGTATCCAATCACATTTCAACCCTATTATGTAACCATCTTACACTTGAAAGGAGGAGAGCACTACTTGCTCCATGATAACCTTAGACCCAATTAAGTTGGAGTGGCAATTGGAAGTCATTCCTGAGCATTCATCACCAGTTTGACAAGGAAAAATGTTATTCAGCCATCGTGATTTTCATCCCGATTGGGCACTAATCACAGACGTTCGTTGCACCCTGCCCCGAACAGTGGATCGCACTAAGCCCTGACCATCAGGAAAAGGGAGGGTTCTGGTGAGGCGCCACGTCAGGATTGCTGAAGAACTGCAACGTAGAAATGCTAGACGTTAGCGAAGTAACATGCTGATGCTCATGGATGAGTAACACATAAGGTGGCCTGACGATATTACAAATCTTGTTAGAAACAATTACATAAAAAAAGGTTATGGAAAAAAAAAAGCAATGAAAAATGGCTTCCAACAAATATAGAGAAATATGGCCTTGCCTGAAATGTGTTGGTGATGATATGTGGAACTCCATCCTTTGTTTACTTTAACATTCCCCAAGATATTCAATGCACAAACGGAATAAGGAAATACTCGGCGTAGAACAGCTGCAGAAGCAACGCCCCAAAACCATTAGTATGATAAACAAAAAAAAAAAATCGAATTAGGATTCATTTCATAGCTTGAGTGTTTTTTTTGGGAAAATTACAAAAATGTCCCCTGAAGTATACACCTCATTTCAAATTGGTACCTCAACTTTTTTTTGAACAATTAGCACCTTGAGCTATGCTCCGTCTGCATTTAGCCCCCTCTGTCAACTTTTATTTAGAAAATATCCTTGTCCTAGTAAGCATTAGTTAAATATTTTTAAAAATTGAGTCTTAGATAAGGGTATTTTTGGTATAAAAAATTTGAGTCAAATTGTTCATAAATTTTTTTTTTGAGGGACCAATCTGAAATGAGGTGTATAGTTCGGGGGAGGTTTTTGTAATTCCCTCCCTTTACTACTTTTTTATTTAACCTCTAGTTTTGACCTAACATCATCCGGGATTGGGATCAGCATTGGTGGTTTTCCAAGAACCAAAACTAAGTAGGAAAAACTGGTTACAAGAGTATGAGGTTGCAAGGTTGGTAACCCTTTTAGGTGCTTTATAACACTTTTACTTGTAATGTCTGTGCTTTCCGAAAATCGTTCTCTTGATCTCTATATTTGTTTTAGAAAAGAGGTTGGTCATACTTCTAAATTAGTAACACAATCCATCAGATTTTAGATTCCAATGCATTGCAGATTTTCTCAAAACAGCACATACATTGTTTATAAACGATAGATCAATGAAGTTGCATCTTAGGGCCTAAGGGCTTCTTATATCATGAATGAAGCAACTGAATTTTTCAACCCCCCCCCCCCCCCCTCCAAAAAAAAGGTTTCATATGTTTTTATTATCCAAGGGTAGATTGGAACAAGTATGTAACCACTCTGCAACAATGATGGACTATGCAATATCTTGACCCAATCAAAAACATATTTTCATGACTAACCAAGTTTTCTTAGCCATATTTGTATTGGTTCACAAGAAAACTAAACAGTTTACAATATGCTTGGAACATATATTGAACTGTTTCTGGATATTTACAATGCCACTTTGGAGAAAAATGGCAATTAACACGTCAGACACATCAATCACATGAACAAGGCCCTCCCTAAATTATGTGTTAACAGGGTAAAAATGCTCAATGAAGTACATGATTCACGGTGAATAGTGTTACACCATCCAAATGTTCATATCAAACGATTTTGTGGACGTCGTGCATCTGTTTATGTCAGATGGACAACCACACCAGATTCATAAAATCTCTTCTATATATATATATATATATATATATATATATATATATATATATATATATATATATATATATATATATATATATAGAGAGAGAGAGAGAGAGAGAGAGAGGAATGATAAAATGCGGCGTGCGGCGTCGCACCGCAGTCGCCTGATGCACCGCTACGGTGCGTGCGATGCACGCAGCGGTGCATCAGGCGGCTGCGGTGCGACGCCGCACGCACCGCACGCCGCATTTTAACACGCCCCTATATATATATATATACACACACACACACACACACACACACACACACACACACACACACACACACACACGTGATCAGGGATTATGTAAGTTTTTAGACAGGACACTCTAATGGACATAAGTGAGCAAAGGGTCTTTTAGAAAGGCCATCGAGTGGGTTCTTCAGCATTATTCACTAAACTTGGTTCGATCTTATCAGGTACCCGTTGATAGAAATAACTGTGAAGATGGATTAAAATAGGCCTGAGTCTAAATAGTTGGAACAAGGCTTAATGTCAAACAACTATCAGATTTCTATCTAATAATTGCTGTCTTAACATACTGAGGATTGTTAACTTACCTTCCAAATGAACATGTAGAACGATATTATGGATGTCTTATTATGAATATCAAGAGATTGCGCTCGGAAGCAAAGAAAGGAAGCAAGTAAGCCATGACCCAGTACCTACACAGTAAAAACTATCACTTTTAATCTCTTCTTCCTGGAAAAGGTCAAAGGATGTAAAAAATCGCGGTATCAATCTGCCTGTAAACAAATGAGTGCAAGCCAGTAGCCTATAAGGAAATAGATAACCTACAGTTACAAGCTTCCTATATATGTTTGAAGAAGCAGCCCCTACCAACATGGCTGTAACATATGCTATTATTAACAGCTTGATGCAAAGCCAAAAAACCTGTATTGAAAAGCATTATAATTCCAATTAAAATGTCCAGTTAGTATAAAATCATCTTCAAGAATAGTCCAAGGCATAGTTAGTTGTTTCCACTCACTGTTTCTTGGCCCAAGCGAACACTGAAGGACTGAATACCAAAATCTCTATCCCCGTCAACATCAGGTATATCCTACTAATTGCCATATGTGTTAGTAAAGGTGAAACAAATGGTCTTACAATTTGAATGCTGATTCGGATCTTTGAATGCCATATATATGAGAGGAAAATTCTCAACTTTCTAAAAAACCAAAGTATGACGCATTACGGTTCTAGTTATTAGAATACTTAAACAAAACATGCATGAAGAATATGAATTGCCTCTGTTTAAAGCTCAGATTACCATACAACCAAGGTTCGAAATTTTTGATTTCGACCAATATTTCAGTAATGCATGATATGAAAATAATGTGTGGAAATTGTTAATGTAAATGTAATGGGTCGGGTTTACTGTATAGTCGGGTCGGGTTTACTGTACATATATTGGGCTTGAGTCCCTCAATGGAATCATTCTGTTCCTCTCCAAACCCTAGCCGTCGTCTCCTAACATGGTATCAGAGCTCTAGGGTCGAGCTCTAGGGGTTATAAAACTACAATATTTCCACACTTATTGATATTAATGCTAGTTCATATATCATATATGTTTAGGGAGGGGGGAGGGGTTATAATAAGTTTTGGCCAACTAGTCCCGAATTAGCCCCGAGTAGTCCTAGTCGGCCAAGGGCCGACTAGGGGCCGACGACCAACTTTGATTGCATAGCTCCCTTCATATGCCGTGCGGACTGTTCACGTACAAAGACCTTCGTACGACGTCCTCTCTCTCTCTCTCTCTCTCTCTCTCTCTCTCTCTCTCTCTATATATATATATATATATATATATATATATATATATATATATATATATATATATATATATATATTCTTGTGTATATGATTGTATAGGGTAGACATGCTTTCTAGATATTCTTGTGTATGGTGGACTTGCACCATTGGTGTATATATATCAAGCTATTGCACCCATGGAATAGTATTCTATTCCAAAACCTATTCCTGAGATGCATCGATCGGACTATGCTTCAGTCGCTTATTTCAGTTTTCTATAGTAGAGACTTGTTAGTTTACTTTCGGTTGTCTCTTCCCAGCACTGTTAACCAGTCAGATATTTAGAACTTTGAATATATGGCTGCCAATAGAAGTTGGAAGATCAGCACTCTATGTGGGGCTCCCTTGTGAAAATAGAACCAAATCTTAAAGGTCTAGTTCAGATATAGCAAACTCAACGATTATCGCTAGGTGGTCGGAAGTCGAATCCCAAGTTCAGTCTGGTAGTTGCTGGAAATAGGACTACTACATCAAGCCTTCAGCATACTGACCTCTTTCTTGAACCAACATCCTCCGAAGTTCACAGGTGAATGTCCGAGAATGAAGCTGTCTTCCGGACCATGAAATTTGAGGAGCAAAGTTGAATAGATTTCAATGCAAGGCATCAACGATTGACTATAGAGGGAAGCTCAATTTCATACAATTACAGCAGGTTAAGACCTCTCACACATGGTATGAATGACAATAAATGTACAAGAATGTATATACAAGGTGATACACAATGTAATATTCACATATATCTCTAACAGGTCACAACTATCTTAGATGAACTGTACAAAATTTGAGAAATCCAAGGGACCATTATAGGGATCTAACCATTTTATCAAAAACTAAATGATTGATTTATTCCCCATTGTGCATATTTCATTATTTCTCTTCTGATTTTGCCCTCATTAAATTTCCATGGCTGTTCATGTCTCAACTTCAGATACAAATCAGTTATCCTATGGGTAGGGCTTAATATTGTACTTATTTCAGTAAAAATAGGTTAACTACTTTTCAAGAGGCACAAGTTCATGTTCATGTACATGTACACTCATCTCTTTTAGGCATGCATGTACTGGTCTGGAAATCAACTACAAGCTCCATAACTTCTGTTTTGCGTATTTTAGCTTATTTTGTCATTATGGTTTACAATGTCTGGATCAAAGTATGATGAAAAGTTTTGATCATATATGGATATGTTCAGAAATAAAGGTCAGTTTAAGAGCTTCGGTCATAATAGAAAAGGCTTATGACTGTACAGTTGGTTGAGTCCTATTATGGTGGCCTTATTAGGTGACTTGATTGCATTAACAGTCTTAGGAGTTCTTATGACTTATGTAGGACAAAAATACCCAGGAATTCAAATATAATTTTTTATAAACATCTTATATAGATTTTGCTTTCATAGCGGATCCCATGAAATTTGGAAATGGATTCTTCAAGTTATCTTCCCTATCTCCAAAATGTGCTTTGTTACCTTCATTGTCTAAAAGTTTATGTTAAATTCCTACTACAAGTCCTTATTCTCTGTCTTTCATTTAATCAAGTTGTATACCTCAATGGCTTTCTTTGTTGTGTAAAAAAACTCAACCGAAGTCTTTGAGAAAAATATGACTGATTGTTCATTAAATACTGGCAAGCACCATCCCAGAAATTTCTTCATGAAAATTTTAAATGTATATTAGAACTATTGAAAGTGACCCATGGTTCCACGAAGAATAACTGGAACTAATCATGTTCTTCCCTCGTTGATTTCAGGAAATAGATAGCAGTAAGAAACTACTAATCTTAAGACAACAAATACTCTCAGATTCAGATACTAAATCATATAAATATATGTATAAAGCACATTAGAAGTGTAACCATCGTACTTTATGAATGCAAATTGATCGAGAGCTTTACCTTAAATAAAGCTATAACAGCTGAGAAGAAACACATGAAAGCTGTGGCAAATAACACCGATTTTGTTAATGCTGCTGGCTTCCCTAATACATATCTCTGTTGATTGCCATAGTTCATTAGTTAACAACACAAACAAATAAGCAAAAGATAGGATCAACAAATACTAGATCAAGATGCGTTTCTGGCAGATATTTTCGTTTGACAAAACAATTTTTTGGTGAACGAATAGGGTGTTTAAACCAGTATTAACATTTGCGTACCTGCATATGCACAAAGAAAGCTAGCTGGACTACAATGGCCCTCACACACAGGATGCATGACGCAGCAAGAAAGGCATGTTGTTTCCACCTAAATAAGGGAAGCTGGAAAAAAAATATATCATAATAGTCAATAAACAGTATGATGAACTCAAAATGAGTTCAACAGTACAGTTCCAAGCAATTATTGACTTTTGAGAAGGTCATAACTGAAAAACTAAAAGTGACATTTTCATGGTTTCTCAAGACTAACTTGTTTTAATAGCTCACAATGCATATCATAGATAGCAAGAATGAAGAATCACATTAAATGTAAGGACAATAACATATCAGAATAGTCCAGTAAGACATGCACTTTGAAGGGAATTTTCTATTTTCTCTGTGGGGGTAATTTTCCGGTTCTACCATCTCTACCAAGACATAAACACGTACAATTGTGTCTCCTTTTTTCCTTCACTCATACCTACACCCAAATACTAGCACCCTTCGGTGAGGTGGTCTTTCTGATAAGACCAGAACCCTTCGGAGTGTGCATCTTGGTTTCTTAAGAGAAAAGTAAGCATGAAAGAAGTCCAGATGTCAGGAGTAGGGTTCAGACCCTTTACCTATGGCCCTTAGGCGACTTTTATAGGGGGAGAGTATATGAAGTTCCGAACGTTCATAACAATCATTATTGGTCGAGTCACAACTGGCGCCTCTACTATGGCAGCGTCACCCGTGGATAGAGCCCATGTTTTCCACTATTTCGAGCGCATGAACCAGTCTACTGTGGCTAGGAGAGTGGACATGGGTGTCACTTCCTCCCTGAACATGACCCCACTTTGGAGGACAATTCCTGGAGTGGTGGGTGCAACAGTCGTGGGCCATCCTTCGGGCCTTAGTCTGCTCTAAGATATGGGCTTGTCTAATTGATACAAGCAAGCTTCCTTTCATCTGCATAGGTGATCAATAAAATACCCAACATAGATTAAGTTCGGAGAAAGCTAAGGGACATGTGAAGTGGAGTTATGTATTATTGATATTAGAGGTGTGTCTTACCAAATATATATATATATATATATATATATATATATATATATATATATATATATATATATATATATGAGGAATGGGATGCTGCCTATCAAAGCAGCGTTTTTTGCTGCTTTGATACATTGTTTGACCATCCTAGAAGTTTTGGAATTTGATGAAATTTCGTGAGGGTGTTGTCTAGGGTAAGATGATCATCCTCACAAATTTTCATCAAATTCCAAAACTTCGAAGAGGGTCAAATGGTCAAAGCAAAATCTGCAGTCACCGTTAAAATCTGCAGATTTTTCTTTGACCATTTGACCCTCTTCGAAGTTTTGGAATTTGATGAAAATTTGTGAGGATGATCATCTTACCCTAGACAACACCCTCACGAAATTTCATCAAATTCCAAAACTTCTAGGATGGTCAAACAATGTATCAAAGCAGCAAAAACGCTGCTTTGATAGGCAGCATCCCATTCCTCTCTCTCTCTCTCTCTCTCTCTCTCTCTCTCTCTCTCTCTATATATATATATATATATATATATATATATATATATATATATATTAGAGGTGTTAACACCCTGTTGAATAACACGATTGGCTCATGATCATAGGTAGGGGTCTGCCAAATCTTACCATCTAAGGATGATAATACTCGGGAAGGAAAAAAAAACATGATTGAAAAATTGTTAGCAGTAAAGACATCATATAACAAGAAAGTGCCCAAGAGGAGAAACCATGACTATTCAGATAGTATTTTTTGCAAATCGGTTCTTACAAACTAGTCTAATCGTGCATTAACCCCCGGAATCTTTATAATTGCATATCGACCCTCCAAAACATATTAAGCTGTGCATATTCACCCCTTCGGTTAGCTACCGTCTTAAAAGGATGAATATACCCGAAATATTCCCTCATTGACTGTAAGGTGTAAATGTGGAGGGTTATCGAACCTATCGGACAAGCGTGGAGGGAAGTCAGAAGAGAGTGAAGGATTGGACGAGCATTGAGGGGAGACCAAACTGGATTTAGGGTTGGGATACTCGCACAAGTTAGCTGATCCAAGTAGTAGGTCACCATTTGACCATGGGTCTATGAAGCACGGATACTTCAAAATACATGAAGTACCCGTACCGGATACGGCTCGAATACGTGTCCGATACGTTTCGGGCGTATCATGGATTTAAAAATACCAGGATACGGCCAGGATACGGGACGGATACGGCCGGGATACGGGAGGGATACGGCGGGATACGGGAGGGATACGACTGACCGGTTTGGGCTTGGGTTATCGAGTTTGGGTTTGGTTAAAAGTTAAACTCAAACCCAAATCCAAACCCAAACCCAAACCTAAACCTATTGTCCCACACTAAAAGGTTTAAGGGTAAATTGCACAAAGTCCCCTATAGTTTGACCGATTATCACTCACACCCCCTTATGTTTAAAACCCTACAAATGCCCCCTCTGGAGGGGGTGCAAGTGATATGTTTTTCAAACTGTAGGGGGTTTATGTGTAATTTACCAAAGATTTAACCCCACCCAACCCTGTTTTCTGTATTGAGCGAGAAGAGAGGGAGAGCAAAGAGGCAGGCGTCCGTCCGCGCCCGTTGTCTGCCGTTCGTCGTCGTCCGCCTGACTATAGTCGTCCGCACCCGACTACAGCCGTTACCTGCCCATTCGTCGCCGACTGCAGCCGCCCACCGTCCCCAGCACCCGTCCGCTACCCGATTGCAGCCGTCCGCCGTTCACCCGTCTCTCTCCCTCACAGCCCCATCTCTCTCTCTCCCTCCCTCTCTTTCTCTCTTTCTCTCGCTCTCTCTCACAGCACCATTTGCAGGCTTTCTAACCCGCCGCTAGGATCTGCAGGCATAGTTACCAAGTCGGAAAACGAGAAAAAAAGGGCAAGTAAAAAAATCGGAAAGATACGATGAAAACAGAAAATAAAAACGTGAAAACATCGGGAAAAACAAAAAAAATCTTAAAAATTATACCAAGTATGTATATAAGTCATTTTCCAACATTAAGTAATCAAAAGTTCAAAGCATATAGCATATGCGTTTATTAAGCACGAACAAAATAAAACTTGAACCCAATTTAAACCCGGACCAAACTCGACGTGTTTTATATGCGTTTTTCCCGTTTTAAACGCGTATAAAACGCGTACAGACGTTTTTTTCAAAAAAATAAGTTTTTTTCCTGTTTGCTACGACTTCGGATCGATACGCGTTTTATACGTTTTTTTCAAAAAAACGCCCGATTTGGTAACTATGTTTGCAGGTATGCAATAAGATCGATAAAAAACAGTGATATAATATTAAGCCAATTATGAAAATTTTATTAATTTTTTTTAAAAAAAACAGTGATAAATTATAGCAATTAATATTTTGTTTATATTGAATATGCAACAACCCGTGCTTCTATATTGAATATGTTCTTTATGATGTATTATATCAATTAATAGTTCTATAAATTAATAATTTAGTATTTTATTTAAAATTTATATTTAAAAAATAATAATTTATTGTCGTATCCTTAGCCGTATCCATATCCTACTTTTTTAAGATTTGTAGTATCGTCGTACCCGTATCCCGTATCCGTATCTGTGCTTCTTAGCCTTGGGTAAAATGGTCCTTTAGACTCATGTTAGAAGCTCATCACAGTTAACTCACTTTCTACTGACGGATAGTAATGGAGGGGTGAATATGCACAACTTTATATGTTTTGGTGGGTCGATATGCAAATATAAGGTTATTAGGGGTTAATACGATTACACAATTAGACTAGTTTGTAGGGTTGGTTTGCAAAAACCTTTACAGAAAAGGGTGATATTAGAACATGTAACAAGCAAGCGATGAAGAGCAGAAACCATGACTTTTCAGAAATGCCTGAAGAACATGGCATGAGATAATAGTGACAACATGAGTAGCAGTCAATTGCTTCGAACAATGAGCACAAGAAGAACATGTACAGAGGAAACCTCAAAACGGCAGGAACAGTTGAGGACAACAAAGAAGACTTCAATTGTTGAATTAACTCGCCACATAGACTTCTTCATCATATATAAATCAAGCATTGAGTTGCATTAGTTACTGAGATGCACAAAGAAGAGTGTCAGTGAAGCACAAGTAGAGCATGACCCTGGTGTTCATGAAAGCAAGAGTTTCACAAGGTTTATCCTCCATGAATGGAGATTGATAACACTGTTAATATATAGAGATGACATGATCATCACAGGGGACGACAGTGCCTCCATAGCGTCTCTTCAGCGCCACCTCCAGAGTCAGTTCGAGATGAAGGATCTGGGCCCTCTTCGCTACTTTCTGGGCCTTGAGATTGCCCGATCAGCTTGTGGACTATTGCTCTCCCAGTAAAAGTACATCTCCGACATCCTTGCCGATGTTGCTCTCACTGACTCTCGCACTGCTGACACACCCATGGAGCTCAATTTGAAGCTCCTTTGTACAGATGGTGAGCCTCTCTAGGATGTCTCTCGCTACTGGTTGGGATGCTAGTTTACCTTACCATGACCCCGCCAGACATTACCCATGCTGTTGGCATTGTTAGTCAGTTCGTTCAGGCTCCACGCTCAGTTCACTATGCAGCGGTCCTTCGGATCATCCGCTATCTCTAAGGCACCATCACCCGCTCACTATTATTTCCCTCCACCTCTCCGTTGGTACTGTGTGCCTACTCTGATGCAGATTGGACAGGAGATGTAGTCACTCGCCGTTCTACTACTGGCTACTGTGTGTTTCTCGGTGATTCCCTTATTTCATAGCGCAGCAAGAAACAGGAGTCTGTTGCTCGCTCCAGCACTGAAGCCGGATATAGGGCTATGCCTTCCACCACCGCATAGATTGTCTGGCTTCGTCGCCTTCTACTCGACCTGGGAGTTGTCATGTCCGGACCCACACCTCTATTTTGCGACAACCGGAGTGCTATTCAGATTGCTAGCAACCCGGTTTTCCACGAGCGGACAAAGCATATCGAGGTTGACTACTTGATTGTCACTATGTTTGCCAGGAGTTTCTTGACCATACCATCTCCTTGCCCTTCATTCCATCATCGGAGCAGACAACTGATTTTCTCACGAAGTCCCTAATGATTGCCCGCTTCCGTCATTTTCTCGGCAAACTCTCGGTACATGATCCACCATGAGTTTGAGGGGGGGTGTTAATGTATAGAGATGGGTCAGGTTCTATGTACAATCGGGTCGGGTTGTAGTTGTATTGATGTATATATATTGGGGCTTGTCCCTCAATGATTCATTCATTCCATTCTCTCCAAACCCTAGTCTCCATCCTCTAACAAACACAAAGCATTGTGCATGGAAGAACTCCAAAAGAATGAGCTTGGGAAGGAAGGTTCATGCACAAGGGATCTTGCATGAGCATTTATGGCCATAAAGATAACTTCAAATCCATCTCATCAGGTTTTATAATTTTGTCTTGAACATTAGTGAATAATTAAGGATTTACCTAGCTGCCATAAAATACTTTGAACCTCGAGAACTAACTTTTGGATCTGTGAAGAACCCAATCTTGGATACCCACCTCCTCACAAAACCGGCTTGTAAGGGGAAGTCCAAGATGGGTATATAAGCAGCTCATCACCCACTCCCATTACCGATGTGGGACTAACCCGAGTGAGGCATGACCATCTCAACACCCCGCCTCATGCGGGACACGCGTGGCAAGGACACTATCGAGAGGAGCTCCCAGAATGGGTCTGGCTCTGATACCATGTGAAGAACCCAATCTTGAATGCCCACCTCCTCACAAAATCGACTTGTAAGGGGAGGTCCAAGACGGATATATAAGCAGCTCATCACCCGCTCCCATTACCAACGTGGGACTAACCCTTGTGAGGCATGACCATCTCAACAGGATCGTTACCTCATAAACTACCCAATAGAAAATTATTAGTAGTATACTAAGCTCGAATTCTGCATCCTGTATATGGGTTTTCTTTCTATGCTAACAATCAGGCTATGAAAAACTAACCATGGTCAAGTACATAGGAATAATATCCTATGTCACATGTGATAAACCTAAATCACCACAAGTGTGTGATGTAACCTCCTTTGTAATATCCCCGCCACTCTTATTCGCAGCAAGTCTATATTTGGGAGTTCTCTTCAACATGCTCAGCATAGTTATATATTTATTGTAACTGTATAAATTAGCTGCTATGCCTTAATGAGTGTTAATGTGTATACCGGGTCGGGTTCTATGTACAGTCGGGTCGGATTCTATGTGTATACATGTACTTATATATTGGGCTTTAGTACCTCAATGAGAACTACTCCATTCTCTCCAAACCCTAGCCGTCATCTCCTAACATGGTATCAGAGCTCTAGGGTTTCTCCGCGGTGAAGGCGACTCCTCCGGCAGCCCCTCCAGCACCCTCCTACACTCGATTCTCCCCTCCGGCAGCCCCTCCAGCACTCGGCAGCCCCTCCAACACCCTCCTGTACCCGATTCCCCCTTCCGGCAGCCCCTCCAGCACTCCGGAAGCCCCCGTCGCCCTCTCCTGCACCTCCTGCAGCCCCCGCCGCCCCTCCAGCACCCGATTCCCCACTCCGGCAGCCCCTCCAGCACTCCGGCAGCCCCTCCTGCACCCGATTCTCCCTCCGGCAGCCCCTCCAGCACCCTCCTACACCCGATTCCCCCCCTCCGGCAGCCCCTCTAGCACTCTGGAAGCCCCCGCCGCCCCCTCCTGCACCTCCTGCAGCCCCCGCCGCCCCCTCCTGCACCTCCTGCAACCACCGCCACCCCCCTCCTGCACCTCCTGAAGCCCCGCCGCCCTCCTTCTGCACCTCCTGCAGCACCCCGCGCCCCTCCTCTTCCAACAGAACCCCCCCTCCGACCCCCCCCCCCCCCCCCCCCCCGCCATCCCCTGAAGCACCCACCGCCCCCCTCATGCACCCCCTGACGCCCCGCCGGGCCCTCCTCCTCCGGTCCGTCTCCTCTATACCGAACTGCCCGGGACCTCCCTTGTGCCGGCTCACCCCCGTACTTCAAGGGTATGGCTTCCTACAGCATCTCTCGGCTCCCATACTGCCTGCACAAAGTCGTTGCTCGTCGAGTCCCTCCGTCTCCTCGTTTTAATGGTATTCTCGGGCCACGTCCCTCCACCACGTCAGTCGACTATGGACGTCGTCAGGATCCCCTCCGCCATGATAGCGAGACTGCTGCTGCTACTGATCTCCCTACTCCAGCACCGCCTACCACCACTCTTGCTCCGTCTCGGTCTTACTCCGACCGCCTCCAGCGCTTTGAGGAGTTACTGTTGCGATACCTCGCCTCCACCAGCTCTTCGACAGATCACAGTCTCTCTGCCACTCCGGGTACTTCTGCTCAGTCCCGAGTCCTACTCCGACCGCCTCCAGTGCTTTGAGGAGTTACTGTTTCGATACCTCGCCTCCACCAGCTCTTCGACAGCTCACAGTCTCTCTGCCACTCCGGGTACTACTGCTCCATGGATCTTCGACTCGGGTGCCTCCTGCCACCTTACCTCCGATCCTTCTGTCCTCACGAACTGTAGCCCTGCTCCTACCCACATGGGGATCCACACTGCTGACGGGACTCGTCTACCCATTTCGCAGTGTGGATCCATCACCTCTGCCTCCGATCCCACTGGTCGCCTAACCTTACCTCGTGTTCACCTTGCTCCCCGCTTAAACATTAACTTAATATCTGTTAGTTCTCTTTGTGACTCGGGCCTGATCGTTACATTTACTTCTTCTTCTTGTTCTGTGCAGGATCCGCGGACGGGTCAGAGAGTTGGGCTGGGTCGTCGAGCAGGGGGACTATATCAGTTGGATCACCTTCAGGTTCCCACTTCCACTCCATCGGCTCTGTCTGTTACCTATGATGCCGATTTGTGGCACAGAAGGTTAGGTCACATATCCAGTGATCGACTCCAAAGCGTTTTTCGCTCTGGCGCTTTGGGTTGAATGTCCTTCTACCCTCTCTCTGTCTGCACTGGGTATCGATTAGCAAAGCACCTTGCTCTTCTTTTTTCTACTAGTGTTTCCCGTTCCAGCTTCCCTTTTGATCTCGTGCACTCTGACGTGTGGGGTCCTGCTCCAGTTGCATCTTTTACTGGTTTTTTGTATTATGTGAGCTTCATAGATGATTACTCCCGCTGCACCTGGGTCTATCTCATGCGTCGTCGTTCCGAGATTCCTCATATTTACAGGACCTTCACGACTATGCTTCGCACCCAGTTTGGTCGGCGCATTAAGACTTTTCGGTCTGATTGTGCCCAGGAGTATCTCTCCTCTGAGATGCGCGAGATCCTTTAGACTCACGGCACTCTTCACCAACAGTCGAGTCCCCACACTCATGAATAAAACGGAGTCGCCGAGCACAAACATCGCCATGTCCTCGAGACAGCACGAGCTCTACTTCTGTCTGCTTCTGTTCCACATTCCTACTGGGCTGAAGCTGTTTTGACCGCTATTCACCTCATCAACATCACTCCGTCCTCATCCCTCTCTGGTGTTTCCCTGTACGAGCGGCTTTACTCCACATCTCCTGACTACTCTCTTCTTCGTACCTTTGGATGCACGTGTTTCGTCCTGCTCCCTCCCCATGAGCGCATCAAACTCTCTGCTAGGTATGTTAGGTGTGTTCACTTAGGACTCAGTCGGGAGCACAAGGGCTATCGGTGCTACGATCCCTTGGCTCACCGGATCCGTGTCTCTCACCACGTCTCTTTTGTAGAGGATGTCCCGTACTTTTCCACTGAGTCCCGAGATCTTCCCTCACCACTGATGTCATCTTCTACGTCGTCACCCCCTCTCAACATTCCCTTCCTACCTCCGTATCCTGCTCCTACGCCTACCTTCCCGGTTGAGCCACCTCCACCACCTCCACCTCCACCTCCCTCGTCTCCACCACCTCCCCCGCCACCTCCCTCTCCCCCGTCATCTCCACCACCACTACCTATTACTCGTGTCTATGTTCGTCGGTCTGCAGCTCCTCCTCCAGAGTCGGTTCACACTGGTACTCCCTCGCCTGATGCTGTTGCTCCCTCCTCACCGGTCGTGGATCCTGCTCCTGTTCGGCGCTACCCGGCGTGTGAACATCACCCTCCTGACAGATATGACTACTCTCCGGACAGGTTTGGCTACTCTGTCTTTACCTCTGACTCTCCTGACTCCTCTGGCTACTCTGCCATTGCCTCCTATTCTTCAGCTTATCAGGCTTTTCTTACCGCACTTCACACCCACCGGGAGCCCCAGTCGTACCGTGAGGCAGCTTTACACCCAGAGTGGCGGCAGGCCATGTCAGTAGAGCTTGAGGCTTTTCAGCGGACCCAGACATGGGATTTGGTGCCTTGTCCCTCAGGCGTGGTGCCTGTTAGCTGCAAGTGGATCTTCAAGGTCAAGACTCGCCCTGATGGATCCATTGAGCGACACAAGGCCTGCCTCGTTGCTCGTGTCTTCTCCCAGGAGTATGGGATTGATTATGAGGAGACGTTTGCTCCAGTTGCTCGGATAACTACTGTGTGCACCCTCTTAGCTGTGGCAGCTGCTCGAGGGTGGCCTCTCCATCAGATGGATGTCACCAATGCGTTCCTTTACGGTGACCTCTCCGGGGAAGTATATATGGCTCCTCCTCCAGGGCACGTTTGTCATTTACGCCGTGCTATCTACGGGCTCAAACAAGCACCTCGGGCATGGTTTGAGCGTTTCCGCAGTGCAGTTCTGGCAACTGGGTTTGTCGAGAGATACTCTGACTATGCTCTGTTCACCCGCTCCTCCAGTCAGGGTATTGCTGTGCTACTTCTGTATGTGGATGATATGATCATCACCGGATATGACAAAACTACCATAGCTTCCCTTCAGCGTCACCTTCAGAGCCAGTTTGAGATGAAGGATCTAGGCCCTCTCCGGTACTTTCTTGGCCTTGAAATTGTCCGGTCAACTCGAGGATTGTTGATCTCCCAGCAGAAGTATATCTCTGATATTTTTGCCGAAGCTGCTCTTACTGATTCTCGTACTGCTGACACGTCTATGGAGCTCAACTTGAAGCTCCTCTCTACCGATGGTGAGCCTCTCCAGGATATCTCTCGTTATCAGCGGCTGGTTGGGATGCTCGTTTATCTCACCATGACGAGACCTGACATTGCCCATGCCGTTGGTATTGTCAGTCAGTTCGTTCAGTCTCCTCGCTCGGTCCACTATGCAGCAGTCCTTCGGATTATTCGGTATCTCCGTGGCACTATCACTCGATCGTTGTTGTTTCCCTCCACATCTCCACTGGTTCTGCGTGCTTACTCCGATGCAGATTGGGCTGGAGATATTGATACTCGTCGATCCACCACCGGCTACTGCGCGTTCTTTGGTGATTCCCTCATTTCTTGGCGCAGCAAGAAACAGGAGTCTGTTGCACGCTCCAGCACCGAAGCCGAATACCGAGCTATGGCTTCCACCACTGCAGAGATTGTCTGGCTTCGACGACTTCTACTCGACTTGGGAGTCCGGATTTCTGGGGCTACACCTCTATTCTGTGACAACCGGAGTGCCATTCAAATTGCTAGCAATCCGGTTTTTCATGAGCGTACCAAACACATCGAGGTCGACTGTCATTATGTTCGACAGGAGTTTCTTGCCAACATCATCTCCCTGCCGTTCATTCCCTCGACAGAGCAGACTGCTGATTTTCTCACCAAGCCCCTGATGATTGCTAGATTTCGTCATTTTATAATCAAACTCTCGGTACATGATCCACCGTGAGTTTGAGGGGGAGTGTTAATGTATATACCGGGTCGGGTTCTATGTACAGTCGGGTCGGATTCTATGTGTATACATGTACTTATATATTGGGCTTTAGTCCCTCAATGAGAACTACTCCATTCTCTCCAAACCCTAGCCGTCATCTCCTAACAATGAGAAAACAGTACTCCATACTCCCAACTCTCAGTTCTTCAAATTACAGTAGTGGTGACTATTTTTAGAATGCTGAGATAAATATGAGACGAAATGATTTCTCGTAAGGAACTAGATATGTTAAATCAAATCTATATACCTTAAAACTGACTTTTATGTCAACAAATTGTTCGGACTCCACAGTAGGTATTGTCTTATAAGTATAAATGCTAGAGCCGATATTAGATTCTTTATGAGAGTTGGTGTCCTTGTTTTCATATACTTGGCTGAATGGTAGACTCCAGGAAAAATAGAGGACACACAAATTCAGAAGAAACCAATAGATGTAATTTTAGTATCATACCAAATTTCAAGCCATGGTTCATAGTGAAGAGATATATTGTTGTTTATGCTTGGGGTTTTAAAAGTGATATAGAACTTAAAAGGGTGTAAAGGACTCACATTGATAGAATAAGCAGTTCCAAGAAGAAAGCTGATGAGTAAGGCACATAGTAGGGGAGGGGATTGAGACTTCAATCCCATCGCAAAGCTCTGTTTGAAAAATCAGAAAAAACATTAAAAGTGATTTTATTTCCAATAAATCAAATCAAAATTCAGCAAGAGTTAAGTATGTTAAATCACAGCCTGACACAAGTCACACAACTTCAATCAACAAAAGAACATACTATCTTGCAAACAGAACTGATACTTCTATTTCTAAACCCATTGGCAAATGGCAATAGCTTTTACACAGTTAGAAAGAAAAAAAATATCAAAATAAAGCATGTCAGAAACAGATACCGTGATGGAGAAAGCGGCTACGATCAATATTCCTGTATCCATAGAGAACTCCCCAGAAGCAAGTGGAAGATTGGGTTTATTGATCTGTGACATAGAACACAGTTCTCCCCTTTTAAAACCTCAGCACTACCTCTATCAGATTAAATTTTATGGTGCCAAAAGAGATTAAAGTTCAAGGCATGCTTCGCTGAAATGTCTGAAAAAAATAACGAAAATTGAAACTGACATGGATTACATATTCTCTCAAAATATATTTACAGACCTTATCAATTTCTATGTCAAACAGCTGATTAAGTCCCACAACATAAATGTTCATGAATATAGCTGGAAGCAAAGCCTGAATCAACAAAAGTAAAATAGACATGGAATGAGGATACAATGATCAAATCTCATATCCAGACGACAAACTTCGGTACAAGTCTACATTACCTTCAGCAGTCCTAGGAAAAAATTTGGAGAAAGATCAGCAATACTCTCCAATGGAAGAAGAGAGACTGATGTTATCCCTACAACCTGATAACTCAAAGAATGAATATATTTATGCCTCTTAAAGACTAATCAGTGATTCAGGAGAAAAAATAAAGAATAAGAAAGCATCAGACTTACAGTCCCTAGTACTGTGTGGGGCCGAGAGAACCGATAAAAAGCATCTAACTTCTTTGAAATGGCAGTCCAAAGATCGTTCGATTTACCAACATTCGTTTCAGGTACATATGCATGGCCAAAAGAAGAAGAGATGCAGTATCTTTTTAGTAGTCTATGACTGCCAGAGGGCTTTTCTATGTCTTGTAGAACATTGGGAATGGCCGAGAGTTTCTGGGAATTAAATCTGAAAACCCATTTGGGGTAACATCTGAAAACAAGTAGGAAAGCCACAGTAAGAATAGATGAACTCAGCTTTGTGATAGAATATGCCACGTGGCTGAATTCTATTAACCATTTAATCAGGTAATACAGGTCACCGCATGGGGGTCATTGATGGTGTAAACACTAGTAATGAGAAAAGAAGAGTGTTAGCTTTGGGCCTAAAATAATATGCCAGACCTGACTGGAAGCTTGAGCTTTCAGAGCCCAACCTAGCTTGAATGACGCAGCACATGATGGGCCCAGCCCTGGCTCATTAATATTCCTCAATGTAAAAGTAATCAATGCAAAACCCAAGTTGTGAAAAGGCACCATTAGTGACAACCTATGCTGAATACGCTCACACACGATACCTACTCATAGAAGTATAGAACTAGTAGACTATAGTGTCCTTTTTCACTTCCAGTAAATAATCAAGACAGAGTGGGATTAATGATGAAGCAGAAGTTAGTGGTTAAATGCCGATTTGTAGCTTAACTAGCCAATCTGTATCAATGGAGGCTTGGAGCTTAGGCAAAGAAGCAAAAGAGAAAGGAGAAAATGCGAGCATCTGTTAGACAAATCGGAGAATGAGTTGGAGGGACACAATGGATGGAGCAACAAAAAATACTCATTCAACATACAAACAAGATGCATATCAATCGTTAAGAGATGTAAAAGGATTTAGGTTTAGATCATGCTTTCGGAACATTTTCCTTGATTTGCATGCATGTTTTACGATTCAATGCTTTCACGCTTTTGGAAGTTAAAACTCTTTTAAAATGTTTTTTATTCAAATCCCTAGTTTGATAATCTTTTAATATTTTGGGTTGTGAAAATCAGTTTCTCGGATTTGCGATTTTGCACCTGACCAGGACTACACTTGGAATTTATTCTAACTGTGAGTTGCCTACTCACGCTGTGTGGTCCGGACCTACCTCGTTGCGGTTACGGCCCCTCAGTGAATACAGTCCGAACACTCATGCTAGAGTCTGGATCTTGGTGTCTAGAGGGTCTTCACCATGAGTCTTGGGTCCGGACCTGAGTCTGAACACCCAATTAGAGGGTTTGGACCCCTATAGCTAAATTCGGAAAATTCCTATCAAAAGGCCATTTTTGGGTCATCAGATGCCCAGATCTGAGGGCTATCCTTTCTTCAGTGCATCCATTATATAAGACCTTCTTACTCTCTTTAGGGTAAGAAAGAGGAGCAACTTTTGGAGGAGAATGAGCTCTCAAGGTCCAAACTGGGTAAACCCTTCTCCCTCCTCTATGCTTCAAGGGATTCATCACATGATTTGTTAAATCTATCTTCAATTCTATAGTTGTTCATTTGTATGCTTTTGAATCCTTCTTGTGGACCTATCACTTGTATGACTTGGTTCTTGTGAACCCATATTGTGCATGGATTCGATTGTTCATCCATTTTCTATCGGTTTGGTTTTAATTTCCATCCACCCTTTAAAATCCCATCTTCTTGGATCGCATCTAGTGTTGGGGTAGCAAATCCCTCGTTGAGGGTCCTCCCATAAGGCTTGGGAGAGACGAAGCCTTGTAGGGTCCTCTCGTTGGTGCAGGGTGGTAGATCCCTATGGTCCGCTCATAGGGATTGAGTGGTTGTGCTTCATGGGGATCGAGTGCTTGCGAGTAGAGCATTGAAGCTAGCGGCTACGTGGAATCAGCCGAGGGTGGGAAACTATAGAGTTTAAGCAAATGAGGTTATGGGAAGGTTGCGTTGATGGTGCATGGATACGTCCGGGCAATTTTGAGGGATTCGGGATGTGAATCTCGGTGGAATCCGGGTTAACACTTTGTTTCTCTGCACTTCACCCTTTACTAGTAGATTGCTTGCACATCCGGTATGCCGGATTGGTTTTTCCCTTATTAGGTTTCAACGTAAAAAATTGCATGTGTGGTTTACTATTCTTGCAAGACTTGTATGTTTACTAGTGCATGTCCGTGCCTGTCGGCACTGCAGCGAACCGTCTTCAACGGCAACACACCCCCCGGGCATCACCACCCCCATTGTCGTATGCAACGACAACACACTTGACCGCCTTCGGCATGCCCATGCCGATTGGCACGAAGCGGGAGTTTTCGGTGCGACCAACCAACCCCCAACTCCGCTACCCCGGGGGGAGAGAGAGAGAGAGAGAGAGAGAGAGAGAGAGAGAGAGAGAGAGAGAGAGAGGAGAGAGAGAGAGAGCAGGGCCGACTCGATACAAACTGAGGCCTAAGACGAATTCTAAATGGAGCATTTTTATATTTATTTTTTTATCATAATGGGCCGGGCCTAAATGGTGGGTATGGTGGCTGTGGGCTGAGAGGCTGCCGATCGTGAGTGAGGTAACCAAATCACCGGGCCATTTTGGTAGCCATTTAGCACGGGCACAAACACAGACACGCAGAGAGAGAGAGAGAGAGAGAGAGAGAGAGAGAGAGAGAGAGAGAGAGAGCCGTTTAACTAATCGTGTCGTGTCTAGTTTCGGGTCATGTCCAAGACCCCTAAACCCGGACCCGACCCATTTAACTAATCGTACCTAGACCCTAAACTAATCATACCTGACCCGCTTATAAACGGGTAGACCCGATAAGACCGTTTACTACACGGGTCTATTCAATTGACCCGATCTGATGCAATCCGACACAACCTAACCTGACCCATCCGACCCGCTAGTACTACATACTATAGTATCGGATTGCGAGTAAACCCGACCCGACACGGCCCATTGAATTTTAAACGGGTCTTCCCAGGTCTACCGTGTCCTGACCCTAAACCTGGACCCGACCTATTTATTAAACGGGCCTACAGTGACAACCCGAATCCGTTTACCCCAATCAAACACATACCCGCTTAAATATACCCTAATTATATGCACTCTTGAATACACCCCACTCTTAAATAAACCCCATGCAGTTGGCTGGTACTTGAAGGTAGGGGTGGCATTCCTTGACCCGACCCGAACCCGACCAGAAGTTAGCGGGTTTAGATTTGGCCTAAACGGGTTCAGGTCATATAAGGGTCAACCCGATTGACCCGTTTATTTAATGGGTCGGGTTCGGGTTTGTACTTATAGCCCGATTGACCCGACTTGACCAGTTTACCAAATGGGTCGTGTCAACCCGACCCGACCCAATCCGATCAAATCCGGCCCAATCCGACTTGTCTTGACCCAACCCGGTACGTTTACATGGGTTCTGTTGAGCCAACCCGAGCCAATCCGGCCCGACCCGACCCGTTTAGTAAACGGGTTGGGTCGGGTTTGGGTTTAAGTTTTTGACCCGTTTATTAAACGGGTCGGGTTCGGGTTGGGGGTTTTGTCCTTATACCTACGTCTCAACCAGACCTTACCCGACCCATTGCCACCCCTACTTGAAGGCAGACGTAGGGCTGCAACTTGGGCGGGCCTACCGGAATCCAACCCGAGCCCAACCTGAACCCAACCCAAATTTGGGCGGGCTAACCTGAACCCAACCCGAGCCCAACCTCAATTATTTCTTCTCTACCATATTGAAGCCGATCAACCCATCCCGCACAACCTGATCAACCTGGCCAACCCGACGGATTAGGCTAGGGCTAAGGAAGTTCAAACAGACCTTGGGTTGGGTTGGGTTGGGTTGGGGGTACAAAAGATGCTAAGTTAGGGCTTTTGAGGTTTGGGGTACAAAAGAAAAGGGCAATGTTGGTATTAAAGGGTCGCTGAGTAAGTTATTGAGAAACAATAGGGAGACGGGAGCTAGTTACAGATTTTTGGGGTATGAATAAAATTTCCCAAAGATTAGGATAAATTACACTTTGCCCCTCTGTAGTTTTGCTCAAAAACACTCAACTCCCATGTAGTTTATTTTGTTCCAAATCGCTCCCTAAAGTTTGAAATGTTAGCACAATACACCCTTTTATCAACTACATAATTTTCTTGTTTGGTGATTTTTATCTGATTGAAACTGAATTGAAGGGGATAAAATGTTGTTTTATAGCTATAAGGGGGTTTAGTGTTTTTGAGCTAAACTTCATGGGGTAAAGTGTAATTTACTCTAAAGATTCTTCTATTAATTGAGATTTGAGAGTGATTTTCGTGAGGGATTTTCGGGTGATTGGGATGCCTTCTTTGTGAGCCAATTAGTTCTGTATCAATTGAGGGACTTTCCTTGTGAAGAAGTGAAGGGATCTCACTCTATGGTTAGAGCAAAAGATGATGATCAAATCTATCCGTCCATTTTTGTCTAGTCAGCAAGTTGTTCCATTTTGTTTAGTCAGCATGTAGACCACCGTCCCTTGTTTTTGACCCGTTTATTAAACGGGTCGGGTTCGGGTTGGATGTTTTGCCCTTATACCTATGTCTCAACCCGACCCGACCCGACCCGTTGCCACCCCTACTTAAAGGCAGACGTAGGGCTGCAACTTGGGCGGGCCAACCGGAACCCAACCCGAGCCCAACCCGAATCCAACCCAAATTTGGGCGGACTAACCTGAACCCAACCCAATCCCAACCTCAATTATTTCTCCTCTACCATATTGAAGCCGATCAACCCATCCCGCACAACCTGATCAACCTGGCCAACCCGACGGCTTTGGCTAGGGCTAAGGAAGTTCAAACAGACCTTGGGTTGGGTTGGGGGTACAAACGATGCTAAGTTAGGGCTTTGAGGTTTGGGGTACAAAATAAAAGGGCAATGTTGGTATTAAAGGGTCGCTGAGTAAGTTATTGAGAAACGATAGAGAGACGGGAGCTAGTTACAGATTTTTGGGGTATGAATAAAATTTCCCAAAGATTAGGATAAATTACACTTTGCCCCTCTGTAGTTTTGCTCAAAAACACTTAACTCCCACCCACCAGGGGATTGGAGAGTTGGCAAAGCAACTGATGCTTTGGTGATGAGGTTGTGGGTTCAACTCTTCCTCCCCTCGATTTACCCAGGAGTGAAGTGGGAATTGCCGAGTGGGTCGGGCTTCACTCCCGGAGGGATTAGTCCGAGCCTGAAGTGGGCCATTGCCCGAAAGGTTTCGGGACACCCGTCGATGTCAAAAAAAAAAAAAACACTTAACTCCCATGTAGTTTATTTTGTTCCAAATCGCTCCCTAAAGTTTGAAATGTTAGTACAATACACCCTTTTATCAACTACATAATTTCCTTGTTTGGTGATTTTTATC
This sequence comes from Chamaelirium japonicum, assembly GCA_947650365.1. NCBI lineage: Eukaryota > Viridiplantae > Streptophyta > Magnoliopsida > Liliales > Melanthiaceae > Chamaelirium > Chamaelirium japonicum. The sequence continues at coordinate 53,971,888 of OX393560.1, forward strand.
TGATCGAAACTGAATTGAAGGGCGTAAAATGTTGTTTTATAGCTATAAGAGGGTTTAGTATTTTTAAGTTAAACTTCAGGAGGTAAAGTGTAATTTACTTTAAAGATTCTTCTATTAATTGAGATTTGAGAGTGATTTTCGTGAGGGATTTTCGGGTGATTGGGATGCCTTCTTTGTGAGCCAATTAATTATGTATTAATTGAGGGACTTTCCTTGTGAAGAAGTGAAGAGATGAGCCCCATTCTATGGTTAGATCAAGAGATGACGATCAAATCTATCCGTCCATTTTTGTCTAGTGAGCAAGTTGTTTCGTTTTGTTTAGTCAGCATGTAGACCGCCGTCCCTTGTTTTTGACCCGTTTATTAAACGGGTCGGGTTCGGGTTGGGTGTTTTGCCCTTATATCTATGTCTCAACCCGACCCATTGCCACCCCTACTTGAAGGCAGACGTAAGGCTGCAACTTGGGCGGGCCAACCAGAACCCAACCCGAGCCCAACCCGAATCCAACCCAAATTTGGGCGGGCTAACCTGAACCCAACCCGAGCCCAACCTCAATTATTTCTCCTCTACCATATTGAAGCCGATCAACCCATCCCGCACAACCTGATCAACCTGGCCAACCCGACGGATTAGGCTAGGGCTAAGGAAGTTCAAACAGACCTTGGGTTGGGTTGGGGGTACAAAATATGCTAAGTTAGGGCTTTGAGGTTTGGGGTACAAAAGAAAAGGGCTTTGAGGTTTGGGTCGCTGAGTAAGGTATTGAGAAACGATAGGGAGACGGGAGCTAGTTACAGATTTTTGGGGTATGAATAAAATTTTCCAAAGATTAGGATAAATTATATTTTGCCCCTCTGTAGTTTTGCTCAAAAACACTTAATTCCCATGTAGTTTATTTTGTTCCAAATCGCTCCCTAAAGTTTGTAATGTTAGCACAATAACCCTTTTATCAACTACATAATTTCCTTTGGTGATTTTTATCTGATGGAAACTGAATTGAAGGGGGCAAAATGTTGTTTTATAGCTATAAGGGGGTTTAGTGTTTTTAAGCTAAACTTCAGGGGGCAAAGTGTAATTTACTCTAAAGATTCTTATATTAATTGAGATTTGAGAGTGATTTTCGTGAGGAATTTCGGGTGATTGGGATGCCTTCTTTGTGAGCCAATTAATTATGTATTAATTGAGGGACTTTCCTTGTGAGGAAGTGAAGGGATGAGCCCCACTCTATTGTTAGATCAAGAGATGATGATCAAATCTATCCGTCCATTTTTGTCTAGTCAGCAAGTTGTTCAGTTTTGTCTAGTCAGCATGTAGACCGCCGTCCCTTGTTATATAGATATCTTGCAGCACATAGATGACCTCCTAGATACATACCTTTATTTGTAACTATTGTGTGATGTTCGACTGAGTGTACCACCCCCAGCATATAATCAACAGAAAATTTTTATAGAATGAGGCTTAGTAGCAAACTAAGAACCAGAAAATTTGAATTAGTAATCAATCGCAATTGTCTGCATTATGCCGCCAAGGCAAGCGGTCACGTGCGAAATTTTATTAGGTTGAGTGTTTCCTTCGTACTACAGGAATCTCCTTATCCATTCCTTGGTGAAAGGGGACTTTCAAACATCACTAACTCGGTAGCCACTTTGGTTTCCAGAACTAGGGCCCCTGGTACAATAGCTTTGTCTATCATCAGCTCCTCCCTTATTAAAGTGAGCACGACTTCACTAGGCGGTGACCTAAGAAGCACGGATACGGATACGGGATACGGGTACGATACGATACGGGTACGGCGACACGGCAAATCTTAAAAAAGTAGGATACGGATACGGCTAAGAATACGGCAATAAATTATTATTTTTAAAATATAAATTTTAAATAAAATACTAAATTATTAATTTATAGAACTATTAATTGATAGAATGCATCATAAAGAACATATTCAATATAGAAGCACGGGTTGTTGCATATTCAATATAAACAAAATATTAATTGCTATAATTTATCACTGCTTTTTGAAAAAAAATTAATAAAATTTTCATAATTTGCTCAATATTTTATCACTGTTTTTTATCGATCTTATTGCATACCTGCAGATTCTGGCGGCGGGTTAGAAAGCCTGCAAATGGGGCTGTGAGGGAGAGCAAGAGAGAGAGAGAGAGAGAGAGAGAGAGAGAGGGAGGGAGAGAGAGAGGGAGAGGGAGAGGGAGAGAGAGAGAGAGAGAGATGGGGCTGTGAGGGAGAGAGATGTGCGAACGGCAGACGGCTGCAATCGGGCAGCGGACGGGTACGGGGGGACGCCAGGACGGTGGGAGGCTGTAGTCAGGCGCGGACGGCGGATGGCTGCAGTCAGGCGGACGATGAGCGCGGGAGGACGCCTGCCTCTCTGCTCTCCCTCTCTTCTCGCTCGATACAGAAAACAGGGTGGGGTGGGGTTAAATCTTGGGTAAATTACACATAGACCCCCTATAGTTTGAAAAACATATCACTTGCACGGTTGCACCCCCTCCAAGGGGGCATTTGTAGAGTTTTAAACATGAGGGGGTGTAAGTGATAATCGGTCAAACTACAAGGGTCTTTGTGCAATTTACCCTTAAATCTTTTAGTGTGGGATTGTGGGTTTGGGTTTGAGTTTGAGTTTAACTTTTAACCAAACCCAAACTCAATAACCCAAGCCCAAACCGGTCAGCCGTATCCCGCCGTATCCCGACCTGTATCCCTCCCGTATCCGGCCTGTATCCGGATCGTATCCTGGCATTTTTAAATCCAGAATACGCCCGAAACATGTCGGACACGTATCCGAGCCGTATACGGGCCGTATCCGTGTCCGATACGTATCCGGTACGGGTACTTCATGTATTTTGAAGTATCCATGCTTCATAGGCGGTGACAATGTCATTTTCTTCGTGGTGGGTAGAGGAAGCTCCCAAGTGGACCTCTTCCCTTTTGAGGAAGGGACAAGCGAATATACGAGTTTGAGCGGTTGGGTTATGAACTCTCCCCTTAGGTCGATCCAAACACTATAGCACGCTATCCTCCCGAAGTACGAGCGTGTCGCACAGATGTCATTCAAGGGCCCTTTGAAAAAAAATCCCATGTAATTTGAGGACTCACCAAAAATGTATGAAATCTTGAAACAAAGACCCCCAAGGTCTATCCAAACTTCATGAGGAATCAGAGGCTCATTGCAACTAACTTCCACCTCTTTCAACTTAACTCGTGACTTTGGCGAGACATTCCTCCCTTTACTTCAAAATATTGGAGACTCACAGAGAGTGTAAGTTCTAGTGTGAGTCTCTATCAGATAGCTCGGAGAAAAAGGAAAACCATCCATCAAGGTGGTGGAAGTATAATCCCTATCTGGCATGTCGCCACCCTGGTCCAATTTCTCCGAAATTTTTTTGTTGGTCAAACATCTTCCCATTAACTCATTCAACCTCACAAAGTAGTAGAAGATCTACTAGCGATTCCCCAGATTGATTCCGGCCACCTATAGTACATTTACAGTGAGCTCCGAGAGGGGTACCTGCATCATGGCCTATAGTTTCCTAACACGAAAGACAGTGCTCCCCTTCTTCTCTGGGATTTTACCTACTAGACGATACTCAAGGTCCACTTAGTTTGGCTATCGAACTCATTCCTCAAGTCGTCAATCAAGGATCAATCCTTGCTCTACTAGTATCGAATTTCGCTCTCTTCTATGGACATTTTTTTTTAAAAAAAAAAAATTTCCCCACAAATTCTATATAGCATTGCCTATGAGATTTTTTTTTTTTTAAATTTTTCAATGTACATATTAACTCTCAAAGATGATGACCTGATTAGCATTGCCCAACAAACTTAAAGATTATTATTGCAGAAACTAACATATAATGGATGTACATACTTGAGATAACTTCCTTGCCTCTCTCCTTGGGCTCCTCTGGCTCTTGTTGTCCCTGCCCCACCTGCCAATGTCACACAATGAAAATCAGGGGGTGAACCAATCACTACCAAGCAAAGACAGTCCTCCGCTTCAATAACTCGTGGACCCTCTTTGGATTGCCTCGTTTATATAATAAAATATTCGAAACCCTTCTAATAAACTCAGGAGGGATGAGGATTAGCACTAAGAGCACCTATGATCAATGTGAAAAAAAAGGGTGAGAAAAAAAAAAGTGAAACCTAATTTCTTGAGATTACAACATGCCCTCTTTGAAAATTTATACATTAGTGCTTTGTAAATCCCATTATTACTTCTCTCTCTAACAAAGAGGGATGAGGACCTAACAGCCAAAAAATCAATGCCAAAGAAGAAATGGTAGCAAGAAAATGACATGCCTTTCAATGTGGGTGAAACCTTTGGAGAGGAGGAGGCTGAGATAGCTTGGTTGAAGAGCATCTCTCCACACACACACAGACACACACACACACACAGAGAGAGAGAGAGAGAGAGAGAGAGAGAGAGAGAGAGAGAGAGAGAGGGATCAATGAGAGAGAAAGGGCAAACTCTCTCCTATGAGGTATTATGACTTATGAGTCCAAATACATTGATTTTGGTACGTTTGCCATTTTTGATCACTTGTCGGGCTGGCCTTCGTGCATGCCGTTGGAGGTGCCAGATGTAAACTTTACTGGTAATGGGGAGAGACTCACGAAGGAGTCCCAACAAACAAACCCAGGCACATGAGACATGGGTCCCGCAAATGAACGCTCATAAATTATCCAGTGGAGCCGGTGTATATGCTGACATGGTGGAACGCTCACTCGCATCAGTCCCAACTGCACCCCCAAGTGTTTCTCTGATTTCAACGGTGATCCTCACGAGAGCGGTTGGTCCCGGCATCAGTGACTGGCCCGTGATACCGTATGAGATGGTACCACGATCATACCAAAGTTTTTCTCTGTTTGTTGGCTATAAGTGAGCGTTGCACCACGTCAACATGTAGATCGGTTTCACTGAATAATTCCTCTAACCTCACAAGGTTCTTCATACGACTGTAGAGTTTTTTCTTCGTTTTTTTCTTTTCTTTTTTTTTTTTCTCCTCCTAATAGGATCGCCAACGACCTTGCTTGAGGCCATTGATCCACCAAATGTGACAATGGAATAGTTTTTGAAACCCTCCAATGGCCTTCCTTAACCTTGGCCACATTTATTTTCTACTCAAGAGGCTCTTCCCATTTGCTGGCTCGCTTGAGGATCATTAGATTTTATGCAGAAGGTAGTGAGAAGGAAGGCCATTGGAGTATGAGCAAAATCCACTCATCAAATCTTCTGATGTGGCAAGAATGGCTCACCAAATTTAGCATTTAGCTAGGGAGGCCGTTGGAGATGCTCTAATGCATGCTAAATAGTTTCACCTCTAGACATGCTTTTTAAAAATAATAATAAATAATCAAAATCGAGTTCTTTTTTTTCGGTAGTAAATCCGGTAAAATTAGGACCCTAAATCTGACTACAAATTAAACACCAAAATCCTGTTGGTTGTGTGTTTGAAAACCACACCTACTTCGTAGTATAAGGAATCCAGCAAAGCCCTTTTATTTTTATCTTAAAATTTTGATTATTTAATTTGATGGTTTTAAACACATGTAGGGGATTCTTGGTTGTGTGTTTGAAAATCACACAAAACAAACAAACTTTAGTCTCATATCGGTGAGAGGAAAACCCCCTTATCTATTTAAAAGGAATTTTTCTTTTTCCCCCATTAGTCATCACACAAGAGAAGGAGCTCCACAAGCTCACACACGCTCACGCCCCAATCCAAGGAGAGCATAAATTTGCATCCAAGACCGAGGGTGAGGGGTTAGGTGAAATTTAGGGTTTAAAGATTTTAGAGCGGCAAGTCCGCTCAAGAAAACTCACAGGGGTCGATAACAATAATCCATTCTAAGGAACTAGACTTCCAAGGAAGTATCATTCTGTTGCTGAGGTCCTCAAGGAGGGACCAAGGGTGAATATGGATTCAATTACATACTATATATGGGTGCGCACCTTCACAAGGCTGCAAATGATATTTTCAAATTTTCATATTTAAAACTTCTAACTTTTTCCCTTTCAAAATTTTATAAGGGGAGGGCTAGGAGCCCTAGCATGGCATTTATCAGAGCATCTATCAACTAATACCACAACCATAATTTATATTCTAATTATTACAATGTCCAAGTATATTATTACAATGACTGATAACAGAACTATTAAAACGCTACCATTCTAAGCGGCAAGTAGCCTCTCGATAAGCAACTCCTCCAAGGCTTACCCTACTGTTGTGGTCCTGAAAAAAAGGATTTCCCGAGGGATGAGTTTATAAAATAAACTCAGTGAATAGTGTCAACCTAAGAAACTCACGACTATCTAAAATCAAGTGCAATAATATAATAGATCTTTAAAGAACTACAATAGATAATTTTATACGAAACTATGTACAACCAACCCTGCAAGGTACAACTTCAAAGCTGTAAGTCAAAGAATAAGAAACTTGTCTAAGTCTACTAAAAACCACAAGTAACCGGGTAGGGATACGAGAAAAAAAAAAGAGAGAAATGAAAGAAGGAGAACAAGTGTGAACCCTAAGTTTGAGCCGAAACTCCCGAATTGGTCGCGTTACTAAGGGTTCCTTTTTCGCACTAGAGGAACCATTCCTCTCGGTACACGGGATACCGCATCGTGCACAATCTACCCTAGTGGCCAAAAGGGGGGCCTTGGCCTTTCACCACGGGGCACTCCCGCTCAACTTGCTTTCTTGGGGGTCTATCATGATCCCAGGATTATACCACTCCACCTTATTTTCCTACGAAAACAACCATTGACCTAACCCCGTGATCCTCCCTACTCGATTTGGTCTGTACACATCTAGAGGTTCACTTACCTACGATGTGCATGCGGATCTAAACTAAGAGCCAATCAGGCAACGACGTTGCCTCGATACTAGAACAGGTATAGGGAAGATAGAATCAGGGCTTCTGGTCAAATATTTAAAACCACGGCACTAAGGTGCTCCATATAGATTCATCCTTGGTCATGTGACTTAGGATCATTTAAAACCTTTTATATTTTTTCAGAACTAAAGTTAGTTTACAATATTTTATAAGATAAAATCTCAGCAAGTCTCATAAAATGATTTCATGTATGCAAGTTCAGAGGGTTTCCTTTTAGCAAATTAATATACATAGTAGCCATGATTTTCGAGATGATACCCCATATACATCGATCTATCAAGTTATGAGCATAATCGTGAACATGAACCCAGATGCATATTTCTTAATAACTATGAATGTAATAAGCAGACATGGGTCGCAAAGGTTGAGTATCCCTCACCTTGGTCGGGGTAGCGAATCTCCCGTACCGAACTCCTAAGATGAAAGAATATGAATTCCCGATCTCTAATCGATGCACTCGTACTCTGAAATAGATTCAATGCATGCAAGAGGAAATGTATTAGTACAAAATTATTTAAGACTCTAGATCAGGGTCATGGAAGTCAAGCTGTGCAAGGGGTTTAGGTTTCCTAAGAGCTAGTGGCTTAGGGTCAAGCACGTGCGATCGGCATAACCGAAGGGTCAAAGTTGCTCCTCTTAAAATCAAGGGAGATCCAAGGATTGAAGGCAATACGGTGTGGTGAGGCTCAGAACCCACTTTCTAATGCCGCCACTTTTGCACAAATCAGAAAACACACTTTTCGGTATAGAATTTCCGATTAGGTTTTGGTTGGACTAATGTATCTCAAAGTACTTTTAGTAGCTAGTAACTGGGGGGTGCTCATATAATATAAGCAAGGGTGTAATATTGATAGGGGTGTAATTAAACAAGGTTAGGGGTGTAATTAGTTAAAAATAAATGTGGAATGAATAAAGGAGTACACATGGATAAAATGGGATGGTTCTATCAAGGGGTAACCAAGCCATGCACATGGCCACTGTCTTCTCTTGTATTTCAAAGAGGGATTATAGGGTTTGGGTTTGGCGACCTCGGCCAGAGCCATGGGCTGGCACCCAAGTTCAGGCAAATGCTGGGGATATCGGTCATCCAACTAGTGTCGTCGGAACTTGTCGGACCTGCTGGTCCGATCACGAGTTGAGGGAATGCGATGGATAAGCATGTGGTTTGATGGAAGTGGTGGATGTGGTGGTTGTTGGGTGTTGCATGGCAGCCAGGTGGTTGAGATGGTCTTGGCAAATGGCAAAGCCATAGATGGTGGTGACGTAGTCATGGATGCAGGAGTGGTCGGATTCGAGGGTTTGGCTAACGGTGGTCTGGGTGGTGTGAGGCGGGGTTGCTAAAGGCGGCACCCCACCGGGCATTGTCATGCATGGTACATGTTCAGCGGGTGATTAACAGTGTGTTTGACGAGCGGCATGACCACCGTAAGTGGGCTCAAGGAGAAAACGAAGTGAGAGTGGCTCACCATGGGTGGGGCACGAGGATGGGTTGGAGGAAAGACGGATGGAAGGTGCCTCGTCGGAGTCGACACTGGGATGTCATCGATGAGTGTTGCCCGAGCAATAGGAAGGAGTAGGTGGGGCTTGGGACTGCTGCTCCTCCTCCTCTTTCTTCTTATTCTTCTTCCTCTCTCTCTCTCTCTCTCTCTCTCTCTCTCACACACACACACACACACACACACACACACACACACACACACTCAGTACACCATTTCATCCGATCCCACACTCTTTCTCTTAATGTCTCCCTCTTCCTCTCTTTCCTCTACTCTCTTCCTTACTCGCTGTCTTCTGCTCTCTCACTTTAGTTGTAGTGTGGCATGCGGGGAGCCCAGGTCACTTAAATACAAGGGAAAAGGGGAGGTTACGTGAAGTGTGTGAGAGTGGGTTTGAAATGATGTATGGCCTGGTTACTTGTGAGAGAAACAAGGGATGTAACTTAAGAATGGGTTGACTACAACATTTTATTTGTCATATTATTCAACTAAAAGGCTTCACGGCATAAGCTCAACAAGATGAATAGATTGGTTAGCCTGGGTTTGTGCTTACAAATGGATTGGGTTAGAGTATGGTCCAAAACCAATATCACAACCTAAATAAGAAGTATTCATTACCACACAAGAGAGTTTACTTGGAAAACTCTTGCCGACACGAGTTCAATTAAATGAGATTCATCATGATCTGACAACCCGATTATTATCTCTTCAACCGAGTGCCAATTTCACTGTCGGACGATTGTGGATGCAAATTTTGGCAAAGAGTTCTACAAACTGCAGGACCCACCGGTCCTGCCTGGTGGGCCCACAGAGACAACCACGGGACCCACCGGCCCTGCCTGGTGGGCCCACAGAGACAATCACGGGACCCACCGGCCCTGCCTGGTGGGCCCACAGAGACTACAGCGGGACCCACCAGCCCTGCCTGTAGAATCCACAGAGACTACCGCGGGACCCACCAGCCCTGCCTAGAGAATCATCCAGAAACGACCAGAAACTGCCATTTACCATCGGACTTCCTCTCAGGAAATCCTATAAATAGCAGAGCCTTCAGAAGGAGAAAGGATCTCAGTTCCAAAACCCAGAGCAAAAATCCAAATCTCAGAACCAGAAATAGAATTCTGAAAATAGATCAGTGCCATCAGTTGATATCCATTTCAAAACCAAAGCTCTGGGATTTTCAGCTTCCCATCCTTCAACTCTCCTCGATCTTCTTCTTATCTCTGAAGAGATCGGAGAGACTACAATGACACTCGGCCTATCGAGGTCACTTCGAGAAAAGTGTTAGTGAATTCGGGTTGCTCCCTATAGCACGGAGACATAGGCTTCGGCTGAACTCCGAGATCACACATTGTGTCAACCTTCTTTCTGATTGTATCTCTCTCTATTCGCACCTCAGAAGAGCTAACTCAAAGTCACTAAGGCACCAGCCTTCAAGCATACCTTCCAATTAATAGATCGATCAACGATCTTCGACTCAACTACAATTGACTGGTGAGGTGAAGTTTCGGATCGGCACGAAGATTTCTTCCCCACAGTTTGGCACCGTCTGTGGGATCAATCAAGAAGCCAAGTCCGCTCTACAACGATTAGATCGATTGAGCAGACAACCGATCTAGAAGGTCAGACTTCCTAGCCCCCTTCGGTTGAGCAGACAACCGTTAGGACGTCGGCATTCTCGTTGCACCCTTCGCTCTTTAAATGGCGAGGACGAAGCATCATGGTCAACCAGAAGGAAGTAACACACGTCAACCTCATCCGAGACTCGATCAATGAGTCAACGGCTCAATTTCGGACAGCCCCTTGATGTCCCCGAAGTGGGGGTTCGCTCAGGCAGTGGAAGATCAGTCGATCGATCGATCGCACCACTTCCTCGACAATCAATTGGGCAGAATGCCCCTGCTCCTGCTGAAGACCCTCCGTCGACTTACCAAATCTCGGTGATCGACTATCAACTTCTACAACTAGCCAAGCAGAATGCCGCCCTCACTGCTGAAAGGGATGCTCTCAAGAAAGCAGCCTCCGAAGCTGGGATTGCTCTTCCTATCCCCTCAAATAACGAGAGGGTTGACTTACCATGACAATCGATCCACTCCGAGCCATGGAGATCAGTGGGCAATGCTGCCCTTGAGAGGATTCGTCACGACCCGACTCCCTCTGCTGCCCCGTGGAAGTAGAGCGTTTGGGATCACATCGATGATGAGTCCTCCCAATCCTCTTCCGGTCGCAACTGTGACAGGAGGGCACCTTCAAAGCCCGATTTATCAAGGAGGCACCAGATGAAAGGGGCGCCCTCAAAGAGTAGAGCTTCTCCATCCATCCCGCTTCAACGGGGAATCGGATCGGACCTTCGTTACCGACTCCAACCGGTTGATACTCAGAGGCCTGAACAAGACCTCGCGATCTTGCCTCTTGACCTGCATCTAGGTCGGGGGCATGGTCGTAGGGACGGATATTCCTCTGCTGGATCTCTCCATCGGAGCCTGTTCGAGTTGACATTTCCAAGAGGATGGAGAACTCCCACTCTCCCCAAATTCCATTGCCTCAAAGGAGATCCAACTCTCCACATACTCGCCTTCAAGCAAGCTCTGATGCCACACGAGGAAGAAAACAACGTACTCTGCCACACCATCGCCAGAAGCATCGACGAACCTTCCCTCGACTGGTACCATAACCTCCGGGCTGGATCCATCACCCAGTTCGGAGTTTTGGCTAACCATTTTGTGCAGCACTATCAGCTTAACTTGAAGCAAGAAAAAAAGCTTGACTCCCTCTATCGGCTGAGGATGGGTGCTGACGAGAGTCTCCGCAGCTTCACAAAGAGATTCCGCAACGAGCACGCCGCCCTCTCCGGAAGGCATTTGGACGATGAGGCTATTATGCTAACCTTCCAGAATGCTCTCCGTTTCGATCTCCATATCTACAACGACTTCATTCGCAACCCTCCTCCTTCTCTGGGTTCAATGTTTGATCGGATCCAAAGAGAGATTGAAGTCGAAGACGATCAAGTTGCCCGAAAAGGGCGAGAGACGAAGAGGCGACCCGCCGAAAGAGAAGCCCCAAATTATGCTGCCAAAGCTCACAACGCAGAGGCAGTAGTTTCCCCTGCAAACAAACGGTCAAGGAACGACGGACGCCGATCTCCCCCGAAGAAGACCACTTTTACCGAGTGGAATCTATCGATCGAGCAAATCCTCGATCGCATTCAACACGAAGAATTCCTCCGGAGGCCTAATCCTCTGCAACCCGACACCAAAGTCACTGCAGATAAAACAGTTTACTACGACTTTCACCACAGTCACGGCCATCCTACCGACAAATGCTATCGGTTGAGATACCATCTCGACGACCTACTACACGAAGGCCATCTCCAAGAGTTCGTCAAGGGTGGACAAGATCAACGCCGAACCTCCGCAAAAGGGAAAGAGGCTTGCTGGGTCTATCAAATCTCTTCCAACCGATCATCCATCACCATGAGTGCCAACGTCTTTGGCATTCACGGGTCATTGCATAACCAAGCGCTAACCGGGAAGGAAGTTGATCGACAAATTCGACGCATCTTCCACGTTCGCTCTGCGGTGAACAAGGAAGATACCTGGATCGAGAAGCTCGTCAAAGGCTTAGCTTGGCCTTCCATCGTCTTCAATGACTCCGATCTTCAAGGAGTTCATATTCCACATCGAGACCCCCTGGTCCTTAAGCTCATCATCGACAGCAGCACCGTCAACCGCATCCTGATTGACACCGGGAGCTCGATCGATATTATGTTCTAAGATTGCTTCAAACGTCTGGGACATAAATACTCGAGTCTTGAAGTCGTCCCGACGGTGATCACGGGCTTCAACGGTGACCAAAGCATCACAATGGGCGAATCAAGATTCACCCTCGACCTTAGCCAAGAAACTCGAGTCTCGGTAAGGTTCGCGATCGTCGAGGGAACATCCAACTACAACATCATCCTTGGTTGACCGTTCCTGTACCAGATCAATGCCATCTCCTCTTCTTACCATCAACTCCTCAAGTTTGCAACAGGAGAGGGCATTGTTTGCATCTGAGGAGACCAACAAGCCGGGCGATCATGCGAAGCGGCTGCGGCAAGAACAGACCGCAAGATAAATCTTGCTCCTCCAAAGCGACCACGAGATGAAGCTGGTCCTTCTTCGAAATAGCAATCAAAGGAGATCCCACTGTCCGAGCCCCCACCGATCGAGTGGGAGGCTTCGCCTTCAATTAAAGAAATCATCCCAATCAACATCGGCAGTGGAGATCTCCCTCAAGAAACATTCATCGGTACCGATCTCAGTGACGCAGAAGCGCGAGACATGGTATCCTTCCTTCAAACCAACATCGACATCTTCGCCTGGTGCTTCAAAGATATGCCTGGGATCAATCCAGATGAAGCTTGCCATCGGCTCGCAATCAAAGAAGAAGTGAAGCCTGTCAAACAAAAGCCATGCGCAATCCGACCAGAACTACAAATTGCAGTTCAAGAGGAGATCAGTAAGCTACTCGCAGCAGGCTTCATTCGTGAAGTAGAGTACCCTACTTGGATCTCCAATATAGTTGCTGTCCCAAAGAAGAACGGGAAGGTCAGAGTGTGCATCGGCTTCACCAACCTCAACAAGGCTTGTCTGAAAGATCTATTTCCCATGCCAAGGATAGATAGGCTCGTCGATGCCACTGCTGGCCACGAGCTATTGTCTTTTATGGATGGATACTCTGGGTACAATCAAATTCCGCTTCACTCGGATGATCAAGAGAAGACATGTTTTGTGACTGACCGGGGCCTTTACTGCTACAATGTAATGCCCTTCAGCTTCAAGAACGCGGGATCTACCTATCAAAGGTTAGTCACAAAGATGTTCGAAGATCAAATCGGACAAAACGTTGAAATCTACGTCGACGATCTCCTCACCAAAAGCTCCAATCGGGGAATCCATCAATCCGATCTGACTGAAACGTTCCAAATCCTCTGAAAGTACCGCATGAAGCTCAATCCAGCCAAATGTGCTTTCGGAGTTCAATCGGGCAAGTTTCTAGGTCATCTTGTGACCAGGAGAGGCATCGAAGCCAACCCCGACCAAATTCGGGCTATTCTGGATATGCCATCACCTACAAATCGGAAGGAAGTTCAATGCCTCACTAGAAAGTTAGCAGCCCTCAATCGGTTCATCTCGAAGTCTTCCGACAAATGCAAGCCACTCTTCGACAAGCTACGAAAGGCGGATACCTCTGGGTGGAGTCCCACCTGCGAAGAAGCCTTTCAAGACGTCAAGAGATATCTTGTGCGAGCTCCCATCCTAACAGCTCCACTCCCAAAGGAAGACCTCTGGCTCTATCTTGCCGTCACCGACCAAGCAATCAATGCGGTCTTGGTTAGCAAAAGAAAATACGTCGAACACCCGGTCTACTACATCAGCCATACGCTTCTTCCGGCTGAGACCCGCTACTCAAAGACGGAGAAGGTCATACTGGCCTTGCTCACCGCATCGCATCGTCTCCAACCTTATTTTGTTTCCCATCAGATCACAGTCATCTCATAACACCCACTCAAAGATATTATCGACAAGGCGGGTCGAGCTGGTCGAATGACCAAATGGGTGATCGAGATGAGTGCTCTTGGGATCCAGTTCGAGCCTCACACTTCACTCAAAGGGCAGGCAATCGCAAACTTCCTGGCTGACTTCCCAGTTGAAGACCCCATAACGTGGGAGGAAGATGTCGACATGCGCCAAGAAGACAAAGAGGAACTTCCACTCGGTCTGATTGCAAGGACCAATCCAAACCTTGAGGCTCCTACCACTACACCAACTCAATGGAAGCTTCACACTGATGGAGCTTCAAGCGCGATCGGTTCAGGAATTGGGATAGTCCTAGTATCCCTCAAACTTGATCATCTTCAGAAGGCCATTCTCCTCGGATTCAACGCCACCAATAATAAAGCCGAGTACGAAGCACTCCTCTCTGGACTTGAAATTGCTGAATCCCTAGAGGTAGATCGACTCATCATCTACAACGACTCTCAGCTAGTCATAAGGCTGATCAACGGGGAGTATACAACACGAGAAGAAAGGATGCATCATTACTTGGCCCTAGTGCGACGTCTTCAATAACATTTTACTAGCACTGAGTTCGTTCAAATCCTAAGGGCAGAAAATCGAGAAGCGGATGCCCTAGCCAATGCTGCCTCGGTTCTTGGAGATTCGCTCGGAGGAAGACAAATACAAATCAATTACCAAGAAGTGCCCAAGACCACCCCCGAACAACAGATCGTCGCCACTATAGAAAGATCTGGGGGTGGAGAACAACTGGCCTCGAACCTTACCACGACAAATGAGCTCGAAGATTGGAGACAGGCAATCTTCGACTTCTTCAAACATGGCAAGGTGTCCGAAGATCCGATTCAAGCCCGCAGACTTCAAAGAAAGCTTCCATGCTATAGTCTCCAACGAGAAGATCTATATTTCAAATCACACAACGGTATGCTGCTCAAATGCATTGGCCCCCTACAAGCAAAAGAAATCTTAATCAACATCCATTTTGGAGCCTGCGGGAACCATTCAGGAGGAAGATCTCTTGAAGCCAAAACAAAGCTGCAAGGATACTACTGGCTAACAATGGCAAGGGATGTTCACCAAGTGGTTCAAAGATGCGAGCCTTGAAAAATACATGCTCGAGCTATCCATCTTCCGACAGATGAACTCCATCAATTAACAAGTTCATGGCCTTTCCATCAGTGGGGGCTGGATTTCTTAGGTCCTTTCCCACTAACTCCGAGCAAGAAGAAGTATATGTTGCTGGCTACAGATTACTTCACCAAATGGGTTGAAGCAGTGCCCCTCTTTCGAGAGACTGACGATGAAGTCATCAAGTTCATCAGATATAACATCTTCTCGAGGTTTGGTACCCCTCAAATTCTTGTTGCTAACAATGGAGCACAATTCGACTCTGACAAGTTCCGTGAATTCTGTCTCAACAACGGGATCAAACTTTTCTACTCAACTCCAAGGTACCCCCAGTGCAATGGTCAAGCCGAAGCTTCCAATAGAACTATCCTTGGTCTCCTCAAGAAGAAACTCGATGACAAGAAAGGATTATGGGAGCAAGTCCTACCTGAAGTTCTGTGGGGCTATCGAACCACTCCAAGAAGATCAACTAGGTTCTCACCCTTTCGCCTGACATACGGGTCAGAGGCAGTGCTCCCAACAAAAAACATATCAAGTATTCTGAAAACCAGAGCAGTAGAAGAAGGGGTCAATGAAGAGCTTCGAGTCAATGATCTAGATTTCTCTGAAGAACTACGAGACCAAGCAACCCTTCGTGTTGCCAAATATCAACAGAGGATCAAGCGAGCCTACGATCAGAAAGTCTACAAGAGGCAGTTCCCAATTGGCAGCCTAGTCCTGAGAACAGTTTTCTACAATACCAAAGAAAACAGCAGCGAAAAACTAGCTCCCAACTGGGAAGGTCCATATATCGTCGAATCAGTAGGAGGCAAAGGATCATATCGACTGATTTCGCCAGAAGGAGATAGACTACCACGGGCTTGGAATGCTAGACATCTCAAGATGTTCTATCCGTGATGTACATTCCATGATGAATAAAGATTGCTTGCAAATGTTCATCTTCTCAATTCAAGTTCTGAAGCAGTTTCAAGTTATCTACGTTAAAGTTCTAAATTATCTGCATTCAAATTACCAGGTCATTTAACAAGTTTGGGTGCTTGAGTTGCGACTCAACCCCTTACAGGCAGATGTTAAACGGTTTCGGGTTGTAATACAAAACAACCTTCAAGTTTACTGGGTCAATTTAACAAGTTTGGGAGCTTGCGTTGTGACGCAATCCCTTACGCACAAATGTTAAATGATCTTCAATTGCAATAATATCGTCTAACAAGTTTGGGTGTTTGAGTTACGACTCAACCCCTCACATACAAATGTTAAACGATTTCAAGTTGTGTTACAACACAACCTTCAATTTTCAAGTTACTTAACAAGTTTGGGTGATCGAGTTGCGACTCGGCCCCTAACGTTCAAGTGTTTAAATATATTCAAACATTTCAAGACCATCCAGAACACAAACATTCAAAAAAGATCAATACAAGAGACATGCAATTCTCAAACACCCGAAAGATATCTTTATTTCTCAAAAAAATTTCTGAGTACAGGAGTGAGCTTCTATATGTGAAGAGTTTACAGATACAACAAAAGAAAAGAGATAGAGTACTTCAGGGTTTGGCTTCACTTGGGGCACGCGACCTCTCCCCTTCGGATCCACCTCGAGCCTTGCTCGCTGCAGACGCCTTCGAAGATTGGACGCCACTAGCATAAACCCTAAGAGCCTCTACTACTTTCTCAGTCGTTGATCTGAAGCTCTCGCATTCAGCACGTGTATGCTCCAGCTCCTTCGTGAAGGCCTCCTCCTTGGCAGCGAGCGTGGCTTCCTTGGCAGCAAGTTGAGCCTTCAGCTCCTTTATTTCAATTGCGCACTCGACGGACAGAGTCTCTATCTTGAAAAATCTGTTCTTCAATTCTTCAAGCTCGTGACCCCGAGACACATAATTGTCGAGCCATGATTTGCTCTCGATCTTTTCTTTGCGAAGGGCTTCTTTGCTGGCTTTCAGAGCTTTCTTCTTATCAGTCAGAAGCTCCTTCAGCTTGGCCTTCTCTTCGTTAGCGGCCTCCAGGTCAGTCGTTAAATGAGAGACCTCAGATGAAGCCCCCCGCTCTCCGACCTTCTTGAAGAGCCGCGTAGCAAACTTCAGGACAGCTGAGTTCTGCAAACAAGCAAGAAGAGTTAGAAACATTTCTGAAGATACAATTCAAAAATCAAGTCAAGCTGATGCACTTACCACGACTTCTAGCCTATCGTAGGCTTCTTCGATCGTAGCCTCCAGAAGATTGCAAAGCTTCCGGATGACTGGAGTTGGATGGTTGATATCAACCTCACCCAAGTCCTTCAAAAACTGAGCCGTGCCAGCAGGAGTGTCTGCAATCAACACAGAAGTTCGAACATTCAAACAGTTAGAATATTTCAAATGACAATAACAATGCAGTCAAGGAAGGAAGTTAGAAAAGGTACCTGTGGCCTCGACTCGAGGTGCTTTACCCTTCCCCCGATCGGAGCTCTTACCCCTGGGGGTCGACTTCTCCTTGACGGGGGTTGTCTCTGGCGGAGGTTGGGGAGTCCCAGCCTCGACGCGGCTCCCTCCCTCTACTTGTGCGGGGGAAGGGATACCCCGAGGAGGAGTGATCTCCCCCTCTTCACGCTGCCCGCCAGGTTGCTCGAGCCTAGCCATAATGGCAGCCATTTCCTCAGCCATTTGGGCGGCCGAAGGACGCGACGAGAGCGGAGGTTGCACAACCTCCAAGTCTCTGCTTATAGTAGCACCCTCGAGGCGAAGAATGCTCGGAGGTATTTGGTCAAGGGGCGTGGGGTTGCTTGGCATGGGGTTGCTTGCAACCCCATCACTCCCCGAGAACTTAATCTTAAAGCGCGTTGGGCACTTCTTCAACTATTCGAAATGGTACGTGGGCTGCACCGTCGGGCCGTCACCCACAGCATCCATCACGTCTTCCATTCGACGGGCCTTAGCCTCGTCGATGGGGACGGGTTGAGACTCCTCATCCCCCCCTTCTTCGCCACCACCAGTGGGGGTGGGAGGAATTTCTTCCTCACCACCCCCATCTCCATCTCCTCCGCCGCCGCCGTTGTCACCTCCCGCATCGTCATCGTCATCATCATCATCATCGCCGCCGCCATCATCACCGTCGTCATCATCATTTTCACCCTCCTCTTCTCCTTCCTCGCCTTCTTCTTCTTCTTCTCCTCCCTCTTCTTTTTCTTCTTCTCCTTTTCCTTCTTCCTCTCCTCCCTCTTCTTTTTCTTCTTTCTTCTCTTTTTCCTTCTCCTCGATGAAGACCTTCCTCTTCTTCACCTGGCCTCTGTGGTTTATCACCAGCTTCTCCTCTGTGGGCAGACGACGCCTGGCCCCATAAGCTTTCTTCTCAACCTGGATAGTTCTGACGATCTTGCCCGATTGAGGATCCTCCTCATAATCGGAGTACAAGACCTTGTTATCTTCATACCGGGCCTGCAGTCGATGGAGGAGGTTGGCGTTGTCGTGCCTGACCGGGCAGTTCAAAAACTGCTTCCACGATCGGGTGCCGCACGTCAGCTCCAAAAAGAGATTGTCCAGGGCCCCGACCCGATCGAACGTCCAAGCAAAGGCTCCTCCAGCAGAGTACAACTCGATCTCTTTATGCACCTGATTCCGTGGAGTCTCAGGCACTGAGAGAGGGGTCCACGCATCGAAAACCGATATCGGCCAGTCGGTGTAGAGCTTGTCGGAGCCGACGGTATCGACGATCGGGCGAAGAGCGGAGATGCCGGTCAGATTGAAGAATGGGCTATCCTTCCTCGAAACCCACTTGTAGTGGTAGAAGAAATAGCCCAACTCGATCCTGGCCACCGTACCCTCAGGGATGCTGGAGTAGCACGCCTTGAGCTCCTCCTGGAAATCAGACTCCACGCAGCAGAAGGTGTAGATGATCCTCCACGTGTTCCCAGAAATCTGTCCGGGGCAAAGCCCTGAAGTATTCAGCAGCCTCGCGGCGAACGGCAGCAGTGGGAGGCGCAGTCCGCAATTCAACTGGCCGATAGTAACTATCGTCCCCATCACTTGCTCCTTGCTGGCCATCGAAGTGAAGACTGTCCGCTTGTCGATGCCAAATGCGGATTGGACTCCAGGAAGAGATGGTCGGACCTTCCCCTCTGTGAAGCAAGCAAGCAGCTTCTGCCACTTAGCCCTCTTCACATCGGTGAGCTTTCCACCGATATTGTACTCATACTCGGGCTCCTGGGACAGCGGCATCAAAGGCCCCAGAACGAAGCTTGCCTTGGTGATGTGCTCTGGCCTTGACGGTGCAGAAGCAAAACCCACTCCCTTGTGCCTCTTGCCAAGCTCACCAAGGGCGCCTTTGCCTTTGCCTCTGCTTTTCTGCACGGGCGACTGCGGAGCCCTTCCTCTTCGAAGGAACCAAGTTCTTGATCTTGATGGGGCCAGAAGAAGATGCCATTTCAAAACTGATAGGGAGAGCGAGAAACAGAACTCCGAGAGTAAAGAGTTCTGGAGTTTGAAAAATTCTGAAAGCGTGAGGCAAAAATGAATGCAGAATGAGCTTATGTACCCCGAAGAAATTGGCGCGAAAACCAACAAGACACGTGGCATCACTCGGTCAAATCCTGTGTTTTTGAAGGGATATGTGGCATCAATCTGGGGCAAGCGCAAATCCAGGCGAAACGTCGGAACCAGACAAAACGTCAAACCAGATGAACCGCCTGTCCAAGAAAACCGTTGGTCCAAGCGAACCGCCGGTTCAGAAGAATCACTGGTCCAGGCTCAAACCGAGAAATAGACTTCGCACATTTTTGAAGACTTTACCCGTTCGACAGGCAGACGAACGGGTAATTTACCAAAGGATCGGGCAGAATACAGGCTCTTTTGCCCGATCATCTCAACCTCGATTGGTTGAACTTAACCGATCGGTCAAGTTCAACCGATCGATCGAATTTCTACCAGATCGGTCAAACTTTGATCGATCGGTCAAAATTCAACCGATCGGTCGAATTTCTACTGGATCGGTCAAAAAACTTGGTTTTTTGCCAGATCACTTCAACCTCGACCGGTTGAATTTAACCGATCGATCAACTTTGACCGATCTGTCAAATTCAACCGATCGGTCGAATTTCTATTGGATCGATAAAAAAACTTGGTTTTTTGCCCGATCACTTCAACCTCGACCGATTGAATTTAACCGATCGGTCAACTTTGACCGATCGATCAAATTCAACCGATCGGTCAAATTTCTACTGGATCGGTCAAAAAACTTGGTTTTTTGCCCGATCACTTCAACCTCGACCGGTTGAATTTAACCGATCTGTCAACTTTGACCGATCGGTCAAATTCAACCGATCAGTCGAATTTCTACTGAATCGGGCAAAAAGCTTGGCTTTTTGACCGATCACTTCGACCTCGACCAGTTGAACTTAACTGATCGGTCAACTTTGACCGATCGGTCAAGTTCGACCAATCGGTCGAATTTCTACTGGATCGGTCAAAAAACTGTGTTTTTTGACCGATCACTTCGACCTCGACCGGTTGAACTTAACCGATCGGTCAACTTTGACCGATCGATCAAGTTTGACTGATTTATCGAATTTCTACTGGATCGGCCAAAAAACTGTATTTTTTGACCGATCACTTCGACCTCGACCGGTTGAACTTAACCGATCGGTCAACTTTGACCGATCGGTTAAGTTCGACCGATCGGTCGAATTTCTACTGGATCGGTCAAAAAACTGTGTTTTTTGACCGATCACTTCGACCTCGACTGGTTGAACTTAACCGATCGGTCAACTTTGATCGATCGGTCAAATTCGACCGATCGATCGAATTTCTATTGGATCAGTAAAAAAACTGTGTTTTTTGACCGATCACTTCGACCTCGATCGGTTGAACTTAACCGACCGATCAACTTTGACCGATCGGTCAAGTTCGATCGATCGGTCGAATCTCTACTGGATCGGTCAAAAAACTGTGTTTTTTGACCGATCACTTCGACCTCGACCGGTTGAACTTAACCGATCGGTCAACTTTGACCGATTGGTCAACTTTGATCGATCGGTCAAAAATTGACCGATCAGTCCTTCAGTATCGATACTCAATGAACTTCTCTGCTCTCATTACAGGGGGTAGTTAGTTTTTGCACTAAGAATCCAAGCCAGCCAGCGTGGTCTCTAGCTAAACTTGGAGGGGGTAATTGTGGGTGCAAATTTTGGCAAAGAGTTCTACAAACCGCAGGACCCACCGGCCCTGCCTGGTGGGACCACAGAGACAACCACGGTACCCATCAGCCCTGCCTGGTGGGCCCACAGAGACAACCACGGGACCCACCGGCCCTGCCTGGTGGGCCCACAGAGACTACAACAGGACCCACCAGCCCTGCCTGTGGAATCCACAGAGACTACCGCGGGACCCACCAGCCCTGCATGGAGAATCATCCAGAAATGACCAGAAATTGCCATTTACCACCCGACTTCCTCTCAGGAAATCCTATAAATAGCAGAGCCTTCAGAAGGAGAAAGGATCTCAGTTCCAAAACCCAGAGCAAAAATCCAAATCTCAGAACCAGAAACAGAATTCTGAAAATAGATCAGTGCCATCAGTTGATATCCATTTCAAAACCAGAGCTCTGGGATTTCCAGCTTCCCATCCTTCAACTCTCCTCGATCTTCTTCTTGTCTCTGAAGAGATCGGAGATACTTCAGTGACACTCGGCCTGTCGAGGTCACTTCGAGAAAAGTGTTAGTGAATTCGGGTTGCTCCCTATAGCACGGAGACGTAGGCTTCGGCTGAACTCCGAGATCACACATTGTGTCAACCTTCTTTCTGATTGTATCTCTCTCTATTCGCACCTCAGAAGAGCTAACTCAAAGTCACTAAGGCACCAGCCTTCAAGCATACCTTCCAATCAATAGATCGATCAACGATCTTCGACTCAACTACAATTGACTGGTGAGGTGAAGTCTTCGGATCGGCACGAAGATTTCTCCCCCACAACGATAACTCGATAGACCGTATACACAGTTCTGTAAATCGACTAACTTATGTATCTTCTCACACATACATTGAATCATGGAGTATAAAGCGTTGTTGCAAAGTTATCACAAATCTTGATAATGTGGACGCATAATATGCTATAGGACATGTAATTAAGCCAGAAAATAATTTCGAAAAAATAGTTTGATAATATATAATATATATATATATATATATATATATATCATAATAATAATAATAATAATAATAACAATGAATCCATGTTTCCTAACACAGTCGCAACATCATATGGCGCACACATTAGTGATATAAAATAGATAATAAAGGCTAGGGGCACTACATACACGCGCGCACATGCGTGTCGAGCCGAGCCGGGGCTAGGCCAGGCTTGGGCTTGGGCTAGGTGGCGCATGTGTGCACGTCCGCGGATTCGGACACAATAGTCACTTCGAAATGGGTTAACCCGCACCTGCATTATTTTTGTTTTTATTTCTTTCCCCTAAATGTTTTTATTATTTTCAATTTTGGCTACTAGACGTTACTGCATACTAGCTGTTACGAGAATGCTCTCTGCAAGCTGTAACATGTGGAATAAATGGGATTGATCGCAACCCATAAACTGCTCTCCTCTTTCTATCTCCTATTAACTGCCCGAGGCCTTTATAAGGCTCAATGCAATCATAGAGAAGGTACACTCCGAAAATCAGAATTACTCTATGTTCTCTCTCTCTCTCTCTCTCACACACATTCAAAGTTGTGATGTCCCTTTGCTTCGAGAGAATCTCTTCTATTGCTTTCGAGTCGCTGGGTTCCTAAAAGTTGTTCAAAGTTTGCAAAGTCTTCTTGAAGTCGTGCCGACGAGAAGGAGGTCGCCTAATCGGGGTTATCGTATCTCCGAGATCCATTGCCACGGACCCGCACGAGGGGTGGCAATAAGATTCTTGGGACAACGCTTAACGCGATTCGACCATCAGGCCATCATTTCTAACTCTATTATTTTGCTCTTACTAGATCTATAAAATTCAATTTACATCTAATACAAAATAATTAGCGATCATCTAGATAGAATTTCTCTCTTCTAGAAAAGTTCGGCAAGGTAAATGACGGTTTCATAGAACCCGCTTTGCCTTGGCAAACCATTTCTAAAAGAAACTTATGATTTGTCTTTGCTTACGAAATAGTTTTTCTTAATAAAAATATTTTATTTATTAAACGTTTTGCCATCAATAATTTGATTTATGTCCTAAAATTGCTAGTTTAGAACGATTAAATTTCCAATAAATCAATGTATAGGATATATAAAAACCCTTAACCCATCAGTTTTAAAACCTATTTGAATTAGTTTCCAATAGTCCCTGTATTCGCATTGTTCTTGCTTCGATTTTACTATGGGCCCTAGCTTATTCTTTATTATTATTATTATTATTATTATTGCAAAGAGGGTGTGTGTGTGTGTGTGTGTGTGTGGGGGGGGGGGGGGGGGGGGGGGGGGGGGGAGTTCACCACCAAAACCCCTACGACCTACCACAGCTCGATGAAAACTACAAACCACGCCACCTGAAGAAATCACCACAGATCGACACATGGACACAAAGCCTCGTCACACCAGCGGGAGACCAAGACGCCACAACCCGACGCAACCAAAACAACCATCGCCACACCGGCGAAAAAGAAGGATGCACAAGGCCCCCAAACACAACGTACACAAACACCACCACCACACCTGATGAAAGACATGTATCGCCAACTTCCTAAAAAAGAGAAAAAAATAAACACCAAAAAACAACCAAAGCAGAACCGCCACCGGCTCCAAAGGAAGACCAATTGCTAGCTTCTTGGGTACAGTTGATGAACCATGAACGAACCCCGATCTGTTGCCGATCCATCTGCCGTTGCATCGAACTATCGGGATCTGGTCAACCGAGCAGAGAAGGGGATCTAGAGACCCAAGGTTGGAACATCCGCCACCGGCCGACCAGGGTCCAGATCTGCCACTCTGATTGCAACCGGCAAGCGGCCGCTACCCCGACACCGACCAGTGGCCGTCGAACTGAGCACGAGGTCGCTTCCCAACACATAGTGGCGGACTTAACTTATTCTTTGATAACACAGTTGTGAACATACTTGCCATTTGTTTTTCTCTATTTTGCATTGTCCCAACTTAATTCATTCTTTGGCCATCAGCTCCCGAATAAATTTGTACCGATGAACATCTTTATGTTTTATTCTCTCACTAGTGCATGCCCGTGCTTGTCGGTACTGCAGCTGGCCGCCTTCAGCGGCAACACATCTTCCGGCACTACAGCGGGCCGCCTTCGACGGCAATACACCTGAACGCCTTCAGCAATAAAACACTTTCGACGATAACACCGGCATTCATAGGGACACCTATTTTCTCGCCCGTGCCGATTGGCACAAAACGGGCGCCTTTGGCGTGATCAACTCCCCCTCCCTCAATAATTGATCAATCACAGCTATCTCTATTCGAACGGATTCCTTGAGATCAACCTAATGGTTTGGGGCGGCCAAAATTTCAGCAGGCGGGTTTATAGCTGTTGATGCAAACAACGATCACGGGATGAACGATTAGGTTTACTGCAGTTTAAATGGGCCGGGATTTTAGGGGTTTAGTGCAATATAAACTGGTCAGGATTTGAAACGAAGGGGAGGGAGTTGGTTTACGAGGAAATAGAGATTGTGCATTGATTTTTGAACGAATGGTTAGATATATTTGGTTCATTTTTGTCCAGTCAGCTTGTCCTAGTTAGCGTCCATTTTGTCTAGTCAGCACAAAACCAACTTGCCATGTTATATAGATGGACGATGGATTTTTTGGTAAGTTTTTTCTTGGGTGGTGTTGCCTTCTAAGGTCCAAGTGCCTCAGTCATTCATTATTGAACTGTACTAATCCAGTGCAATGCACGGACAGTTGTGATGTTACTCGATCGGATTGTAAATCCAGAACTGATTTCCAATCGGCATCATGTAAAGAGAGATAAATAGAGAGAGAGAGAGAGGGAGAGAGAGAGAGAGAGAGAGAGAGAGGAATGGAGGGGCTGCCACATGGCACCAAAGGCCTCAGATTTATAAGGATAGTATAGATAGATAGCATCAAAATTTAGGAATTCTCTCACCACACTCGATACAGAGTTTGCCGTCCACTGATTGAAGTTACAATTATTCAGAAAAAAACGAGCCAGAGTATAAGCAGCTTTGTTACCATCCCTAGGAGGGAGAAGCAGCGAGCAACTCTAGCGAGACAGCAGTAGTGCGAGCGGCTGCGACGAGCAGTTCGATGGTATGGTTTAGATCCCAGATCTTGGGTTCAAACCATGGCCCATAGATCTTAGGTTTAGGGTTAGGTTTAGGTTCGATTCGGCGGCGGCGAGCAGCTTTGGTGGCGGCGAGCGGAGGTTTGGAGGTTTGCTGGTTCCATGACATACAAAAGAAAATTTGAAATGCTATAGAGGGCATTTTGGTCCACATCATTTCAAATTCCTTCAACTTAACCGGTTTCTTTGTTAGGGACCGCTCACACATTTCCCCCCAAAAATTGGGGGAGTTGGTTAAAAGTCCACTTTTTATTAAAGAAGTTAAAAGTCCTTTTAAGGAGATGCTTTTAAGCTCCAACCCAAACAATTGTTGTTGATGAAAATACCCTCCACAATAATTAAAATTTTGATTTGAATGTCATTGAGCCACATAACGCCTCCATTACTCGTCGTCGTTGCCGAACCGAATCGAACCTAAACCTAAGATTTATAGGCCAAGGGATGAACCCAAAACCTAGGATCCTAAACCGAACGACCGAACCAAACTATGCTGACCTCCATGGCTCGCTGACATCGTCGAAGCTGCTCGCCAAAGCTGCCACCTCTACTGCTCACCACTGCCTCTGCTGCTTGGTCTAGGTTCCACCATTGCAGCTCAAGCTCGAGAGGGAGATGGGAGAAGATAGCAGGCCTGATGGCATTCTGGGGTTTCTGATGAAAGTCAGTGACCTTACTAGGGATTGGGTAAAATTCGCTTTGTTGAGGGTATATTGGTAAAATAAAACGTACCGTTGGAGGGTTGCTTCGTGCGAACGTTTAGCCCCGCCCCGGCTGCCCCTATTTAAGATCGTGCGCCTCGACTCCCTCATCAGTCATCGCTCTCAGCAGCCCATCTCCTCTGTCTCTCTCTGATTCTCGGTCCTCCCCCTAACCCTAACCCTAGTTCATCCCCGCCGCCGCCAAGGCTCGTCTGAGTCGCCTCTCTCCGCTCTCGACCTCTTCTCTGAGCTCGCCGTCCACTCCTCTTCTCGTCCCGGAACTGCCGGCCCCTGCCCCGCTCTCGACTCTCCCAGTCCAGCAGCGAGAGGGCGGAAGAGAGAGATCCGCAGAGAATCGCCGTTCGAGTTTTCACCATGGATATCTGCTTGCCTCCCACTTTGTCCGACGGGTCAGATTCTATACCTCTCGATGTCCCTGATCATGATTTCTGGATGACTATCGGATTTCTGGATTTCCTACTTAGTTGTTCAAGCCCTGTATTATAAATGATTTTTGATCTAGGTTTGTTAGGGTTGTGGAAATGTCGTCTCTTCTCTTGAGATTTTTATGGTTCTGCATGTCCATCAGCTAAAGAAATCAAGATTGTGGATCAGAACCGAGTTTGGTTCATCACCCTTTGCTTGTATGATTTAACTATTTCCGATTTAGGTTTGTCAGGGTTGTGGAAATGATGCTACTTGAGATTATTAGGGTTCTGCATGCCCCGATCAGCTAAAGAAATCAAGATTATGGGTCCGAACCACTCGTGAATTTGGTTCATTGCCCTTCGCTTGTGTATGAGGAAATGTTGATCCTCTCTCCATTCCATCACACCAGTTGGAACTGTTGCAACCTATAAAGTCTTCTAATTGACCCTTAAGCGACGATTAGATTTGACCACCTCAAATTGCCATGTTGATTAATGATTATGAACATTACTTGATTCGACCCTTAAGTCACGGGTATAAGACCATATGAATTATGTGACAAATTATTCAGTGGCCTGGGGCGTACTCATTAATTCTTGGATTTTACGATTTTCTTCTTGATTTTGTCTATTTTATTGATGATTATTTTATTTTAGTCATCACATATATATTGATTTTGTGTATATGCTTTATATATAAAATCATGTATGCTATAAATTTTATTTTGTGTTTTATGTTTTCAAAATTTTATCGAATGCACTCGTCATGGAACTTTTGGACTTTTCGCGAACTTTGGACTTTGCTTCCTTGCCGATTTATTCTCAAACACGGAATTTGTACCTAGTACGATAAAACTTGAACCATTAGGCCCCTACCATGACTTATTTAGAACCTTATCTACTCATCTAGACTCTTTCCTAACCCATGTGAATTGAATTGGCTTTTTGTAAATTAGGTTGGCCAATCACCACGGGGTGATGTGAACGATTTGGTAAATTACCTCCATCTTGCTTCCTATGTTTCCATCATATGGCAATCACCACGAAGCCGTGTATGTCATTTATCTAGCGGCATAAGGCGTGTGGATTGATGAGACATGTTTCTTGAATAAAGGATCAGTGGTGGAGTAATAGTGGTCTTGTCTCGGGAATTCCTAATAGAATGGCATTCCCACGGATTTCACTGTTCTTCATTGAATTACCTTAGTACACTAATTTCTAATTTATCTTGTGCTCTTCTGGTTGCAGTGCAGTGCATCTGTGTTGTGATTTTCTGTGGAGCTAAATTTGGGAGGGCAACATGGGCCTGTTCTCATTGCAAATTGATTGCATTAGGTTAGCAGGTATTATATTATGTACTCTTCTAGTAGCAGTGTAGTGCATTTGCTTTGTGATTTCTTGTGAGCTATATTTGGGAGGACAAGAGGCGCCTGTTCTCGTGGATAAAATTGATTATATACTCTTCTGGTTGCAGCACAGTGCATATGTGTGTGGAGCTATATTTGAGAAAGCAACAAAGGCCTGTTCTCGTGGGTAAATTGATTGTGTTAGGTTAATAGGGATTATATTTTTGTTTGTATTCATTTCATGATTTTCATCATCACAATATTTGATTCAGTGCCCAAATTCTCACCGTTGTGGCTAGAAATCATAAGCTTTGTCTCGTCGTCCATCATAGTTTTGATTAAAGGACGGTTGAAGGGTTTCTGTATCTTATCTTGGATACATTGATCTGGAAAATGAGGCTGGGTTAGCAGTAAGTTTCAATAAGTAGCTGGGCTATTATGATGACATTTTATCTCTTCCATTAATTCCAATTTTGTTTGTCCCAAGATAGTTAATGACTCGTAGTTTGGAGGGCAGCATCTGTTTTCTGACCTCCCTCGAAATGGTGGGTTGGGTGTAAACCAGTGTTTTAAAAAACGTGCCCAGGGACCCACCACGGGGCATGTCTTTTACGCCCCAATGGTCTGGGTTACGTCCCACTAGAGTTTGTTTCATAGTTGAAAAAAATTATTTGATTGCCACCGTGTGATCTCTTATATGCATTTTACTCTCTTAGACGATGATTATGATATTTTTTTAGAACTAAAGTTCTTTTAAATTGGTTCTATATCATGCATGGAATGATAGAATCTATGGAATATGGACATAAATAGTTTGAATTTTGGTTAGAAACTTAGAATTATATCTTAAATGAAATTGAAGGATATTGACAAGTTCATTTTTATTATCGTTTTTATTTATTTATGATTTATCAACCATATTTATAGGCTTAAATGTTTAATTTGCTCATCATTTTTTTAAAAATTATATATATATTTTTAATCTATTTTTGCTATATATATATATATATATATATATATATATATATATATATATATATATATATATATATATATATATATATATATATATATATAGGGAAATGAGTTCCTATGACATGTCATAGGGAGTACCCTATGACATATGGTGAGGATGATCACCCTATCTTAGATAGGACCCCCGCAAAAAATTGGCTCATTCTAAAACTTCTAGAGGCATCAAATATGATTTTCAATTTAACGGTTAAAATGGATGGCCAATAAAGCTTCTAGCATTTGATGCCCCAAAAAGTTTTAGAATGCTTTGATTTTTTGTGGACATTCTATCTAAGGTAAGGTGATCACCCTCAAAAAAATTCAGCACATTCTAAACATTCTAGCATTACTAATTCACGATATGTCATAGGGTACTCCCTATGACATGTCATAGGAACCCAGCCCTCATATATATATATATATATATATATATATATATATATATATATATATATATATATATATATATATATATATATATATATATATATATATATATATATATATATATATATATAAAGAGAGAGAGAGAGAGAGAGAATACTGGGTATGAGTTGACAGCCCATTTTCTCATTTGGGCTGTCAGCTAACAGCCCTCCGATCCTCATCATCCTGCCATCCGTTTTTTTTTTAAAAAAAAACAATTTTTTTAACAACTATAACCCCCCTTTATCTCTCTCTCTCTCTTGATCTCGATCTCGAGCAGCAGCCCGACCAGCCTTCGCTACTGCCCCGGCTCCCCCTCCAGCACCCCCATCTCCGTTTCCTGCTCCGGCCCCGGCCCTCCGGCGCCGGTCGATCGCACCAACCCCGACCGCAGTTCGACTCCGGCCCTCCGGCGCTTGCTACGGCTCCCCCTTCGGCACCCCCACCTCCGGCGCCGGCCGATCACAGTCCCCCCCTCCGGCGCCGGCCGATCGCACCAACCCCGACCGCACATCCACCTCCGGCGACGGGGTGACGGGATGGCTGTTGGAGGTCGGGGGGTGGCCGGCAGCGGTCGGGTGTCACAGGAGGGGGGGCGCGGCGCTGCCGAAGGGGGTCGGGGGTCGCCGGAGGGGGTCGGGGTTTACCGGAGGGGGTCGGGTCGGTGAGGGTGCTGGAGATCGCTGATGGGGGGGAGGGGTTTGAGTGTTTTAATTTTTTTTCTTAAATGGACGGTTCGTGATCGCCATCGGAGGGCTGTTAGCTGACAGCCCAAATGAGAAAATGGGCTGTCAGCTCTTACCCCGTATTCTCTATAGGGAGTATGGTCCTCCTGACTAGCCAACACGCTAGTCCTCCCTTCAATTCAAGTGCTACATTGCAATTTTTAACCTAGGTTAGGGGTTGGTCAAGGTGGGTTCACCCTTCCTAACAATTATTATGAAAAAAAATTTGAAAAAAAAAATGCCAATTGGCATTTTTAGATTAACCATAGCAAGGGGTATATGCGCTCGACGGTTTACCGTTAAATTTGTCGGCCGTTGATAGGGTTGTTTTTAAGTTTTTCTTTTTTGAATTTTTTTTTAATCATGGTCCAAGTAGAGTGGATTGACCTTCCATTAAAAAAAATTAGTTAAAAAGTACTGCGTGGTACCTAAATATAGGAGAGGACTAGCGTCTTGGCTAGTCGGGAGGACTATACTCCCTAATCTTGGGGTTTACACCCCGCCCCACGGCTGGCAAAACGCTCTGCCTTACGCCCCTGCCTCTGAAATCGCTGGTGTAAACACAACTGACCTTTGACGCTGAGCTCAAACATAGCTGTAATTTTACATTAGTTCACTAATCTACATCAGTACATTAGTGCACTAGTTTAGATGAGTACATTAGTCCACTAGTTTCTGATTCATCTCGCATTTGGAATTCCTAATCGAAGTGGCATGACCTTATATTCCCCTATTCTTTATAGAATTCACATTAGTACGCTAGTTTCTGATCCATCTGGTACTATTATGGATGCAGTGCAGTGTATTTGTGTTTTTGTGGAGCTAGATTTGGGAGAGCACCAAGGGCCTGTTCTCATGGGTAAATTGATTGCATTAGGTTAGTAGGTATTATATTTATGTTACATATTTCATTCTCACCATTTTTTACTTCAGCACCGAAGTTCTTACCGTTGTGGGCAGAAATCATCAGCTTCTCCTCGGCGTCTATCCTTGTTTTGTTTCAAGGATGGTTAGAATGGAGCGGCTGCATAGCGCAATCCTGGAGATGATGAGAGATATATGATTGATACAGAGTCTGTAGAGAATTGAAGGGTCTCTTAGATTGAATGCAACGGGCTGGAAATTGAGGCTAGGTTAGCGGGGTGAGGTTCAATAAATATATAGCCTATTATGGTTGCATTTTTTTGCTCGATATAAAGAAGAAAAACTCACAGGTGGCTAATTTCCTTTGGCTTGTGTGCAGACCTGGCTGGTTGGTTTGCTTCCTTGTTGGCTTTTGTATCTGCAAGGAGTCGGTGAAGAAAGGATACCACATATTGTGTTGCTATTATGGCCCTTGTTTATTAGTTTTGAAATATATCAAATTTATATATACTATTGTTGTGAAGTGCTGAATCTGCTATCTTTATGGTTCAATTCTATGATTCGAGCATTCAATCCATTTTTCTGTTTGTTGAATATTAAATGATGGTTTCTTTCTTTCTTCAGGAAGAAAAATAGCCGGAGGAAGAGGCAGAGGCCTGATTCTATTGCAGAGGCTCTCGCCAAGTGGAAGGAGGTGAACTGCGGATTGGAATCTTCTGAGGATGGCGAGAAACCTATCCGGAAACCACAAGGCAAGGGTTCGCGAAAGGGCTGCATGAAAGGGAAGGGAGGCCCGGAGAACGGCCACTGCGGTTATCGTGGTGTAAGGCAGCGTACTTGGGGAAAGTGGGTCGCCGAGATCCGGGCACCCAACCGTGGCGGCCGTCTGTGGCTAGGCACCTTTCCCACTGCATTGGAAGCTGCCCTTGCCTATGATGAAGCTGCCAGGGCGATGTACGGCCCTTCTGCCCGACTTAACCTCCCTGAAGGCGGCATTCAGCCAGTGGATTCCTCGACCGCTTCAGAATTATGTGTGTCCACCACAGTGTCGCATCTTTTGGTTGCCTCAGCTGTCGAGGAACCTGAAGCCTGCTTTCCAGAACCCGAGGCCGATGATTCGAGAGACATGGGGCCCGAGGCCAAGGTTCAGAAGGTTGGAGCTGGAGATGCGAGAAGCAGAAGCCGCCCCCAACCATCAGCCTCCAGCACTATGCCAAGCATGGGGATGCCCGCTAGTTGTCCTGCTGATATGTTTGAGACCCAGGACATGCTTGCTATTTGTCCTACCGATACGTTCGAGATCGAGGACATGCTTGCGGGGTTCTTTGCTGATCCAGCAGACGAGAGTGAGGACATGCTTGCGGGGTTGTTTTCGTTCCCGGACTCGAGATTAATGTTTTAGATTATTCAGACTTTTATGTCAACAAATTGTTCGGACTCCACAGTAGGTATTGTCTTATAAGTATAAACGCTAGAGCCGATATTAGATTCTTTATGAGAGTTGGTGTCCTTGTTTTCATATACTTGGCTGAATGGTAGACTCCAGGAAAAATAGAGGACACACAAATTCAGAAGAAACCAATAGATGTAATTTTAGTATCATACCAAATTTCAAGCCATGGTCCATAGTGAGGAGATATATTGTTGTTTATGCTTGGGGTTTTAAAAGTGATATAGAACTTAAAAGGGTGTAAAGGACTCACATTGATAGAATAAGCAGTTCCAAGAAGAAAGCTGATGAGTAAGGCACATAGTAGGGGAGGGGATTGAGACTTCAATCCCATCGCAAAGCTCTGTTTGAAAAATCAGAAAAAATTTGGAGAAAGATCAGCAATACTCTCCAAAAATTTGGAGAAAGATCAACGCAAAAAATTGCATGTGTGGTTTACTATTCTTGCAAGACTTGTATGTTTATATCTTGCAGAACATAGATGACCTCCTAGATACATACCTTTATTTGTAACTATTGTGTGATGTTCGGCTGAGTGTACCACCCCCAGCGTATAATCAACAGAAATTTTTTATAGAATGAGGCTTAGTAGCAAATTAAGAACCAGAAAAATTGAATTAGTAATCAATCGCAATTGTCTGCATTGTGCCGCCAAGGCAAGCGGTCACGTGCGAAATTTTATTAGGTTGAGTGTTTCCTTCGTACTACAGGAATCTCCTTATCCATTCCTTGGTGAAAGGGGACTTTCAAACATCACTAACTCGGTAGCCACTTTGGTTTCCAGAACTAGGGCCTACACCAAAACAGACAATTTATAACGGTCAATTAGTAACGGTTGTTACAAAAAGTGTTACAAATATCTGTAACGCCATATTCCTAACGGTTTTTTTATGTTACTAAGCATATTTATAACAGTTGGTTGTGTTACTAAATCCTGATTTTGGTGTAGTTTGTCTATCCTCAGCTCCTCCCTTATTAAAGTGAGCACGACAGAAGCTTCACTAGGCGGTGACCTAAGAAGCACGGATACGGATACGGGATACGGGTACGATACGATACGGGTACGGCGACACGGCAAATCTTAAAAAAGTAGGATACGGGTACGGCTAAGAATACGGCAATAAATTATTATTTTTTAAATATAAATTTTAAATAAAATACTAAATTATTAATTTATAGAACTATTAATTGATAGAATGCATCATAAAGAACATATTCAATATAGAAGCACGGGTTGTTGCATATTCAATATAAACAAAATATTAATTGCTATAATTTATCACTTCTTTTTGAAAAAAAATTAATAAAATTTTCATAATTTGCTCAATATTTTATCATTGCTTTTTATCGATCTTATTGCATACCTGCAGATTCTGGCGGCGGGTTAGAAAGCCTGCAAATGGGGCTGTGAGGGAGAGCAAGAGAGAGAAAGAGAGAGAGAGAGAGGGAGGGAGAGAGAGAGGGAGAGGGAGAGAGAGAGAGAGAGAGATGGGGCTGTGAGGGAGAGAGATGGGTGAACGGCAGACGGCTGCAATCGGGCAGCGGACGGGTACGGGGGGACGCCGGGACGGTGGGAGGCTGTAGTCGGGCGCGGACGGCGGATGGCTGCAATCAGGCGGACAATGAGCGCGGGAGGACACCTGCCTCTCTGCTCTCCCTCTCTTCTCGCACGATACAGAAAACAGGGTGGGGTGGGGTTAAATCTTGGGTAAATTACACATAGACCCCCTATAGTTTGAAAAACATATCACTTGCACGGTTGCACCCCCTCCAGAGGGGGCATTTGTAGAGTTTTAAACATGAGGGGGTGTACGTGATAATCGGTCAAACTACAAGGGTCTTTGTGCAATTTACCCTTAAATCTTTTAGTGTGGGATTGTGGGTTTGGGTTTGAGTTTGAGTTTAACTTTTAACCAAACCCAAACTCGATAACCCAAGCCCAAACCGGTCAGCCGTATCCCGCCGTATCCCGACCTGTATCCCTCCCGTATCCGGCCTGTATCCGGACTGTATCCTGGCATTTTTAAATCCAGAATACGCCCGAAACATGTCGGACACGTATCCGAGTCGTATACGGGCCATATCCGTGTCCGATACGTATCCGGTACGGGTACTTCATGTATTTTGAAGTATCCATGCTTCATAGGCGGTGACAATGTCATTTTCTTCGTGGTGGGTAGAGGAAGCTCCCAAGTGGACCTCTTCCCTTTTGAGGAAGGGACAAGCGAATATACGAGTTTGAGTGGTTGGGTTATGAACTCTCCCCTTAGGTCGATCCAAACACTATAGCACGCTATCCTCCCGAAGTACGAGCGTGTCGCACAGATGTCATTCAAGGGCCCTTTGAAAAAAAATTCCATGTAATTTGAGGACTCACCAAAAATGTATGAAATCTTGAAACAAAGACCCACAAGGTCTATCCAAACTTCATGAGGAATCAGAGGCTCATTGCAACTAACTTCCACCTCTTTCAACTTAACTCGTGACTTTGGCGAGACATTCCTCCCTTTACTTCAAAATATTGGAGACTTGTAGGGTCCTCTCGTTGGTGCACGGTGGTAGATCCCTATGGTCCGCTCATAGGGATTGAGTGGTTGTGCTTCATGGGGATCGAGTGCTTGCGAGTAGAGCATTGAAGCTAGCGGCTACGTGGAATCAGCCGAGGGTGGGAAACTATAGAGTTTAAGCAAATGAGGTTATGGGAAGGTTGCGTTGATGGTGCATGGATACGTCCGGGCAATTTATGAGGGATTCGGGATGTGAATCTCGGTGGAATCCGGGTTTACACTTTGTTTCTCTGCACTTCACCCTTTACTAGTAGATTGCTTGCACATCCGGTATGCCGGATTGGTTTTTCCCTTATTAGGTTTCAACGTAAAAAATTGCATGTGTGGTTTACTATTCTTGCAAGACTTGTATGTTTATATCTTGCAGCACATAGATGACCTCCTAGATACATACCTTTATTTGTAACTATTGTGTGATGTTCGACTGAGTGTACCACCCCCAGCATATAATCAACAGAAAATTTTTATAGAATGAGGCTTAGTAGCAAACTAAGAACTAGAAAAATTGAATTAGTAATCAATCGCAATTGTCTGCATTGTGCCGCCAAGGCAAGCGGTCACGTGCGAAATTTTATTAGGTTGAGTGTTTCCTTCGTACTACAGGAATCTCCTTATCCATTCCTTGGTGAAAGGGGACTTTCAAACATCACTAACTCGGTAGCCACTTTGGTTTCCAGAACTAGGGCCCCTGGTACAATAGCTTTGTCTATCATCAGCTCCTCCCTTATTAAAGTGAGCACGACAGGAGCTTCACTAGGCGGTGACCTAAGAAGCACGGATACGGATACGGGATACGGGTACGATACGATACGGGTACGGCGACACGGCAAATCTTAAAAAAGTAGGATACGGGTACGGCTAAGAATACGGCAATAAATTATTATTTTTTAAATATAAATTTTAAATAAAATAGTAAATTATTAATTTATAGAACTATTAATTGATAGAATGCATCATAAAGAACATATTCAATATAGAAGCACGGGTTGTTGCATATTCAATATAAACAAAATATTAATTGCTATAATTTATCACTGCTTTTTGAAAAAAAATTAATAAAATTTTCATAATTTGCTCAATATTTTATCACTGTTTTTTATCGATCTTATTGCATACCTGCAGATTCTGGCGGCGGGTTAGAAAGCCTGCAAATGGGGCTGTGAGGGAGAGCAAGAGAGAGAAAGAGAGAGAGAGAGAGAGGGAGGGAGAGAGAGAGGGAGAGGGAGAGAGAGAGAGAGAGATGGGGCTGTGAGGGAGAGAGATGGGCGAACGGCAGACGGCTGCAATCGGGCAGCGGACGGGTACGGGGGGACGCCGGGACGATGGGAGGCTGTAGTCAGGCGCGGACGGCGGATGGCTGCAGTCAGGCGGACGATGAGCGCGGGAGGACGCCTGCCTCTCTGCTCTCCCTCTCTTCTCGCTCGATACAGAAAACATGGTGGGGTGGGGATAAATCTTGGGTAAATTACACATAGACCCCCTATAGTTTGAAAAACATATCACTTGCACGGTTGCACCCCCTCCAGAGGGGGCATTTGTAGAGTTTTAAACATGAGGGGGTGTAAGTGATAATCGGTCAAACTACAAGGGTCTTTGTGCAATTTACCCTTAAATCTTTTAGTGTGGGATTGTGGGTTTGGGTTTGAGTTTGAGTTTAACTTTTAACCAAACCCTAACTCGATAACCCAAGCCCAAACCGGTCAGCCGTATCCCGCCGTATCCCGACCTGTATCCCTCCCGTATCCGGCCTGTATCCGGACCGTATCCTGGCATTTTTAAATCCAGAATACGCCCGAAACATGTCGGACACGTATCCGAGCCGTATACGGGCCGTATCCGTGTCCGATACGTATCCGGTACGGGTACTTCATGTATTTTGAAGTATCCATGCTTCATAGGCGGTGACAATGTCATTTTCTTCGTGTTGGGTAGAGGAAGCTCCCAAGTGGACCTCTTCCCTTTTGAGGAAGGGACAAGCGAATATACGAGTTTGAGCGGTTGGGTTATGAACTCTCCCCTTAGGTCGATCCAAACACTATAGCACGCTATCCTCCCGAAGTACGAGCGTGTCGCACAGATGTCATTCAAGGGCCCTTTGAAAAAAAATTCCATGTAATTTGAGGACTCACCAAAAATGTATGAAATCTTGAAACAAAGACCCCCAAGGTCTATCCAAACTTCATGAGGAATCAGAGGCTCATTGCAACTAACTTCCACCTCTTTCAACTTAACTCGTGACTTTGGCGAGACATTCCTCCCTTTACTTCAAAATATTGGAGACTCACAGAGAGTGTAAGTTCTAGTGTGAGTCTCTATCAGATAGCTCGGAGAAAAAGGAAAACCATCCATCAAGGTGGTGGAAGTATAATCCCTATCTGGCATGTCGCCACCCTGGTCCAATTTCTCCGAAATTTTTTTGTTGGTCAAACATCTTCCCATTAACTCATTCAACCTCACAAAGTAGTAGAAGATCTACTAGCGATTCCCCAGATTGATTCCGGCCACCTATAGTACATTTACAGTGAGCTCCGAGAGGGGTACCTGCATCATGGCCTATAGTTTCCTAACACGAAAGACAGTGCTCCCCTTCTTCTCTGGGATTTTACCTACTAGACGATACTCAAGGTCCACTTAGTTTGGCTATCGAACTCATTCCTCAAGTCGTCAATCAAGGATCAATCCTTGCTCTACTAGTATCGAATTTCGCTCTCTTCTATGGACATTTTTTTTTAAAAAAAAAAAATTTCCCCACAAATTCTATATAGCATTGCCTGTGAGATTTTTTTTTTTTTAAATTTTTCAATGTACATATTAACTCTCAAAGATGATGACCTGATTAGCATTGCCCAACAAACTTAAAGATTATTATTGCAGAAACTAACATATAATGGATGTACATACTTGAGATAACTTCCTTGCCTCTCTCCTTGGGCTCCTCTGGCTCTTGTTGTCCCTGCCCCACCTGCCAATGTCACACAATGAAAATCAGGGGGTGAACCAATCACTACCAAGCAAAGACAGTCCTCCGCTTCAATAACTCGTGGACCCTCTTTGGATTGCCTCGTTTATATAATAAAATATTCGAAACCCTTCTAATAAACTCAGGAGGGATGAGGATTAGCACTAAGAGCACCTATGATCAATGTGAAAAAAAAGGGTGAGAAAAAAAAAAGTGAAACCTAATTTCTTGAGATTACAACATGCCCTCTTTGAAAATTTATACATTAGTGCTTTGTAAATCCCATTATTACTTCTCTCTCTAACAAAGAGGGATGAGGACCTAACAGCCAAAAAATCAATGCCAAAGAAGAAATGGTAGCAAGAAAATGACATGCCTTTCAATGTGGGTGAAACCTTTGGAGAGGAGGAGGCTGAGATAGCTTGGTTGAAGAGCATCTCTCCACACACACACAGACACACACACACACACACACAGAGAGAGAGAGAGAGAGAGAGAGAGAGAGAGAGAGAGAGAGAGAGAGAGAGAGAGAGAGAGAGAGAGAGAGAGAGAGAGAGAGAGAGAGAGAGAGAGAGAGAGAGAGAGAGAGAGAGAGAGAGAGAGAGAGAGAGAGAGAGAGAGAGAGAGAGAGAGAGAGGGATCAATGAGAGAGAAAGGGCAAACTCTCTCCTATGAGGTATTATGACTTATGAGTCCAAATACATTGATTTTGGTACGTTTGCCATTTTTGATCACTTGTCGGGCTGGCCTTCGTGCATGCCGTTGGAGGTGCCAGATGTAAACTTTACTGGTAATGGGGAGAGACTCACGAAGGAGTCCCAACAAACAAACCCAGGCACATGAGACATGGGTCCCGCAAGTGAACACTCATAAATTATCCAGCGGAGCCGGTGTATATGCTGACATGGTGGAACGCTCACTCGCATCCAATAGATGTACGGGGGATCTCACCGTCCGTCCTATCACCCCTCGAGTACCAAGACAGTGCATCATAGCCGCACGATGGCACCCATCACGACAGATGCATCGCATTCCCAACTGCACCCCCAAGTGTTTCTTTGATTTCAACGGTGATCCTCATGAGAGAGGTTGGTCCCGGCATCAGTGACTTGCCCGTGATACCGTATGAGATGGTACCACGATTATACCAAAGTTTTTCTCTGTTTGTTGGCTATAAG
This sequence comes from Chamaelirium japonicum, assembly GCA_947650365.1. Classification (NCBI taxonomy): domain Eukaryota; kingdom Viridiplantae; phylum Streptophyta; class Magnoliopsida; order Liliales; family Melanthiaceae; genus Chamaelirium; species Chamaelirium japonicum. The sequence goes on from OX393560.1 coordinate 54,010,907, forward strand.
TGAGCGTTCCACCACGTCAACATGTAGATCGGTTTCACTGAATAATTCCTCGAACCTCACAAGGTTCTTCATACGACTGTGGAGTTTTTTCTTTTCTTTTTTTTTTTTCTTTTTTTTTTTTCTCCTCCTAATAGGATCGCCAACGACCTTGCTTGAGGCCATTGATCCACCAAATGTGACAATGGAATAGTTTTTGAAACCTCCAATGGCCTTCCTTAACCTTGGCCACATTTATTTTCTACTCAAGAGGCTCTTCCCATTTTCTGGCTCGCTTGAGGATCATTAGATTTTATGTAGAAGGTTGTGAGAAGGAAGGCCATTGGAGTATGAGCAAAATCCGCTCATCAAATCTTCTGATGTGGCAAGAATGGCTCACCAAATTTAGAATTTAGCTAGGGAGGCCGTTGGAGATGCTCTAATGCATGCTAAATAGTTTCACCTCTAGACATGCTTTTTAAAAATAATAATAAATAATAAAAATCGAGTTCTTTTTTTTCGGTAGTAAATCCGGTAAAATTAGGACCCTAAATCTGACTACAAATTAAACACCAAAATCCTGTTGGTTGTGTGTTTGAAAACCACACCTACTTCGTAGTATAAGGAATCCAGCAAAGCCCTTTTATTTTTATCTTAAAATTTTGATTATTTAATTTGATGGTTTTAAACACATGTAGGGGATTCTTGGTTGTGTGTTTGAAAATCACACAAAACAAACAAACTTTAGTCTCATATCGGTAAGAGAAAAACCCCCTTATCTATTTAAAAGGAAATTTTCTTTTTCCCCCATTAGTCATCACACAAGAGAAGGAGCTCCACAAACTCACACACGCTCACGCCCCAATCCAAGGAGAGCATAAATTTGCATCCAAGACCGAGGGTGAGGGGTTAGGTGAAATTTAGGGTTTAAAGATTTTAGAGCGGCAAGTCCGCTCAAGAAAACTCACAGGGGTCGATAACAATAATCCATTCTAAGGAACTAGACTTCCAAGGAAGTATCATTCTGTTGCTGAGGTCCTCAAGGAGGGACCAAGGGTGAATATGGATTCAATTACATACTATATATGGGTGCACACCTTCACAAGGCTGCAAATGATATTTTCAAATTTTCATATTTAAAACTTCTAACTTTTTCCCTTTCAAAATTTTATAAGGGGAGGGCTAGGAGCCCTAGCATGGCATTTATCAGAGCATCTCTCAACTAATACCACAACCATAATTTATATTCTAATTATTACAATGTCCAAGTATATTATTACAATGACTGATAACAGAACTATTAAAACGCTACCATTCTAAGCGGCAAGTAGCCTCTCGATAAGCAACTCCTCATAGGCTTACCCTACTGTTGTGGTCCTGAAAAAAAGGATTTCCCGAGGGATGAGTTTATAAAATAAACTCAGTGAATAGTGTCAACCTAAGAAACTCACGACTATCTAAAATCAAGTGCAATAATATAATAGATCTTTAAAGAACTACAATAGATAGTTTTATACGAAACTATGTACAACCAACCCTGCAAGGTACAACTTCAAAGCTGTAAGTCAAAGAATAAGAAACTTGTCTAAGTCTACTAAAAACCACAAGTAACCGGGTGGGGATACGAGAAAAAAAAGAGAGAGAAATGAAAGAAGGAGAACAAGTGTGAACCCCAAGTTTGAGCCGAAACTCCCGAATTGGTCGCGTTACTAAGGGTTCCTTTTTCGCACTAGAGGAACCATTCCTCTCGGTACACGGGATACCGCATCGTGCACAATCTACCCTAGTGGCCAAAAGGGGGGCCTTGGCCTTTCACCACGGGGCACTCCCGCTCAACTTGCTTTCTTGGGGGTCTATCATGATCCCAGGATTATACCACTCCACCTTATTTTCCTACTAAAACAATTAGTGACCTAACCCCATGATCCTCCCTACTCGATTTGGTCTGTATACATCTAGGGGTTCACTTACCTACGATGTGCATGCGGATCTAAACTAAGAGCCAATCAGGTAACAACGTTGCCTCGATACTAGAACAGGTATAGGGAAGATAGAATCAGGGCTTCTGGTCAAATATTTAAAACCACGGCACTAAGGTGCTCCATATAGATTCATCCTTGGTCATGTGACTTAGGATCTTTTAAAACCTTTTATATTTTTTCAGAACTAAAGTTAGTTTACAATATTTTATAAGATAAAATCTCAGCAAGTCTCATAAAATGATTTCATGTATGCAAGTTCAGAGGGTTTCCTTTTAGCAAATTAATATACATAGTAGCCATGATTTTCGAGATTATACCCCATATACATCGATCTATCAAGTTATGAGCATAATCGTGAACATGAACCCAGATGCATATTTCTTAATAACTATGAATGTAATAAGCAGACATGGGTCGCAAAGGTTGAGTATCCCTCACCTTGGTCGGGGTAGCGAATCTCCCGTACCGAACTCCTAAGATGAAAGAATATGAATTCCCGATCTCTAATCGATGCACTCGTACTCTGAAATAGATTCAATGCATGCAAGAGGAAATGTATTAGTACAAAATTATTTAAGACTCTAGATCAGGGTCATGGAAGTCGAGCTGTGCAAGGGGTTTAGGTTTCCTAAGAGCTAGTGGCTTAGGGTCAAGCACGTGCGATCGGCATAACCGAAGGGTCAAAGTTGCTCCTCTTAAAATCAAGGGAGATCCAAGGATTGAAGGCAATACGGTGTTGTGAGGCTCAGAACCCACTTTCTAATGCCGCCACTTTTGCACAAATCAGAAAACACACTTTTCGGTATAGAATTTCCGATTAGGTTTTGGTTGGACTAATGTATCTCAAAGTACTTTTAGTAGCTAGTAACTGGGGGGTGCTCATATAATATAAGCAAGGGTGTAATATTGATAGGGGTGTAATTAAACAAGGTTAGGAGTGTAATTAGTTAAAAATAAATGTGGAATGAATAAAGGAGTACACATGGATAAAATGGGATGGTTCTATCAAGGGGTAACCAAGCCATGCACATGGCCACTGTCTTCTCTTGTATTTCAAAGAGGGATTATAGGGTTTGGGTTTGGCGACCTCGGCCAGAGCCATGGGCTGGCACCCAACTTCAGGCAAATGCTGGGGATATCGGTCATCCAACTAGTGTCGTCGGAACTTGTCGGACCTGCTGGTCCGATCACGAGTTGAGGGAATGCGATGGATAATCATGTGGTTTGATGGAAGTGGTGGATGTGGTGGTTGTTGGGTGTTGCATGGCAGCCAGGTGGTTGAGATGGTCTTGGCAAATGGCAAAGTCATAGATGGTGGTGACGTAGTCATGGATGCAGGAGTGGTCGGATTCGAGGGTTTGGCTACCGGTGGTCTGGGTGGTGTGAGGCGGGGTTGCTAAAGGCGGCACCCCGCCGGGCATTGTCATGCATGGTACATGTTCAGCGGGTGATTAACAGTGTGTTTGACGAGCGGCATGACCACCGTAAGTGGGCTCAAGGAGAAAACGAAGTGAGAGTGGCTCACCATGGGTGGGGCACGAGGATGGGTTGGAGGAAAGACGGATGGAAGGTGCCTCGTCGGAGTCGACACTGGGATGTCATCGATGAGTGTTGCCCGAGCAATAGGAAGGAGTAGGTGGGGCTTGGGACTGCTGCTCCTCCTCCTCTTTCTTCTTATTCTTCTTCCTCTCTCTCTCTCTCTCTCTCTCTCTCTCTCTCTCTCACACACACACACACACACACACACACACACACACACACTCAGTACACCATTTCATCCGATCCCACACTCTTTCTCTTAATGTCTCCCTCTTCCTCTCTTTCCTCTACTCTCTTCCTTACTCGCTGTCTTCTGCTCTCTCACTTTAGTTGTAGTGTGGCATGCGGGGAGCCCAGGTCACTTAAATACAGGGGAAAAGGGGAGGTTACGTGAAGTGTGTGAGAGTGGGTTTGAAATGATGTATGGCCTGGTTACTTGTGAGAGAAACAAGGGATGTAACTTAAGAATGGGTTGACTACAACATTTTATTTGTCATATTATTCAACTAAAAGGCTTCACGGCATAAGCTCAACAAGATGAATAGATTGGTCAGCCCGGGTTTGTGCTTACAAATGGATTGGGTTAGAGTATGGTCCAAAACCAATATCACAACCTAAATAAGAAGTATTCATTACCACACAAGAGAGTTTACTTGGAAAACTCTTGCCGACACGAGTTCAATTAAATGAGATTCATCATGATCTGACAACCCGATTATTATCTCTTCAACCGAGTGCCAATTTCACTGTCGGACGATTGTGGGTGCAAATTTTGGCAAAGAGTTCTACAAACCGCAGGACCCACCGGTCCTGCCTGGTGGGCCCACAGAGACAACCACGGGACCCACCGGCCCTGCCTGGTGGGCCCACAGAGACAATCACGGGACCCACCGGCCCTGCCTGGTGGGCCCACAGAGACTACAGCGGGACCCACCAGCCCTGCCTGTGGAATCCACAGAGACTACCGCGGGACCCACCAGCCCTGCCTAGAGAATCATCCAGAAACGACCAGAAAATTGCCATTTACCACCGGACTTCCTCTCAGGAAATCCTATAAATAGCAGAGCCTTCAGAAGGAGAAAGGATCTCAGTTCCAAAACCCAGAGCAAAAATCCAAATCTCAGAACCAGAAATAGAATTCTGAAAATAGATCAGTGCCATCAGTTGACATCCATTTCAAAACCAAAGCTCTGGGATTTTCAGCTTCCCATCCTTCAACTCTCCTCGATCTTCTTCTTATCTCTGAAGAGATCGGAGAGACTACAATGACACTCGGCCTATCGAGGTCACTTCAAGAAAAGTGTTAGTGAATTCGGGTTGCTCCCTATAGCACGGAGACATAGGCTTCGGCTGAACTCCGGGATCACTCATTGTGTCAACCTTCTTTCTGATTGTATCTCTCTCTATTCGCACCTCAGAAGAGCTAACTCAAAGTCACTAAGGCACCAGCCTTCAAGCATACCTTCCAATCAATAGATCGATCAACGATCTTCGACTCAACTACAATTGACTGGTGAGGTGAAGTATTCGGATCGGCACGAAGATTTCTTCCCCACAGTTTGGCACCGTCTGTGGGATCAAGCAAGAAGCCAAGTCCGCTCTACAACTATTAGATCGATTGAGCAGACAACCGATCTAGAAGGTCAGACTTCCTAGCCCCCTTCGGTTGAGCAGACAACCGTTAGGACGTTGGCATTCTCGTTGCACCCTTCGCTCTTTAAATGGTGAGGACGAAGCATCAGGGTCAACCAGAAGGAAGTAACACACGTCAACCTTGTCCGAGACTCGATCAATGAGTCAACGGCTCAATTTTGGACAGCCCCTTGCTGTCCCCGAAGTGGGGGGTTCGCTCAGGCAGTGGAAGATCAGTCGATCGATCGATCGCACCACTTCCTCTACAATCAATTGGGCAGACTGCCCCTGCTCCTGCTGAAGACCCTCCATCGACTTACCAAATCTCGGTGATCGACTATCAACTTCTACAACTAGCCAAGCAGAATGTCGCCCTCACTGCTGAAAGGGATGCTCTCAAGAAAGCAGCCTCCGAAGCTGGGATTGCTCTTCCTATCCCCTCAAATAACGAGAGGGTTGACTTACCATGACAATCGATCCACTCCGAGCCATGGAGATCAGTGGGCACTGCTGCCCTTGAGAGGATTCGTCACGACCCGACTCCCTCTGCTGCCCCGTGGAAGTAGAGCGTTTGGGATCACATCGACGATGAGTCCTCCCAATCCTCTTCCGGTCGCAACTGTGACAGGAGGGCACCTTCAAAGCCCGATTTATCAAGGAGGCACCAGATGAAAGGGGCGCCCTCAAAGAGTAGAGCTTCTCCATCCATCCCGCTTCAATGGGGAATCGGATCGGACCTTCGTTACCGACTCCAACCGGCTGATACTCAGAGGCCTGAATAAGACCTCGCGATCTTGCCTCTTGACCTGCATCTAGGTCGGGGGCATGGTCGTAGGGACGGATATTCCTCTGCTGGATCTCTCCATCGGAGCCTGTTCGAGTTGACATTTCCAAGAGGATGGAGAACTCCCACTCTCCCCAAATTCCATTGCCTCAAAGGAGATCCAACTCTCCATATACTCGCCTTCAAGCAAGCTCTGATGCCACACGAGGAAGAAAACAACGTACTCTGCCACACCATCGCCGGAAGCCTCGACGAACCTTTCCTCGACTGGTACCATAACCTCCGGGCTGGATCCATCACCTAGTTCGGAGTTTTGGCTAACCATTTTGTGCAGCACTATCAGCTTAACTTGAAGCAAGAAAAAAAGCTTGACTCCCTCTATCGGCTGAGGATGGGTGCTGACGAGAGTCTCCGCAGCTTCACAAGGAGATTCCGTAACGAGCACACCGCCCTCTCCGGAAGGCATTTGGACGATGAGGCTATTATGCTAGCCTTCCAGAATGCTCTCCGTTTCGATCTCCACATCTACAACGACTTCATTCGCAACCCTCCTCCTTCTCTGGGTTCAATGTTTGATCGGATCCAAAGAGAGATTGAAGTCGAAGACGATCAAGTTGCCCGAAAAGGGCGAGAGACGTAGAGGTGACCCGCCGAAAGAGAAGCCCCAAATTATGTTGCCAAAGCTCACAACGCAGAGGCAGTAGTTCCCCCTGCAAACAAACGGTCAAGGAACGACGGACGCCGATCTCCCCCGAAGAAGACCACTTTTACCGAGTGGAATCTACCGATCGAGCAAATCCTCGATCGCATTCAACACGAAGAATTCCTCCGGAGGCCTAATCCTCTGCAACCCGACACCAAAGTCACTGCAGATAAAACAGTTTACTACGACTTTCACCGCAGTCACGGCCATCCTACCGACAAATGCTATCGGTTGAGATACCATCTCGACGACCTACTACGCGAAGGCCATCTCCAAGAGTTCGTCAAGGGCGGACAAGATCAACGTCGAACCTCCGCAAAAGGGAAAGAGGCTTGCTGGGTCTATCAAATCTCTTCCAACCGATCATCCATCACCGTGAGTGCCAACGTCTTTGGCATTCACGGGTCATTACACAACCAAGCGCTAACCGGGAAGGAAGTTGATCGACAAATTCGACGCATCTTCCACGTTCGCTCTGCGGTGAACAAGGAAGATACCTGGATCGAGAAGCTCGTCAAAGGCTTAGCTTGGCCTTCCATCGTCTTCAATGACTCCGATCTTCAAGGAGTTCATATTCCACATCGAGACCCCCTGGTCCTTAAGCTCATCATTGACAACAGCACCGTCAATAGCATCCTGATTGACACCGGGAGCTCGATCGATATTATGTTCTAAGATTGCTTCAAACGTCTAGGACATAAATACTCGAGTCTTGAAGTCGTCCCGACGGTGATCACGGGCTTCAACGGCAACCAAAGCATCATAATGGGCGAATCAAGATTCACCCTCGACCTTAGCCGAGAAACTCGAGTCTCGGTAAGGTTCGCGATCGTCGAGGGAACATCCAACTACAACATCATCCTTGGTCGACCGTTCCTGTACCAGATCAATGCCATCTCCTCTTCTTACCATCAACTTCTTAAGTTTGCAACAGGAGAGGGCATTGTTTGCATCCGAGGAGACCAACAAGCCGGGCGATCATGCGAAGCGGCTGCGGCAAGAACAGACCGCAAGATAAATCTTGCTACTCCAAAGCGACCACGAGATGAAGCTGGTCCTTCTTCGAAATAGCAATCAAAGGAGATCCCACTGTCCGAGCCCCCACCGATCGAGTGGGAGGCTTCGCCTTCAATTGAAGAAATCATCCCAATCAACATCGGCAGTGGAGATCTCCCTCAAGAAACATTCATCGGTACCGATCTCAGTGACGCAGAAGCGCGAGACATGGTATCCTTCCTTCAAACCAACATCGACATCTTCGCCTGGTGCTTCGAAGATATGCCTGGGATCAATCCAGATGAAGCTTGCCATCGGCTCGCAATCAAAGAAGAAGTGAAGCCTGTCAAACAAAAGCCATGCGCAATCCGACTAGAACTACAAATTACAGTTCAATAGGAGATCAGTAAGCTACTCGCAGCAGGCTTCATTCGTGAAGTAGAGTACCCTACTTGGATCTCCAATATAGTTGCTGTCCCAAAGAAGAACGGGAAGGTCAGAGTGTGCATCGACTTCACCAACCTCAACAAGGCTTGTCTGAAAGATATATTTCCCATGCCAAGGATAAATAGGCTCGTCGATGCCACTGCTGGCCACGAGCTATTGTCTTTTATGGATGGATACTCTGGGTACAATCAAATTCCGCTTCACTCGGATGATCAAGAGAAGACATGTTTTGTGACTGACCGGGGACTTTACTGCTACAATGTAATGCCCTTCGGCTTCAAGAACGCGGGATCTACCTATCAAAGGTTAGTCACAAAGATGTTCGAAGATCAAATCGGACAAAACGTTGAAGCCTACGTCGACGATCTCCTCACCAAAAGCTCCAATCGGGGAATCCATCAATCCGATCTGACAGAAACGTTCCAAATCCTCTGAAAGTACCGCATGAAGCTCAATCCAGCCAAATGTGCTTTCGGAGTTCAATCGGGCAAGTTTCTAGGTCATCTTGTGACCAGGAGAGGCATCGAAGCCAACCCCGACCAAATTCGGGCTATTCTGGATATGCCATCACCTACAAATCGGAAGGAAGTTCAATGCCTCACTAGAAAGTTAGCAGCCCTCAATCGGTTCATCTCGAAGTCTTCCGACAAATGCAAGCCACTCTTCGACAAGCTACGAAAGGCGGATACCTCTGGGTGGAGTCCCACCTGCGAAGAAGCCTTTCAAGACGTCAAGAGATATCTTGTGCGAGCTCCCATCCTAACAGCTCCACTCCCAAAGGAAGACCTCTGGCTCTATCTTGCCGTCACCGACCAAGCAATCAATGCGGTCTTGGTTAGCAAAAGAAAAGACGTCGAACACCCGGTCTACTACATCAGCCATACGCTTCTTCCGGCTGAGACCCGCTACTCAAAGACGGAGGTCATACTGGCCTTGCTCACCGCATCGCATCGTCTCCAACCTTATTTTGTTTCCCATCAGATCACAGTCATCTTATAACACCCACTCAAAGATATTATTGACAAGGCGGGTCGAGCTGGTCGAATGACCAAATGGGTGATCGAGATGAGTGCTCTTGGGATCCAGTTCGAGCCTCACACTTCACTCAAAGGGCAGGCAATCGCAGACTTCCTGGCTGACTTCCCAGTTGAAGACCCCATAACGTAGGAGGAAGATGTCGACATGCGCCAAGAAGACGAAGAGGAACTTCCACTCGGTCTGACTGCAAGGACCAATCCAAACCTTGAGGCTCCTACCACTACACCAACTCAATGGAAGCTTTACACTGATGGAGCTTCAAGCGCGATCGGTTCAGGAATTGGGATAGTCCTAGTATCCCTTGAACTTGATCATCTTCAGAAGGCCATTCTCCTCGGATTCAACGCCACCAACAATAAAGCTGAGTACGAAGCACTCCTCTCTGGACTTGAAATTGCTGAATCCCTAGAGGTAGATCGACTCATCATCTACAGCGACTCTCAGCTAGTCATAAGGCAGATCAACGGGGAGTATACAACACGAGAAGAAAGGATGCATCATTACTTGGCCCTAGTGCGACGTCTTCAATAATATTTTACTAGCACTGAGTTCGTTCAAATCCTAAGGGCAGAAAATCGAGAAGCAGATGCCCTAGCCAATGCTGCCTCGGTTCTTGGAGATTCGCTCGGAGAAAGACAAATACAAATCGATTACCAAGAAGTGCCCAAGACCACCCCCGAACAACAGATCGTCACCACTATAGAAAGATCTGGGGGTGGAGAACAACTGGCCTCGAACCTTACCACGACAAATGAGCTAGAAGATTGGAGACAGGCAATCTTCGACTTCTTCAAACATGGCAAGGTGTCCGAAGATCCGATTCAAGCCCGCAGACTTCAAAGAAAGCTTCCATGCTATAGTCTCCAACGAGAAGATCTATATTTCAAATCACACAACGGTATGCTGCTCAAATGCATTGGCCCCCTACAAGCAAAAGAAATCTTAATCAACATCCATTCTGGAGCCTGCGGGAACCATTCAGGAGGAAGATCTCTTGAAGCCAAAACAAAGCTGCAAGGATACTACTGGCTAACAATGGCAAGGGATGTTCGATCACCAAGTGGTTCAAAGATGCGAGCCTTGAAAAATACATGCTCGAGCTATCCATCTTCTGGCAGATGAACTCCATCAATTAACAAGTTCATGGCCTTTCCATCAGTGGGGGTTGGATTTCTTAGGTCCTTTCCCACTAACTCCGAGCAAGAAGAAGTATATGTTGCTGGCTACAGATTACTTTACCAAATGGGTTGAAGCAGTGCCCCTCTTTTGAGAGACTGACGATGAAGTCATCAAGTTCATCAGATATAACATCTTCTCGAGGTTTGGTACCCCTCAAATTCTTGTTGCTAACAATGGAGCACAATTCGACCCTGACAAGTTCCGTGAATTCTGTCTCAACAACGGGATCAAACTTTTCTACTCAACTCCAAGGTACCCCCAGTGCAATGGTCAAGCCGAAGCTTCCAATAGAACTATCCTTGGTCTCCTCAAGAAGAAACTCGATGACAAGAAAGGATTATGGGAGCAAGTCCTACCTGAAGTTCTGTGGGGCTATCGAACCACTCCAAGAAGATCAACTAGGTTCTCACCCTTTCGCCTGACATACGGGTCAGAGGCAGTGCTCCCAACAGAAAACATATCAAGTACTCTGAAGACCAGAGCAGTAGAAGAAGGGGTCAATGAAGATCTTCGAGTCAATGATCTAGATTTCTCTGAAGAACTACGAGACCAAGCAACCCTTCGTGTTGCCAAATATCAACAGAGGATCAAGCGAGCCTACGATCAGAAAGTCTACAAGAGGCAGTTCCCAATTGGCAGCCTAGTCCTCAGAACAATTTTCTACAATACCAAAGAACACAGTAGCGAAAACCTAACTCCCAACTGGGAAGGTCCATATATCGTCGAATCAGTAGGAGGCAAAGGATCATATCGACTGATTTCGCCAAAAGGAGATAGACTACCACGGGCTTGGAATGCTAGACATCTCAAGATGTTCTATCTGTGATGTAAATTCCATGATGAATAAAGATTGCTTGCAAATGTTCGTCTTCTCAATTCAAGTTCTGAAGCAGTTTCAAGTTATCTACGTTCAAGTTCTAAATTATCTGCATTCAAATTACCAGGTCGTTTAACAAGTTTGGGTGCTTGAGTTGCGACTCAACCCCTTACAGGCAGATGTTAAACGGTTTCGGGTTGTAATACAAAACAACCTTCAAGTTTACTGGGTCAATTTAACAAGTTTGGGAGCTTGCATTGTGACGCAATCCCTTACGCACAAATGTTAAATGATCTTCAATTGCAATAATATCGTCTAACAAGTTTGGGTGTTTGAGTTGCGACTCAACCCCTCACATACAAATGTTAAACGATTTCAAGTTGTGTTACAACACAACCTTCAATTTTCAAGTTACTTAACAAGTTTGGGTGATCGAGTTGCGACTCGGCCCCTAACGTTCAAGTGTTTAAATATATTCAAACATTCCAAGACCATCCAGAACACAAACATTCAAAAAAGATCAATACAAGAGACATGCAATTCTCAAACACCCGAAAAGTATCTTTATTTCTCAAAAAAATTTCTGAGTACAGGAGTGAGCTTCTATATGTGAAGAGTTTACAGATACAACAAAAGAAAAGAGATAGAGTACTTCAGGGTTTGGCTACACTTGGGGCACGCGATCTCTCCCCTTCGGATCCACCTCGAGCCTTGCTCGTTGCAGATGCCTTCGAAGATTGGACGCCACTAGCATAAACCCTAAGAGCCTCTACCACTTTCTCAGTCGTTGATCTGAAGCTCTCGCATTCAGCACGTGTATGCTCCAGCTCCTTCGTGAAGGCCTCCTCCTTGGCAGCGAGCGTGGCTTCCTTGGCAGCAAGTTGAGCCTTCAGCTCCTTTATTTCAATTGCGCACTCGACGGACATAGTCTCTATCTTGAAAAATCTGTTCTTCAATTCTTCAAGCTCGTGACCCTGAGACACATAATTGTCGAGCCATGATTTGCTCTCGATCTTTTCCTTGCGGAGGGCTTCTTTGCTGGCTTTCAGAGCTTCCTTCTTATCAGTCAGAAGCTCCTTCAGCTTGGCCTTCTCTTCGTTAGCGGCCTCCAGGTCAGTCGTTAAATGAGAGACCTCAGATGAAGCCCCCCGCTCTCCGACCTTCTTGAAAAGCCGCGTAGCGAACTTCAGGACAGCTGAGTTCTGCAAACAAGCAAGAAGAGTTAGAAACATTTCTGAAGATACAATTCAACAATCAAGTCAAGCTGATGCACTTACCACGACTTCTAGCCTATCGTAGGCTTCTTTGATCGTAGCCTCCAGAAGATTGCAAAGCTTCCGGATGACTGGAGTTGGATGGTTGATATCAACCTCACCCAAGTCCTTCAAAAACTGAGCCGTGCCAGCAGGAGTATCTGCAATCAACACAGAAGTTTGAACATTCAAACAGTTAGAATATTTCAAATGACAATAACAATGCAGTCAAGGAAGGAAGTTAGCAAAGGTACCTGTGGCCTCGACTCGAGGTGCTTTACCCTTCCCCCGATCGGAGCTCTTACTCCTGGGGGTCGACTTCTCCTTGACGGGGGTTGTCTCTGGCGGAGGTTGGGGAGTCCCAGCCTCGACGCGGCTCCCTCCCTCTACTTGTGCGGGGGAAGGGACACCCCGAGGAGGAGTGATCTCCCCTCTTCACGCTGCCCGCCAGGTTGCTCGAGCCTAGCCATAATGGCAGCCATTTCCTCAGCCACTTGGGCGGCCGAAGGACGCGACGAGAGCGGAGGTTGCACAACCTCCAAGTCTCCGCTTGTAGTAGCACCCTCGAGGCGAAGAATGCTCGGAGGTATTTGGTCAAGGGGCGTGGGGTTGCTTGGCATGGGGTTGCTTGCAACCCCATCACTCCCCGAGAACTTAATCTTAAAGCACGTTGGGCACTTCTTCAACTCTTCGAAATGGTACGTGGGCTGCACCGTCGGGCCGTCACCCACAGCATCCATCACGTCTTCCATTCGACGGGCCTTAGCCTCATCGATGGGGACGGGTTGAGACTCCTCATCCCCCCCTTCTTCGCCACCACCAGTGGGGGTGGGAGGAATTTCTTCCTCACCACCCCCATCTCCATCTCCTCCGCCGCCGCCGTTGTCACCTCCCGCATCGTCATCGTCATCATCATCATCATCGCCGCCGCCATCATCACCGTCGTCATCATCATTTTCACCCTCCTCTTCTCCTTCCTCGCCTTCTTCTTCTTCTTCTTCTCCCTTTCCTTCTTCTTCTTCTCCTCCCTCTTCTTTTTCTTCTTCTCCTTTTCCTTCTTCCTCTCCTCCCTCTTCTTTTTCTTCTTTCTTCTCTTTTTCCTTCTCCTCGATGAAGACCTTCCTCTTCTTCACCTGGCCTCTGCAGTTTATCACCAGCTTCTCCTCTGTGGGCAGACGACGCCTGGCCCCATAAGCTTTCTTCTCAACCCGGATAGTTCTGACGATCTTGCCCGATTGAGGATCCTCCTCATAATCGGAGTACAAGACCTTGTTATCTTCATACCGGGCCTGCAGTCGATGGAGGAGGTTGGCATTGCCGTGCCTGACCGGGCAGTTCAAAAACTGCTTCCACGATCGGGTGCCGCACGTCAGCTCCAAAAAGATATTGTCCAGGGCCCCGACCCGATCGGACGTCCAAGCAAAGGCTCCTCCAGCAGAGTACAACTCGATCTCTTTGTGCACCTGATTCCGTGGAGTCTCAGGCACTGATAGAGGGGTCCACGCATCGAAAACCGATATCGGCCAGTCGGTGTAGAGCTTGTCGGAGCCGACGGTATCGACGATCGGGCGAAGAGCGGAGATGCCGGTCAGATTGAAGAATGGGCTATCCTTCCTCGAAACCCACTTGTAGTGGTAGAAGAAATAGCCCAACTTGATCCTGGCCACCGTACCCTCAGGGATGCTGGAGTAGCACGCCTTGAGCTCCTCCTGGAAATCAGACTCCACGCGGCAGAAGGTGTAGATGATCCTCCATGTGTTCCCAGAAATCTGTCCGGGGCAAAGCCCTGAAGTATTCAACAGCCTCGCAGTGAACGGCAGCAGTGGGAGGCGCAGTCCGCAATTCAACTGGCCGATAGTAACTATCGTCCCCATCACTTGCTCCTTGCTGGCCATCGAAGTGAAGACTGTCCGCTTGTCGATGCCAAATACGGATTGGACTCCAGGAAGAGATGGTCGGACCTTCCCCTCTGTGAAGCAAGCAAGCAGCTTCTGCCACTTAGCCCTCTTCACATCGGTGAGCTTTCCACCGATATTGTACTCATACTCGGGCTCCTGGGACAGCGGCATCAAAGGCCCCAGAACGAAGCTTGCCTTGGGGATGTGCTCTGGCCTTGACGGTGCAGAAGCAAAACCCACTCCCTTGTGCCTCTTGCCAAGCTCACCAAGGGCGCCTTTGCCTTTGCCTCTGCCTTTCTGCACGGGCGACTGCGGAGCCCTTCCTCTTCGAAGGAACCAAGTTCTTGATCTTGATGGGGCCAGAAGAAGATGCCATTTCAAAACTGATCGGGAGAGCGAGAAACAGAACTCCGAGAGCAAAGAGTTCTGGAGTTTGAAAAATTCTAAAAGCGTGAGGCAAAAATGAATGCAGAATGAGCTTATGTACCCCGAAGAAATTGGCGCGGAAACCAACAAGACACGTGGCATCACTCGGTCAAATCCTATGTTTTTGAAGGGACATGTGGCATCAATCTGGGGCAAGCGCAAATCCAGGCGAAACGTCGGAACCAGACGAAACGTCAAACCAGATGAATCACCGGTCCAAGAGAACCGTTGGTCCAAGTGAACCGCCGGTTCAGAAGAATCACCGGTCCAGGCTCAAACCGAGAAATAGACTTCGCACATTTTTGAAGACTTTACCCGTTCGATAGGCAGACGAACTGGTAATTTACCAAAGGATCGGGCAGAATACAGGCTCTTTTGCCCGATCATTTTAACCTTGATTGGTTGAACTTAACCGATCGGTCAACCTTGACCGATCGGTCAAGTTCAACCGATCGGTCGAATTTCTACCAGATCGGTCAAACTTTGATCGATCGGTCAAAATTCAACCGATCGGTCGAATTTCTACTGGATCGGTCAAAAAACTTGGTTTTTTGCCATATCACTTCAACCTCGACCGGTTGAATTTAACCGATCGGTCAACTTTGACCGATCGGTCAAATTCAACCGATCGGTCGAATTTCTACTGGATGGGTAAAAAAACTTGGTTTTTTGCCCGATCACTTCAACCTCGACCGATTGAATTTAACCGATCGGTCAACTTTGACCGATCGATCAAATTCAACCGATCGGTCGAATTTCTACTGGATCGATCAAAAAACTTGGTTTTTTGCCCGATCACTTCAACCTCGACCGGTTGAATTTAACCGATCTGTCAACTTTGACCGATCGGTCAAATTCAACCGATCAGTCGAATTTCTACTGAATCGGGCAAAAAGCTTGGTTTTTTGACCGATCACTTTGACTTCGACCAGTTGAACTTAACTGATCGGTCAACTTTGACCGATCGGTCAAGTTCGACCAATCGGTCGAATTTCTACTGGATCGGTCAAAAAACTATGTTTTTTGACCGATCACTTCGACCTCGACCGGTTGAACTTAATCGATCGGTCAACTTTGACCGATCGGTCAAGTTTGACTGATTTATCGAATTTCTACTGGATCGGCCAAAAAACTGTATTTTTTGACCGATCACTTCGGCCTCGATCTGTTGAACTTAACCGATCGGTCAACTTTGACCGATCGGTTAAGTTCGACCGATCGGTCGAATTTCTACTGGATCGGTCAAAAAACTGTGTTTTTTGACCGATCACTTCGACCTCGACTGGTTGAACTTAACCGATCGGTCAACTTTGATCGATCGGTCAAATTCGACCGATCGGTCGAATTTCTATTGGATCAGTCAAAAAACTGTATTTTTTGACCGATCACTTCGACCGCGACCGGTTGAACTTAACCGATCGGTCAACTTTGACCGATCGGTCAAGTTCGATCAATCGGTCGAATCTCTACTGGATCGGTCAAAAAACTGTGTTTTTTGACCGATCACTTCGACCTCGACCGGTTGAACTTAACCGATCGATCAAGTTCCACCGATCGATCAAAATTGACCGATCGATCAAAATTGACCGATCGGTCAACTTTGACCGATTGGTCAACTTTGATCGATCAGTCAGAAATTGACCGATCAGTCCTTCAGTATCGATACTCAATGAACTTCTCTGCTCTCATTACAGGGGGTAGTTAGTTTTTGCACCAAGAATCCAAGCTAGCCAGCGTGGTCTCTAGCTAAACTTGGAGGGGGTAATTATGGGTGCAAATTTTGGCAAAGAGTTCTACAAACCGCAGGACCCACCGGCCCTGCCTGGTGGGACCACAGAGACAACCACGGTACCCATCGGCCCTGCCTGGTGGGCCCACAGAGACAACCACGGGACCCACCGGCCCTGCCTGGTGGGTCCACAGAGACTACAACGGGACCCACCAGCCCTGCCTGTGGAATCCACAGAGACTACCGCGGGACCCACCAGCCCTGCATGGAGAATCATCCAGAAATGACCAGAAATTGCCATTTACCACCCGACTTCCTCTCAGAAAATCCTATAAATAGCAGAGCCTTCAGAAGGAGAAAGGATCTCAGTTCCAAAACCCAGAGCAAAAATCCAAATCTCAGAACCAGAAACAGAATTCTGAAAATATATCAGTGCCATCAGTTGATATCCATTTCAAAACCAGAGCTCTAGGATTTCCAGCTTCCCATCCTTCAACTCTCCTCGATCTTTTTCTTGTCTCTGAAGAGATCGGAGAGACTACAGTGACACTCGGCCTGTCGAGGTCACTTCGAGAAAAGTGTTAGTGAATTCGGGTTGCTCCCTATAGCACGGAGACGTAGGCTTCGACTGAACTCCGAGATCACACATTGTGTCAACCTTCTTTCTGATTGTATCTCTCTCTATTCGCACCTCAGAAGAGCTAACTCAAAGTCACTAAGGCACCAGCCTTCAAGCATACCTTCCAATCAATAGATCGATCAACGATCTTCGACTCAACTACAATTGACTGGTGAGGTGAAGTCTTCGGATCGGCACGAAGATTTCTCCCCCACAACGATAACTCGATAGACCGTATACACAGTTCTGTAAATCGACCAACTTATGTATCTTCTCACACATACATTGAATCATGGAGTATAAAGCGTTGTTGCAAAGTTATCACAAATCTTGACAATGTGGACGCATAATATGCTATAGGACATGTAATTAAGCCAGAAAATAATTTCGAAGAAATAGTTTGATAATATATAATATATATATATATATATATATATATCATAATAATAATAATAATAATAACAATGAATCCATGTTTCCTAACACAGTCGCAACATCATATGGCGCACACATTAGTGATATAAAATAGATAATAAAGGCTAGGGGTACTACATACACGCGCGCACATGCGTCTCGAGCCGAGCCGGGGCTAGGCCAGGCTTGGGCTTGGGCTAGGTGGCGCATGTGTGCACGTCCGCGGATTCGGACACAATAGTCACTCCGAAATGGGTTAACCCGCACCTGCATTATTTTTGTTTTTATTTCTTTCCCCTAAATGTTTTTATTATTTTTCATTTTGGCTACTAGACGTTACTGCATACTAGCTGTTACGAGAATGCTCTCTGCAAGCTGTAACATGTGGAATAAATGGGATTGATCGCACCCCATAAACTGCTCTCCTCTTTCTATCTCCTATTAACTGCCCGAGGCCTTTATAAGGCTCAATGCAATCATAGAGAAGGTACACTCCGAAAATCAGAATTACTCTATGTTCTCTCTCTCTCTCTCTCTCTCACACACACACACATTCAAAGTTGTGATGTCCCTTTGCTTCGAGAGAATCTCTTCTATTGCTTTCGAGTCGCTGGGTTCCTAAAAGTTGTTCAAAGTTTGCAAAGTCTTCTTGAAGCCGTGCCGACGAGAAGGAGGTCGCCTAATCGGGGTTATTGTATCTCCGAGATCCATTGCCACGGACCCGCACGAGGGGTGGCAATAAGATTCTTGGGACAATGCTTAACGTGATTCGACCATCAGGCCAGCATTTCTAACTCTATTATTTTGCTCTTACTAGATCTATAAAATTCAATTTACATCTAATACAAAATAATTAGCGATCATCTAGATAGAATTTCTCTCTTCTAGAAAAGTTCGGCAAGGTAAATGACGGTTTCATAGAACCCGCTTTGCCTTGGCAAACCATTTCTAAAAGAAACTTATGATTTGTCTTTGCTTACGAAATAGTTTTTCTTAATAAAATATTTTATTTATTAAACGTTTTGCCATCAATAATTTGATTTATGTCCTAAAATTGCTAGTTTAGAACGATTAAATTTCCAATAAATCAATGTATAGGATATATAAAAACCCTTAACCCATCAGTTTTAAAACCTATTTGAATTAGTTTCCAATAGTCCCTGTTTTCACATTGTTCTTGCTTCGATTTTACTATGGGCCCTAGCTTATTCTTTATTATTATTATTATTATTATTGCAAAGAGGGTGTGTGTGTGTGTGTGTGGGGGGGGGGGGGGGGGTTCACCACCAAACCCCTACGACCTACCAAAGCTCGATGAAATCTACAAACCACGCCACCTGAAGAAATCACCACAGATCGACACATGGACACAAAGCCTCGTCACACCTGCGGGAGACCAAGACTCCACAACCCGACGCAACCAAAACAACCATCGCCACACCGGCGAAAAAGAAGGATGCACAAGGCCCCCAAACACAACGTACACAAACACCACCGCCACACCTGATGAAAGACATGTATCGCCAACTTCCTAAAAAAGAGAAAAAAATAAACACCAAAATACAACCAAAGCAGAACCGCCACCGGCTCCAAAGGAAGGCCAATTGCTAGCTTCTTGGGTACAGTTGATGAACCATGAACGAACCCCGATCTGCTGCCGATCCATCTGCCGTTGCATCGAACTATCGGGATCTGGTCAACCGAGCAGAGAAGGGGATCTAGAGACCCAAGGTTGGAACATCCGCCACCGGCCGACCAGGGTCCAGATCTGCCACTCCGATTGCAACCGGCAAGCGGCCGCTACCCCGACACCGACCAGTGGCCGTCGAACTGAGCACGAGGTCGCTTCCCCGACACATAGTGGCGGACTTAACTTATTCTTTGATAACACAGTTGTGAACATACTTGCCATTTGTTTTTCTCTGTTTTGCATTGTCCCAACTTAATTCATTCTTTGGCCATCAGCTCCCGAATAAATTTGTACCGATGAACATCTTTATGTTTTATTCTCTCACTAGTGCATGCCCGTGCCTGTCGGTACTGCAGCTGGCCGCCTTCGGCGGCAACACATCTTCCGGCACTACAGCGGGCCGCCTTCGACGGCAATACACCTGAACGCCTTCAGCAATAAAACACTTTCGACGATAACACCGGCATTCATAGGGACACCTATTTTCTCGCCCGTGCCGATTGGCACAAAACGGGCGCCTTTGGCGTGATCAACTCCCCCTCCCTCAATAATTGATCAATCACAGCTATCTCTATTCGAACGGATTCCTTGAGATCAACCTAATGGTTTGGGGCGGCCAAAATTTCAGCAGGCGGGTTTATAGCTGTTGATGCAAACAACGATCACGGGATGAACGATTAGGTTTACTGCAGTTTAAATGGGCCGGGATTTTAGGGGTTTAGTGCAATATAAACGGGTCAGGATTTGAAACGAAGGGGAGGGAGTTGGTTTACGAGGAAATAGAGATTGTGCATTGATTTTTGAACGAATGGTTAGATATATTTGGTTCATTTTTGTCCAGTCAGCTTGTCCTAGTTAGCGTCCATTTTGTCTAGTCAGCACAAAACCAACTTGCCATGTTATATAGATGGACGATGGATTTTTTGGTAAGTTTTTTCTTGGGTGGTGTTGCCTTCTAAGGTCCAAGTGCCTCAGTCATTCATTATTGAACTGTACTAATCCAGTGCAATGCACGGACAGTTGTGATGTTACTCGATCGGATTGTAAATCCGGAACTGATTTCCAATCCGCATCATGTAAAGAGAGATAAATAGAGAGAGAGAGAGAGAGAGAGAGAGAGAGAGAGAGAGAGAGAGAGAGAGAGAGAGAGAGAGAGAGAGAGAGAGAGAGAGAGAGAGAGAGAGAGAGGAATGGAGGGGCTGCCACGTGGCACCAAAGGCCTTAGATTTATAAGGATAGTATAGATAGATAGCATCAAAATTTAGGAATTCTCTCACCACACTCGATACAGAGTTTGCCGTCCACTGATTGAAGTTACAATTATTCAGAAAAAAAAGAGCCAGAGTATAAGCAGCTTTGTTACCATCCCTAGGAGGGAGAAGCAGCGAGCAACTCTAGCGAGACAGCAGTAGTGTGAGCGGCTGCGGCGAGCAGTTCGATGGTATGGTTTAGATCCCAGATCTTGGGTTCAAACCATGGCCCATAGATCTTAGGTTTAGGGTTAGGTTTAGGTTCGATTCGGCGGCGGCGAGCAGCTTTGGTGGCGGCGAGTGGAGGTTTGGAGGTTTGCTGGTTCCATGACATACAAAAGAAAATTTGAAATGCTATAGAGGGCATTTTGGTCCACATCATTTCAAATTCCTTCAACTTAACCGGTTTCTTTGTTAGGGACCGCTCACACATTTCCCCCCAAAAATTGGGGGAGTTGGTTAAAAGTCCACTTTTTATTAAAGAAGTTAAAAGTCCTTTTAAGGAGATGCTTTTAAGCTCCAACCCAAACAATTGTTGTTGATGAAAATACCCTCCACAATAATTAAAATTTTGATTTGAATGTCATTGAGCCACATAACGCCTCCATTACTCGTCGTCGTTGCCGAACCGAATCGAACCTAAACCTAAGATTTATAGGCCAAGGGATGAACCCAAAACCTAGGATCCTAAACCGAACGACCGAACCAAACTATGCTGACCTCCATGGCTCGCTGACATCGTCGAAGCTGCTCGCCAAAGCTGCCACCTCTACTGCTCACCACTGCCTCTGCTGCTTGGTCTAGGTTCCACCATTGCAGCTCAAGCTCGAGAGGGAGATGGGAGAAGATAGCAGGCCTGATGGCATTCTGGGGTTTCTGATGAAAGTCAGTGACCTTACTAGGGATTGGGTAAAATTCGCTTTGTTGAGGGTATATTGGTAAAATAAAAAGTACCGTTGGAGGGTTGCTTCGTGCGAACGTTTAGCCCCGCCCCGGCTGCCCCTATTTAAGATCGTGCCCCTCGACTCCCTCATCATTCATCGCTCTCAGCAGCCCATCTCCTCTGTCTCTCTCTGATTCTTGGTCCTCCCCCTAACCCTAACCCTAGTTCATCCCCGCCGCCGCCAAGGCTCGTCTGAGTCGCCTCTCTCCGCTCTCGACCTCTTCTCTGAGCTCGCCGTCCACTCCTCTTCTCGTCCCGGAACTGCCGGCCCCTGCCCCGCTCTCGACTCTCCCAGTCCAGCAGCGAGAGGGCGGAAGAGAGAGATCCGCAGAGAATCGCCGTCCGAGTTTTCACCATGGATATCTGCTTGCCTCCCACTTCGTCCGACGGGTCAGATTCTATACCTCTCGATGTCCCTGATCATGATTTCTGGATGACTATCGGATTTCTGGATTTCCTACTTAGTTGTTCAAGCCCTGTATTATAAATGATTTTTGATCTAGGTTTGTTAGGGTTGTGGAAATGTCGTCTCTTCTCTTGAGATTTTTATGGTTCTGCATGTCCATCAGCTAAAGAAATCAAGATTGTGGATCAGAACCGAGTTTGGTTCATCACCCTTTGCTTGTATGATCTAACTATTTCCGATTTAGGTTTGTTAGGGTTGTGGAAATGATGCTACTTGAGATTATTAGGGTTCTGCATGCCCCGATCAGCTAAAGAAATCAAGATTATGGGTCCGAACCACTCGCGAATTTGGTTCATTGCCCTTCGCTTGTGTATGAGGAAATGTTGATCCTCTCTCCATTCCATCACACCAGTTGGAACTGTTGCAACCTATAAAGTCTTCTAATTGACCCTTAAGCGACGATTAGATTTGACCACCTCAAATTGCCATGTTGATTAATGATTATGAACATTACTTGATTCGACCCTTAAGTCACGGGTATAAGACCATATGAATTATGTGACAAATTATTCAGTGGCCTGGGGCGTACTCATTAATTCTTGGATTTTACGATTTTCTTCTTGATTTTGTCTATTTTATTGATGATTATTTTATTTTAGTCATCACATATATATTGATTTTGTGTATATGCTTTATATATAAAATCATGTATGCTATAAATTTTATTTTGTGTTTTATGTTTTCAAAATTTTATCGAATGCACTCGTCATGGAACTTTTGGACTTTTCGCGAACTTTGGACTTAGCTTCCTTGCCGATTTATTCTCAAACACGGAATTTGTACCTAGTACAATAAAACTTGAACCATTAGGCCCCTACCATGACTTATTTAGAACCTTATCTACTCATCTAGACTCTTTCCTAACCCATGTGAATTGAATTGGCTTTTTGTAAATTAGGTTGGCCAATCACCACGGGGTGATGTGAACGATTTGGTAAATTAGCTCCATCTTGCTTCCTATGTTTCCATCATATGGCAATCACCACGAAGCCGTGTATGTCATTTATCTAGCGGCATAAGGCGTGTGGATTGATGAGACATGTTTCTTGAATAAAGGATCAGTGGTGGAGTAATAGTGGTCTTGTCTCGGGAATTCCTAATAGAATGGCATTCCCACGGATTTCACTGTTCTTCATTGAATTACCTTAGTACACTAATTTCTAATTTATCTTGTACTCTTCTGGTTGCAGTGCAGTGCATCTGTGTTGTGATTTTCTGTGGAGCTAAATTTGGGAGGGCAACATGGGCCTGTTTTCATTGCAAATTGATTGCATTAGGTTAGCAGGTATTATATTATGTACTCTTCTAGTAGCAGTGTAGTGCATTTGCATTGTGATTTCTTGTGAGCTATATTTGGGAGGGCAAGAGGCGCCTGTTCTCGTGGATAAAATTGATTATATACTCTTCTGGTTGCAGCACAGTGCATATGTGTGTGGAGCTATATTTGAGAAAGCAACAAAGGCCTGTTCTCGTGGGTAAATTGATTGTGTTAGGTTAATAGGGATTATATTTTTGTTTGTATTCATTTCATGATTTTCATCATCACAATATTTGATTCAGTGCCCAAATTCTCACCGTTGTGGCTAGAAATCATAAGCTTTGTCTCGTCGTCCATCATAGTTTTGATTAAAGGACGGTTGAAGGGTTTCTGTATCTTATCTTGGATACATTGATCTGGAAAATGAGGCTGGGTTAGCAGTAAGTTTCAATAAGTAGCTGGGCTATTATGATGACATTTTATCTCTTCCATTAATTCCAATTTTGTTTGTCCCAAGATAGTTAATGACTCGTAGTTTGGAGGGCAACATCTGTTTTCTGACCTCCCTCGAAATGGTGGGTTGGGTGTAAACCAGTGTTTTAAAAAACGTGCCCAGGGACCCACCACGGGGCATGTCTTTTACGCCCCAATGGTCTGGGTTACGTCCCACTAGAGTTTGTTTCATAGTTGAAAAAAATTATTTGATTGCCACCGTGTGATCTCTTATATGCATTTTACTCTCTTAGACGATGATTATGATATTTTTTTAGAACTAAAGTTCTTTTAAATTGGTTCTATATCATGCATGGAATGATAGAATCTATGGAATATGGACATAAATAGTTTGAATTTTGGTTAGAAACTTAGAATTATATCTTAAATGAAATTGAAGGATATTGACAAGTTCATTTTTATTATCGTTTTTATTTATTTGTGATTTATCAACCATATTTATAGGCTTAAATGTTTAATTTGCTCATCATTTTTTTAAAAATTATATATATATTTTTAATCTATTTTTGCTATATATATATATATATATATATATATATATATATATATATATATATATATATATATATATATATATATATATATATATATATATAGGGAAATGAGTTCCTATGACATGTCATAGGGAGTACCCTATGACATATGGTGAGGATGATCACCCTATCTTAGATAGGACCCCCGCAAAAAATTGGCTCATTCTAAAACTTCTAGAGGCATCAAATATGATTTTCAATTTAACGGTTAAAATGGATGGCCAATAAAGCTTCTAGCATTTGATGCCCCAAAAAGTTTTAGAATGCTTTGATTTTTTGTGGACATTCTATCTAAGGTAAGGTGATCACCCTCAAAAAAATTCAGCACATTCTAAACATTCTAGCATTACTAATTCACGATATGTCATAGGGTACTCCCTATGACATGTCATAGGAACCCAGCCCTCATATATATATATATATATATATATATATATATATATATATATATATATATATATATATAAAGAGAGAGAGAGAGAGAGAGAGAATACTGGGTATGAGTTGACAGCCCATTTTCTCATTTGGGCTGTCAGCTAACAGCCCTCCGATCCTCATCATCCTGCCATCCGTTTTTTTTTTTAAAAAAACAATTTTTTTAACAACTATAACCCCCCTTTATCTCTCTCTCTCTCTTGATCTCGATCTCGAGCAGCAGCCCGACCAGCCTTCGCTACTGCCCCGGCTCCCCCTCCAGCACCCCCATCTCCGTTTCCTGCTCCGGCCCCGGCCCTCCGGCGCCGGTCGATCGCACCAACCCCGACCGCAGTTCGACTCCGGCCCTCCGGCGCTTGCTACGGCTCCCCCTTCGGCACCCCCACCTCCGGCGCCGGCCGATCACAATCCCCCCCTCCGGCGCCGGCCGATCGCACCAACCCCGACCGCACATCCACCTCCGGCGACGGGGTGACGGGATGGCTGTTGGAGGTCGGGGGGTGGCCGGCAGCGGTCGGGTGTCACAGGAGGGGGGGCGCGGCGCTGCCGAAGGGGTCGGGGGTCGCCGGAGGGGGTCGGGGTTTACCGGAGGGGGTCGGGTCGGTGAGGGTGCTGGAGATCGCTGATGGGGGGGAGGGGTTTGAGTGTTTTAATTTTTTTTCTTAAATGGACGGTTCGTGATCGCCATCGGAGGGCTGTTAGCTGACAGCCCAAATGAGAAAATGGGCTGTCAGCTCATACCCCGTATTCTCTATAGGGAGTATGGTCCTCCTGACTAGCCAACACGCTAGTCCTCCCTTCAATTCAAGTGCTACATTGCAATTTTTAACCTAGGTTAGGGGTTGGTCAAGGTGGGTTCACCCTTCCTAACAATTATTATGAAAAAAAATTTGAAAAAAAAAATGCCAATTGGCATTTTTAGATTAACCATAGCAAGGGGTATATGCGCTCGACGGTTTACCGTTAAATTTGTCGGCCGTTGATAGGGTTGTTTTTAAGTTTTTCTTTTTTGAATTTTTTTTTAATCATGGTCCAAGTAGAGTGGATTGACCTTCCATTAAAAAAAATTAGTTAAAAAGTACTGCGTGGTACCTAAATATAGGAGAGGACTAGCGTCTTGGCTAGTCGGGAGGACTATACTCCCTAATCTTGGGGTTTACACCCCGCCCCACGGCTGGCAAAACGCTCTGCCTTACGCCCCTGCCTCTGAAATCGCTGGTGTAAACACAACTGACCTTTGACGCTGAGCTCAAACATAGCTGTAATTTTACATTAGTTCACTAATCTACATCAGTACATTAGTGCACTAGTTTAGATGAGTACATTAGTCCACTAGTTTCTGATTCATCTCGCATTTGGAATTCCTAATCGAAGTGGCATGACCTTATATTCCCCTATTCTTTATAGAATTCACATTAGTACGCTAGTTT
This sequence comes from Chamaelirium japonicum, assembly GCA_947650365.1. NCBI lineage: Eukaryota > Viridiplantae > Streptophyta > Magnoliopsida > Liliales > Melanthiaceae > Chamaelirium > Chamaelirium japonicum. The sequence continues at coordinate 54,036,857 of OX393560.1, forward strand.
CTGATCCATCTGGTACTATTATGGATGCAGTGCAGTGTATTTGTGTTTTTGTGGAGCTAGATTTGGGAGAGCACCAAGGGCCTGTTCTCATGGGTAAATTGATTGCATTAGGTTAGTAGGTATTATATTTATGTTACATATTTCATTCTCACCATTTTTTACTTCAGCACCGAAGTTCTTACCGTTGTGGGCAGAAATCATCAGCTTCTCCTCGGCGTCTATCCTTGTTTTGTTTCAAGGATGGTTAGAATGGAGCGGCTGCATAGCGCAATCCTGGAGATGATGAGAGATATATGATTGATACAGAGTCTGTAGAGAATTGAAGGGTCTCTTAGATTGAATGCAACGGGCTGGAAATTGAGGCTAGGTTAGCGGGGTGAGGTTCAATAAATATATAGCCTATTATGGTTGCATTTTTTTGCTCGATATAAAGAAGAAAAACTCACAGGTGGCTAATTTCCTTTGGCTTGTGTGCAGACCTGGCTGGTTGGTTTGCTTCCTTGTTGGCTTTTGTATCTGCAAGGAGTCGGTGAAGAAAGGATACCACATATTGTGTTGCTATTATGGCCCTTGTTTATTAGTTTTGAAATATATCAAATTTATATATACTATTGTTGTGAAGTGCTGAATCTGCTATCTTTATGGTTCAATTCTATGATTCGAGCATTCAATCCATTTTTCTGTTTGTTGAATATTAAATGATGGTTTCTTTCTTTCTTCAGGAAGAAAAATAGCCGGAGGAAGAGGCAGAGGCCTGATTCTATTGCAGAGGCTCTCGCCAAGTGGAAGGAGGTGAACTGCGGATTGGAATCTTCTGAGGATGGCGAGAAACCTATCCGGAAACCACAAGGCAAGGGTTCGCGAAAGGGCTGCATGAAAGGGAAGGGAGGCCCGGAGAACGGCCACTGCGGTTATCGTGGTGTAAGGCAGCGTACTTGGGGAAAGTGGGTCGCCGAGATCCGGGCACCCAACCGTGGCGGCCGTCTGTGGCTAGGCACCTTTCCCACTGCATTGGAAGCTGCCCTTGCCTATGATGAAGCTGCCAGGGCGATGTACGGCCCTTCTGCCCGACTTAACCTCCCTGAAGGCGGCATTCAGCCAGTGGATTCCTCGACCGCTTCAGAATTATGTGTGTCCACCACAGTGTCGCATCTTTTGGTTGCCTCAGCTGTCGAGGAACCTGAAGCCTGCTTTCCAGAACCCGAGGCCGATGATTCGAGAGACATGGGGCCCGAGGCCAAGGTTCAGAAGGTTGGAGCTGGAGATGCGAGAAGCAGAAGCCGCCCCCAACCATCAGCCTCCAGCACTATGCCAAGCATGGGGATGCCCGCTAGTTGTCCTGCTGATATGTTTGAGACCCAGGACATGCTTGCTATTTGTCCTACCGATACGTTTGAGTTCGAGGACATGCTTGCGGCGTTCTTTGCTGATCCAGCTGACGAGACATGTGTGTCCACCACAGTGTCGCATCTTTCGGTTGCCTCAGCTGTCAAGGAACCTGAAGCCTGTTTTCCAGAACCCAAGGCCGATGATTCGAGAGACATGGGGCCCGAGGCCAAGGTTCAGAAGGTTGGAGCTGGAGATGCGAGAAGCAGAAGTCCCCAACCATCAGCCTCCAGCACTGTGCCAAGCCTGGGGATGCCCGCTAGTTGTCCTGCTGATATGTTTGAGACCCAGGACATGCTTGCTATTTGTCCTACCGATACGTTCGAGATCGAGGACATGCTTGCGGGGTTCTTTGCTGATCCAGCAGACGAGAGTGAGGACATGCTTGCGGGGTTGTTTTCGTTCCCGGACTCGAGATTAATGTTTTAGATTATTCAGACTTTTATGTCAACAAATTGTTCGGACTCCACAGTAGGTATTGTCTTATAAGTATAAACGCTAGAGCCGATATTAGATTCTTTATGAGAGTTGGTGTCCTTGTTTTCATATACTTGGCTGAATGGTAGACTCCAGGAAAAATAGAGGACACACAAATTCAGAAGAAACCAATAGATGTAATTTTAGTATCATACCAAATTTCAAGCCATGGTCCATAGTGAGGAGATATATTGTTGTTTATGCTTGGGGTTTTAAAAGTGATATAGAACTTAAAAGGGTGTAAAGGACTCACATTGATAGAATAAGCAGTTCCAAGAAGAAAGCTGATGAGTAAGGCACATAGTAGGGGAGGGGATTGAGACTTCAATCCCATCGCAAAGCTCTGTTTGAAAAATCAGAAAAAACATTAAAAGTGATCGATTTTATTTCCAATAAATCAAATCAAAATTCAGCAAGAGTTAAGTATGTATAATCACAGCCTGACACAAGTCACACAACTTCAATCAACAAAAGAACATACTATCTTGCAAACAGAACTGATACTTCTATTTCTAAACCCTTTGGCAAATGGCAATAGCTTTTACACAGTTAGAAAGAAAAAAAAAATCAAAATAAAGCATGTCAGAAACAGATACCGTGATGGAGAAAGCGGCTACGATCAATATTCCTGTATCCATAGAGAACTCCCCAGAAGCAAGTGGAAGATTGGGTTTATTGATCTGTGACATAGAACACAGTTCTCCCCTTTTAAAACCTCAGTACTACCTCTATCAGATTAAATTTTATGGTGCCAAAAGAGATTAAAGTTCAAGGCATGCTTCGCTGAAATGTCTGAAAAAAAATAACGAAAATTGAAACTGACATGGATTACATATTCTCTCAAAATATATTTACAGACCTTATCAATTTCTACGTCAAACAGCTGATTAAGTCCCACAACATAAATGTTCATGAATATAGCTGGAAGCAAAGCCTGAATCAACAAAAGTAAAATAGACATGGAATGAGGATACAATGATCAAATCTCATATCCAGACGACAAACTTCGGTACAAGTCTACATTACCTTCAGCAGTCCTAGGAAAAAATTTGGAGAAAGATCAGCAATACTCTCCAAAAATTTGGAGAAAGATCAACGCAAAAAATTGCATGTGTGGTTTACTATTCTTGCAAGACTTGTATGTTTATATCTTGCAGAACATAGATGACCTCCTAGATACATACCTTTATTTGTAACTATTGTGTGATGTTCGGCTGAGTGTACCACCCCCAGCGTATAATCAACAGAAATTTTTTATAGAATGAGGCTTAGTAGCAAATTAAGAACCAGAAAAATTGAATTAGTAATCAATCGCAATTGTCTGCATTGTGCCGCCAAGGCAAGCGGTCACGTGCGAAATTTTATTAGGTTGAGTGTTTCCTTCGTACTACAGGAATCTCCTTATCCATTCCTTGGTGAAAGGGGACTTTCAAACATCACTAACTCGGTAGCCACTTTGGTTTCCAGAACTAGGGCCCCTGGTACAATAGCTTTAATATATCACTACACCAAAACAGACAATTTATAACGATCAATTAGTAACGGTTGTTACAAAAAGTGTTACAAATATCTGTAACGCCATATTCCTAACGGTTTTTTTATGTTACTAAGCATATTTATAACAGTTGGCTGTGTTACTAAATCCTGATTTTGGTGTAGTTTGTCTATCCTCAGCTCCTCCCTTATTAAAGTGAGCACGACAGAAGCTTCACTAGGCGGTGACCTAAGAAGCACGGATACGGATACGGGATACGGGTACGATACGATACGGGTACGGCGACACGGCAAATCTTAAAAAAGTAGGATACGGGTACGGCTAAGAATACGGCAATAAATTATTATTTTTTAAATATAAATTTTAAATAAAATACTAAATTATTAATTTATAGAACTATTAATTGATAGAATGCATCATAAAGAACATATTCAATATAGAAGCACGGGTTGTTGCATATTCAATATAAACAAAATATTAATTGCTATAATTTATCACTTCTTTTTGAAAAAAAATTAATAAAATTTTCATAATTTGCTCAATATTTTATCATTGTTTTTTATCGATCTTATTGCATACCTGCAGATTCTGGCGGCGGGTTAGAAAGCCTGCAAATGGGGCTGTGAGGGAGAGCAAGAGAGAGAAAGAGAGAGAGAGAGAGGGAGGGAGAGAGAGAGGGAGAGGGAGAGAGAGAGAGAGAGATGGGGCTGTGAGGGAGAGAGATGGGCGAACGGCAGACGGCTGCAATCGGGCAGCGGACGGGTACGGGGGGACGCCGGGACGGTGGGAGGCTGTAGTCGGGCGCGGACGGCGGATGGTTGCAATCAGGCGGACAATGAGCGCGGGAGGACGCCTGCCTCTCTGCTCTCCCTCTCTTCTCGCACGATACAGAAAACAGGGTGGGGTGGGGTTAAATCTTGGGTAAATTACACATAGACCCCCTATAGTTTGAAAAACATATCACTTGCACGGTTGCACCCCCTCCAGAGGGGGCATTTGTAGAGTTTTAAAAATGAGGGGGTGTACGTGATAATCGGTCAAACTACAAGGGTCTTTGTGCAATTTACCCTTAAATCTTTTAGTGTGGGATTGTGGGTTTGGGTTTGAGTTTGAGTTTAACTTTTAACCAAACCCAAACTCGATAACCCAAGCCCAAACCGGTCAGCCGTATCCCGCCGTATCCCGACCTGTATCCCTCCCGTATCCGGCCTGTATCCGGACTGTATCCTGGCATTTTTAAATCCAGAATACGCCCGAAACATGTCGGACACGTATCCGAGTCGTATACGGGCCATATCCGTGTCCGATACGTATCCGGTACGGGTACTTCATGTATTTTGAAGTATCCATGCTTCATAGGCGGTGACAATGTCATTTTCTTCGTGGTGGGTAGAGGAAGCTCCCAAGTGGACCTCTTCCCTTTTGAGGAAGGGACAAGCGAATATACGAGTTTGAGTGGTTGGGTTATGAACTCTCCCCTTAGGTCGATCCAAACACTATAGCACGCTATCCTCCCGAAGTACGAGCGTGTCGCACAGATGTCATTCAAGGGCCCTTTGAAAAAAAATTCCATGTAATTTGAGGACTCACCAAAAATGTATGAAATCTTGAAACAAAGACCCACAAGGTCTATCCAAACTTCATGAGGAATCAGAGGCTCATTGCAACTAACTTCCACCTCTTTCAACTTAACTCGTGACTTTGGCGAGACATTCCTCCCTTTACTTCAAAATATTGGAGACTTGTAGGGTCCTCTCGTTGGTGCACGGTGGTAGATCCCTATGGTCCGCTCATAGGGATTGAGTGGTTGTGCTTCATGGGGATCGAGTGCTTGCGAGTAGAGCATTGAAGCTAGCGGCTACGTGGAATCAGCCGAGGGTGGGAAACTATAGAGTTTAAGCAAATGAGGTTATGGGAAGGTTGCGTTGATGGTGCATGGATACGTCCGGGCAATTTATGAGGGATTCGGGATGTGAATCTCGGTGGAATCCGGGTTTACACTTTGTTTCTCTGCACTTCACCCTTTACTAGTAGATTGCTTGCACATCCGGTATGCCGGATTGGTTTTTCCCTTATTAGGTTTCAACGTAAAAAATTGCATGTGTGGTTTACTATTCTTGCAAGACTTGTATGTTTATATCTTGCAGCACATAGATGACCTCCTAGATACATACCTTTATTTGTAACTATTGTGTGATGTTCGACTGAGTGTACCACCCCCAGCATATAATCAACAGAAAATTTTTATAGAATGAGGCTTAGTAGCAAACTAAGAACCAGAAAAATTGAATTAGTAATCAATCGCAATTGTCTGCATTGTGCCGCCAAGGCAAGCGGTCACGTGCGAAATTTTATTAGGTTGAGTGTTTCCTTCGTACTACAGGAATCTCCTTATCCATTCCTTGGTGAAAGGGGACTTTCAAACATCACTAACTCGGTAGCCACTTTGGTTTCCAGAACTAGGGCCCCTGGTACAATAGCTTTGTCTATCATCAGCTCCTCCCTTATTAAAGTGAGCACGACAGGAGCTTCACTAGGCGGTGACCTAAGAAGCACGGATACGGATACGGGATACGGGTACGATACGATACGGGTACGGCGACACGGCAAATCTTAAAAAAGTAGGATACGGGTACGGCTAAGAATACGGCAATAAATTATTATTTTTTAAATATAAATTTTAAATAAAATAGTAAATTATTAATTTATAGAACTATTAATTGATAGAATGCATCATAAAGAACATATTCAATATAGAAGCACGGGTTGTTGCATATTCAATATAAACAAAATATTAATTGCTATAATTTATCACTGCTTTTTGAAAAAAAATTAATAAAATTTTCATAATTTGCTCAATATTTTATCACTGTTTTTTATCGATCTTATTGCATACCTGCAGATTCTGGCGGCGGGTTAGAAAGCCTGCAAATGGGGCTGTGAGGGAGAGCAAGAGAGAGAAAGAGAGAGAGAGAGAGAGGGAGGGAGAGAGAGAGGGAGAGGGAGAGAGAGAGAGAGAGAGATGGGGCTGTGAGGGAGAGAGATGGGCGAACGGCAGACGGCTGCAATCGGGCAGCGGACGGGTACGGGGGGACGCCGGGACGATGGGAGGCTGTAGTCAGGCGCGGACGGCGGATGGCTGCAGTCAGGCGGACGATGAGCGCGGGAGGACGCCTGCCTCTCTGCTCTCCCTCTCTTCTCGCTCGATACAGAAAACAGGGTGGGGTGGGGTTAAATCTTGGGTAAATTACACATAGACCCCCTATAGTTTGAAAAACATATCACTTGCACGGTTGCACCCCCTCCAGAGGGGGCATTTGTAGAGTTTTAAACATGAGGGGGTGTAAGTGATAATCGGTCAAACTACAAGGGTCTTTGTGCAATTTACCCTTAAATCTTTTAGTGTGGGATTGTGGGTTTGGGTTTGAGTTTGAGTTTATCTTTTAACTAAACCCAAACTCGATAACCCAAGCCCAAACCGGTCAGCCGTATCCCGCCGTATCCCGACCTGTATCCCTCCCGTATCCGGCCTGTATCCGGACCGTATCCTGGCATTTTTAAATCCAGAATACGCCCGAAACATGTCGGACACGTATCCGAGCCGTATACGGGCCGTATCCGTGTCCGATACGTATCCGGTACGGGTACTTCATGTATTTTGAAGTATCCATGCTTCATAGGCGGTGACAATGTCATTTTCTTCGTGTTGGGTAGAGGAAGCTCCCAAGTGGACCTCTTCCCTTTTGAGGAAGGGACAAGCGAATATACGAGTTTGAGCGGTTGGGTTATGAACTCTCCCCTTAGGTCGATCCAAACACTATAGCACGCTATCCTCCCGAAGTACGAGCGTGTCGCACAGATGTCATTCAAGGGCCCTTTGAAAAAAAATTCCATGTAATTTGAGGACTCACCAAAAATGTATGAAATCTTGAAACAAAGACCCCCAAGGTCTATCCAAACTTCATGAGGAATCAGAGGCTCATTGCAACTAACTTCCACCTCTTTCAACTTAACTCGTGACTTTGGCGAGACATTCCTCCCTTTACTTCAAAATATTGGAGACTCACAGAGAGTGTAAGTTCTAGTGTGAGTCTCTATCAGATAGCTCGGAGAAAAAGGAAAACCATCCATCAAGGTGGTGGAAGTATAATCCCTATCTGGCATGTCGCCACCCTGGTCCAATTTCTCCGAAATTTTTTTGTTGGTCAAACATCTTCCCATTAACTCATTCAACCTCACAAAGTAGTAGAAGATCTACTAGCGATTCCCCAGATTGATTCCGGCCACCTATAGTACATTTACAGTGAGCTCCGAGAGGGGTACCTGCATCATGGCCTATAGTTTCCTAACACGAAAGACAGTGCTCCCCTTCTTCTCTGGGATTTTACCTACTAGACGATACTCAAGGTCCACTTAGTTTGGCTATCGAACTCATTCCTCAAGTCGTCAATCAAGGATCAATCCTTGCTCTACTAGTATCGAATTTCGCTCTCTTCTATGGACATTTTTTTTTAAAAAAAAAAAATTTCCCCACAAATTCTATATAGCATTGCCTGTGAGATTTTTTTTTTTTTAAATTTTTCAATGTACATATTAACTCTCAAAGATGATGACCTGATTAGCATTGCCCAACAAACTTAAAGATTATTATTGCAGAAACTAACATATAATGGATGTACATACTTGAGATAACTTCCTTGCCTCTCTCCTTGGGCTCCTCTGGCTCTTGTTGTCCCTGCCCCACCTGCCAATGTCACACAATGAAAATCAGGGGGTGAACCAATCACTACCAAGCAAAGACAGTCCTCCGCTTCAATAACTCGTGGACCCTCTTTGGATTGCCTCGTTTATATAATAAAATATTCGAAACCCTTCTAATAAACTCAGGAGGGATGAGGATTAGCACTAAGAGCACCTATGATCAATGTGAAAAAAAAGGGTGAAAAAAAAAAAAGTGAAACCTAATTTCTTGAGATTACAACATGCCCTCTTTGAAAATTTATACATTAGTGCTTTGTAAATCCCATTATTACTTCTCTCTCTAACAAAGAGGGATGAGGACCTAACAGCCAAAAAATCAATGCCAAAGAAGAAATGGTAGCAAGAAAATGACATGCCTTTCAATGTGGGTGAAACCTTTGGAGAGGAGGAGGCTGAGATAGCTTGGTTGAAGAGCATCTCTCCACACACACACAGACACACACACACACAGAGAGAGAGAGAGAGAGAGAGAGAGAGAGAGAGAGAGAGAGAGAGAGAGAAAGGGCAAACTCTCTCCTATGAGGTATTATGACTTATGAGTCCAAATACATTGATTTTGGTACGTTTGCCATTTTTGATCACTTGTCGGGCTGGCCTTCGTGCATGCCGTTGGAGGTGCCAGATGTAAACTTTACTGGATGGGGAGAGACTCACGAAGGAATCCCAACAAACGAACCCAGGCACATGAGACATGGGTCCCGCAAATGAACGCTCATAAATTATCCAGTGGAGCCGGTGTATATGCTGACATGGCGGAACGGTCACTCGCATCCAATAGATGTACGGGGGATCTCACCGTCCGTCCTATGCACCCCTCGAGTACCAAGACAGTGCATCATAGCCGCACGATGGCACCCATCACGACAGATGCATCGCATTCCCAACTGCACCCCCAAGTGTTTCTCTGATTTCAACGGTGATCCTCACGAGAGAGGTTGGTCCCGGCATCAGTGACTGGCCCGTGATACCGTATGAGATGGTACCACGATTATACCAAAGTTTTTCTATGTTTGTTGGATATAAGTGAGCGTTCCACCACGTCAACATGTAGATCGGTTTCACTGAATAATTCCTCGAACCTCACAAGGTTCTTCATACGACTGTGGAGTTTTTTCTTTTCTTTTTTTTTTTGCATTTCTTTTTTTTTTCTCCTCCTAATAGGATCGCCAACGACCTTGCTTGAGGCCATTGATCCACCAAATGTGACAATGGAATAGTTTTTGAAACCCTCCAATGGCCTTCCTTAACCTTGGCCACATTTATTTTCTACTCAAGAGGCTCTTCTCATTTGCTGGCTCGCTTGAGGATCATTAGATTTTATGTAGAAGGTAATGAGAAAGAAGGCCATTGGAGTATGAGCAAAATCCACTCATCAATCTTCTGATGTGGCAAGAATGGCTCACCAAATTTAGCTTTTGGCTAGGGAGGCCGTTGGAGATGCTCTAATGCATGCTAAATAGTTCCACCTCTAGACATGCTTTTTAAAAATAATAATAAATAATCAAAATCGAGTTCTTTTTTTTTTGTAGACAATCTCTTAAAATTAGGACCCTAAATCTGACTACAAATTAAACACCAAAATCCTGTTGGTTGTATTTGAAAACCACACATACTTCGTAGTATAAGGAATCCAGCAAAGCCCTTTTATTTTTATCTTAAAATTTTGATTATTTAATTTGATGGTTTTAAACACATGTAGGGGATTGTTGGTTGTGTGTTTGAAAACCACACAAAACAAACAAACTTTAGTACCATATCGGTAAGGAGAAAACCCCCTTATCCATTTAAAAGGGATTCTCATTTTTCCCCCACTAGTCATCACACAAGAGAAGGAGCTCCACAAGCTCACACACGCTCACGCCCCAATCCAAGGAGAGCATAAATTTGCATCCAAGACCAGGGGTGAGGGGTTAGGTGAAATTTAGGGTTTAAAGATCTTAGAGCGGCGAGTTCGTTCAAGAAAACTCACGGGGGTCGATAACAATAATCCATTCTAAGGAACCAGACTTCCAAGACAGTATCATTCTGTTGCTGAGGTCCTCAAGGAGGGACCAAGGGTGAATATGGATTCAATTCCATACTATATATGGGTGCATACCTTCACAAGGTTGCTAATGGTATTTTCAAATTTTTATATTTAAAACTTCTAAGTTTTTCCCTTTCAAAATTTTATAAGGGGAGGGCTAGGAACCCTAGCATGGCATTTATCAGAGTATCTATCAACTAATACCACAGCCATAATTTATATTCTAATTATTACAATGTCCAAGTATATTATTGCAATGCATGACTGATAACAGAACTATTAAAACACTACCACTCTAAGTAGCAAGTAGCCTCTCGATAAGTAACTCCTCCAAAGTTTACCCTACTGTTGTGTTCCTGAAAAAAAGGATTTCCCGAGGGATGAGTCTATAATATAAACTCAGTGAGTAGTACCAACCTAAGAAACTCACAACTATCTAAAATCAAGTGCAATAATATAATAGATCTTTAAAGAACTACAGTAGATAGTTTTATATAAAACTTATAAGTAAAACCAACCATGCAAGGTACAATTGCAAATTAAGTTGTAAGCCAAAGAATAAGAAGCTTGTCTAAGTCTACTAAAAACCACAAGTAACCGGGTGGGGATATGAGGAAAAAAAGAGAGAGAAAGGAAAGAAGGAGAACAAGTGTACGAACCCCAAGTTTGAGCCGAAACTCCCGACTTTGTCACGTTGTGGGGGGAAATTTCCGAACCGCCTTGATCGAGAATCCCACCCCACAGCCTTGATTGAATTTGATGGTTTGTAGAGTTAGAGAGATGGGAGAGTAGATAAAGAGAGTAGAGAGTGATGACACAATGATTGGTGACGGAGTTCGGTCTTACGACCTACGTCTCCGGGCGAGAGGTGCCACCTGATCTTCACTATAATTTGAGTAAATAATGGGTGAGCATTCTCTTGACAGGCCAAGAGAAGCTTTGTACAGTGGGGTTGCACAGAGCAACTAGAAGAGAACAAGAAGGGGAGAATTAAGCTCTAGCACTTGCTCTGGAATCCTCCTCCTCTGATTGAATGACCAACCCCCTTCCTGGATGACTTGGGGGTCCTTTTATAGCGTAGGCACGTGCCCAATATGGCAGTGATGACGTGGCGATGATGACGTGGCACTGGTTCTGGGCCTCCTTGCTGGGCCCTTATTGGGCCGTTGTTCGGGCCCAATAAGGGGGAGGGCTTGCTCTGCGAGCCTCGTAGAGTGGGCCCATGTGAGCCCAGGCGGGCTTACCCACTTGGGCCATTGCGCGGGCCCATGCCGCTCTGATCCGGTCCGGTACAATTTTTGCACCCACAGTTACCCCCTCCCAATCGGGTCAGGACCCCCTGGGTCGGCTGGGATTCCAAGGTGCAAACGCCTTAGGATCCTGGCATGGTTGGCAAGAGCTGTCGGTGCCGCGGTTCGTATTAGCAGAGTCTCCTTCTGCCGATGCCGAGACCCTTCTGGCGTGGGCCAAAAGTCTCGGTTTTGCAAGTGGGCGTTTCCGAAAAAATAGTGCGTTTTTCAACCGAGAGGATACGGAGAGGATACCGAGAGGGTACCGAGAGGATACCGAGAGGGTACCGAGACCCTCTTGCCTTTTTCCGACCGATAGGATGCTGAGACTCCTTTGCCTTCTGCCGACGCCGAGATTCTTTTGGTGCGAGCCAAAAAGTCTCGGTTTTGCGAGGAGGCGTTCTCGAAAAATTAGTGTATTCTTCGACCGAGACTATACCGAGAGGGTACCGAGAGGATACCGAGAGGGTACCGAGACCCTCTTGGTGAGAGAACAGTTTTTCTCTTTTTCCTTTCTTTCTTTCTCTCTTTCCTTTCTTTGCTTCTCTCTTTCCTTTCTCTCTCTCTCTCTTTCCTTCTCTGTTTTTTCATTCACGTGAGATTACCCTGCTCTCTCTTTCCTTTCTCTCTCTCTCTTTCCATTCTTTTGCTTTTTTTTTTTTTTTTGCTTTTTGTGGCGTTTCTGCTGTACACGGGAGAATGGGGCACGGCAAGTGAATGGCGCGGGGCTCATGCACGAGTGGAAGCCCACCCCCTCTTTTTTTTTTTTTTTTTTTTGCCTTTTGGTTTGTGCTGTACACGGGAGAATGGGGCACGGCAAGTGAATGGCGCGGGGCTCATGCACGAGTGGAAGCCCACCCCCTCTTTTTTTTTTTGCCTTTTGGTTTGTGTTGTACACGGGATGGGGGCACGGCAAGGTCGAGAGCGGCTGGCGAACCTCTCGACCTTGGGGTCATTGAGATTGATCCCGACCATGGCTTCCCCAAGGCTGCAGCTCACCTCAGCAAGGATCTCGGAGTCGCTGTAGTGGGTGACTGCCTGGACGATGGCGCGGGCCCTACGGGCGGAGTCGCCGCTCTTGAAGACGCCGGACCCCACAAAGACGCCGTCGCATCCGAGCTGCATCATGAGGGCGGCGTCGGCGGGGGTGGCGACACCGTCGGCGGCGAAGTGGACGACGGGGAGGCGGCCAAGCTGCTTGGTCTGCATAACGAGGTCGTAGGGGGCGGCGATGCGCTTGGCGAAGGAGAAGACCTCGTCGTCGTCCATGTTGCGGAGGGTGCGGATGTCAGCCATGACAGAGCGGACGTGGTGGACGGCCTCGACGACATTCCCGGTGCCGGCCTCTCCCTTGGTGCGGATCATGGCGGGGCCCTAGCGGATGCGGCGGAGGGCCTCGCCGAGGTCGCGGCAGCCTCAGACAATGGGGATGTGGAAGTTGTGCTTGTTGATGTGGTGGGTGTCGTCGGCGGGGGTGAGGACCTCGCTCTCGTCCACGTAGTCCACCCCGATGGCCTCAACGATCGGGGCCTCGACGAAGTGGCCGATCTGAGCCTTGGCCATGACGGGGATGGTGACGGCGCGCTTGATGTCCTTGATGAGCGCGGGGTCGGACATGCGGGCCACGCCGCCCTGGGAGCGGATGTCGGTGGGGATCGACGCGCTCGAGGGCCATCACGGCGCAGGCGCCGGCCTCCTCGGCGATGCGGGCCTGCTCGGCGTTGACCACGTCCATGATGACGCCACCCCGCAGCATCTGGGCAAGCCCCACCTTCACCGAGAAGGTGGATGACTTTTTCGACTCCGTGATCGTCGCCGCTGCCGCGTTACCGTACACCGTCACCACGCCGTTACCGCCTGACATCCTCCAACGAAAGAGAGATCAGAATTTCGATGGTAGGGACGAAGATACCCTAACCCTAACCCTAAGGGAGGAGCCGGAGTGGGCGTCGCGAGCCTCACCCTCCCAGGAGGAGGAGAGGGATAGCTTGGAACCCACCCCTCTGCATCGCGACGGGAGTCGCACCGCGGACCCCCTATTTCCTCTCTGCTATGAAACAGAAGGCGAGCACGTGGAAGGAGTCGGACCCCTCCTCTCTTCTCTGCAGCGCGACGGGAGGGTATTTGGTTCATTCGACCCCCCTATTCCCATTCTGATCGGTTGTTGCCAAGAGCACCTACGCACGGGCCGGGAGAGGTGCGAGTTCTTCTTTCATATCTGGCGCTCGGCCTGCTATGAGTTGGGCGCGTAACGAACCAAATTGAGGGCGTGAGAGTAACCGTCATTACCGTGTAATTATTCTGATGCTAGTCTTCGAAGAAAAAGACCTTGAGACCTTCTGACAGTCATAACTTTTCATACGCATGTCGGATGAATGCGTATAAGGTGCCGTTGTGTAGGCATCGAAAAAATGGTCAAAGTGGACGTGAAACATTGTTCGCCTTAACGTGTAACTTTTCTGGTATTCATCTTTATAGAGAGATGACTCTTAAGAACGCGCCGGCCAGGTTTTAGGCTAGCGTCTTAAAGATGTCTCGGCACACGGTAACTCATCCGTTCTGTCCGACACCCAACTGCACCTAGTTACTGTGTTCACTAGGGACTGCAGTCGGGCCCCAGTGATGACGCAACAGTTACCGCGTGCTCACCCTTGATGAGAGAGGGGATTTTTTTTTCTTGTGAAGTTTGTACAAGCAAATCAATAGGTTTGGATGAGATGCTATCCAACCGACCCAATGGAAGATAGCTCTTCGTCTTTGAATAATCATTGTGTGTGGATGACACCGAGCACCCCCCCTCTCGCTTTTCTGACGAAACCAAGGGGTGGGATGATATTGATGCCGTACACCCCCCCTCTCGGTTTTATGTCGAAACCGAGAGGTGGGTTGCTGATGGCGCGCCGTCACCCCCTCCCTACTCGGTTTTTTGTGCAAAACCGAGGGGTGAGACGCTGATGGTATGCCGTCGCCCCTTCCCTACTCGATTTTTGTACGAAACCGAGGGGGGGCTGCTTGTTGATGCCAACACACACCCCCTCTCGGTTTTCTGACAAACCTGAGGGTTGTGCTGATGGTGTGCCGTCACCCCCTCCTCACTCAGTTTTTGTGCGAAACCGAGGGGGGGCTGCTTGTTGATGCCAACACACACCCCCTCTCGGTTTTCTGATGAAACCGAGGGGTGTGCTGATGGTGTGCCGTCACCTCCTCCCCACTCGGTTTTTGTGTGAAACCAAGGGGGGGTTGCTTGTTGATGCCGACACACACCCCCCTCTCGGTTTTCTGACGAAACCGAGGGGTGTGCTGATGGTGTGTCGTCACCCCCTCCCCACTCAGTTTTTGTGCGAAACCGAGGGGGGGGGTTGCTTGTTGATGCCGACACATACCCCCTCTCGGTTTTCTGATGAAACCGAGGGGTGTGCTGCTGATGGTGTGCCATCACCCCTTCCCTACTCGGTTTTTGTGCGAAACCCAGGGGGGCTGCTTGTTGATGCCGACACCCCATTATTGGGGCTGCTAGAAGAGGCCAAAAAGTGTCGGTATTAAAAATAGTGTGTTTTTCGAATTTCAGCCCCATTTGAAACCGACACTTTTTCGGTAAAACACTGGCGCGCGGGGATGTCGGCGAGGGACAATGCTATATTTGAGGGGGCTTCTTAGAAATAATCTAGGATGACGCCGCATGATGGCCAACCAGTCTTCACCCAATGTACTACCGCACCTGGTTACTGTATTCGCCAGGTACTACGGTCACGTGAGGGTGTTGACTTGGCCAGGATCAAGGACGCACCATTTTATCCCGTGTTACCCACCATCGACTACACCAGTGTGGAGACACGCCTTGACAGAGTTAGACCAACCATCCCCTGACCGGTTTGGAACCGTTAGTCGTCGAGAAAAGGTGATGGCCAGTGACAATCTGATGCTTGGACCTGAGTGACAAGACTAAGCTTGGACTTTTGATCGAATGCCAATACGTCGGCGACGATGTCTCGGACTTTATCTTTATGTGTCAAGGGTAGGGCCTTGGGATTATAGAGTGCCGAGGTGTTAGTCGCCTCGGACTTTGTCTTCGAGTGCCAAAGGCTGGGCCTTAGGCTTGTAGAGTGTCGAGGCGTTGGTCGCCTCGGACTTTGTCTCCGAATGCTAAGGGATGAGCCTTGGGCTTGTAGAGTGCCGAGGCATTGGTCGCCTTGAACTTTATCTTCGAGTGCCAAGGCGTTGGTCGCCTCGGACTTTGTCTTCGAGTGCCAAGGCGTTGGTCGCCTCGGACTTTGTCTTCGAATGCCAAGGGCGTTGGTCGCCTCAGACTTTGTCGATCTTCGAGTGTCAAGGGCGTCTCCTTGAACTTGGTGCATGTCAAAGCGGCGACGTCTGCCTTGGACTTATTCTCATCGCCTCGGATAAGTATAGTTGATAGTTTAGCTTGACCTGGATTGTCAGGAGCATTTTTATCTGACTTTCGCCTTGAAAGGACGTAGTTGAATTGCCTTCGAGCTTCCGACTTGAATGGGTGGAATCGAAGGTCTTTGGTTGACCTGGGTTACTAGGAGCTTTTTACCGGACTTTAGCCTCGAGAGGGCGTAGCCGAATTGCCTTCGAGCTTCCGACTTGAACGGGCGGAATCGAAGGTTTTTGGTTGACCTGGATTGCCAGGAGCCTTTTATCGGACTTTAGCCTCGAGAGGGCGTAGTCGAATTGCCTTCGACCTTCCGACTTGAATGGGCGGAATCAAAGGTCTTTGATTGACCTGGGTTACCAGGAGCTTTTTTATCGGACTTTTGCCTTGAAAGGGCGTAGCCGAATTGCCTTCGAGCTTCCGACTTGAATGGGCGGAATCGAAGGTCTTTGGTTGTCCTGGGTTGCTAGGAGCCTTTTTATCGGACTTTTGCCTTGAAAGGGCGTAGCCGAATTGCCTTCGAGCTTCCGACTTGAATGGGCGGAATCGAAGGTCTTTGGTTGACCTGGGTTGCCAGGAGCCTTTTTATCGGACTTTAGCCTCGAGAGGGCGTAGCCGAATTGCCTTCGAGCTTCCGACTTGAATGGGCGGAATCGAAGGTCTTTGGTTGACCTGGGTTACCAGGAGCCTTTTTATCGGACTTTAGCCTCGAGAGGGCGTAGCCGACTTACCTTCGAGCTTTCGACTTGAATGGGCGGAATCAAAGGTTTTTGGTTGACCTGGGTTACCAGGAGCCTTTTTATCGGACTTTAGCCTCGAGAGGGCGTAGCCGAATTGCCTTCGAGCTTCCGACTTGAATGGGCAGAATCGAAGGTCTTCGGTTGACCTGGGTTGCCAGGAACCTTTTTATCGAACTTTAGCCTCGAGAGGGCGTAGCTGAATTACCTTCGAGCTTCCGACTTGAATGGGCAGAATCGAAGGTCTTCGGTTGACCTGGGTTGCCAGGAACCTTTTTTTTTATGCCTTAACATGGTGGAATCGAACTTCGAGAGATTTGATTTTGAGAAAAAAGAGATACTTTATTGATACAACAAAGTAGCGGTTACACTTTTTCAGAAGTTGCCCAGCGGACGTTATGATTATGCATCCATATATTACATTGACTTTTTTTTTCTCCACTGCCGTTGCCTCTCCTACTCTCGACCTGGTTCCTTATTAGCGAGGTAGCCATCGAGCCGCCCTTCTTGGATCAGGTCTTCGATGTGATGCTTTAGCTTCCGACATGTAGAGGTTGGGTGGCCATGGCTACGATGGAACTCACAGTAGGTTGTCGTATCTCCTGCCTGGTCGGAATTTGGAGGGAGAGGCTGTGGCCATTTGCAAAAGGGCTCATTCTGCAAGTAGGCGAAGATGTCTTCAATGGAGGTCTTCAGCTCAGTGAACACCCTTTGCCCCCTTGGAGTTCGCCTCTTTTCTACTGGAGGGGCTTCCGGATCTTCATTGTACCTTTTGGCATGTACCTTTTGGTCTGACGCGGCATGGGCAGACTTCTTGTAGTGTGCTTCATTCGGAGCTTTATCATCTTTCTTATATCGGGAGTCACGAGACTCGCGGGGCTCGCGTAGTCTTCTGGCCTGCTGATTGTCTTCCACCTCTATCTCCCGCTGTACGCGCTTGAACATTGCCTCCAAGTTACTGGGGGGATACCGGATGAAGTCGGTGTAGACGTGAAGCTCTAGCCGGATAGCATTCTGGAATGCCAGCATGATGGCCTCCTCATTATGGGATCGACCAGTGAGCTCAGAGTGCTCATTACGAAACCTCATCGTGAAGCTCCTTAGAGACTCATCGGAGTCCATCTTCAGCCGGTAGAGTGTATCCAGCTTCTTTTCCGGCTTTAAGTTTAGCCGATAATGGTCCATGAAGAGTTCAGCCAATTCTTTGAATGTGGTCACCGTACCAGTAGGCAGTGTGTAGTACCAGTCGAGGGCAGGTCCCTCGAGGCTTCCCGCAAACATACGGCAAAGAACATGGTTCTCGTACTCGTATGGTGTCAGGGCCTGCTTGTAGGCTAGGATATGGAGAGCAGGGTCTCCCTGGATGCAGTTGAACTTTGGCAGGCTCGATGTTCGCCAACCCATAGGAAATGGTGTTGCAAGAACCTTGGGATGCAGTGGCCCCACCGAGGTGATTAGCTGCCTACGGTCTTGATGGCGGCGTCCCACGTCGGCAGTATGCCTTAGTCGGTTGAGCAGCTCACGGGCATCTGTTGCTTTCGTGTGCGAAGGGATAGAATGTCTAGTAGACCCTGTTGACTAAGGTGATCCTTCTCCGCGATAGCTGGGCGCACCGTTGACGTCGAGGCGATCCCACACCGTTTGCCTTGGTGCTTGTGTGGATACCTGACGCCTCTCGATACGCGGCACATGTGGTTCTTCAAGATGATGACTCGCGGCTGGGCGAGTCCTTGGTTGGTCTTCATCAGTAGCTGAATAGTTACAGGCCATAACCCCCGCTCTTTCAGCCGCCTTCTTTAGGGAATCCCTCTCTTGTTCGAGGGCTGTGTTCCTCTAGAGGAGGTTCAGCAGCTGGAAATCAGCGACCGAAATTTGGTATGTAGCTGAACCGTTGTCTCCTTGGGTGGCGTGCGCTTTGTCAGATCGTTGCATCGGGAATGGTGGGTCCTGCCAATTGCTGCGGCTTCCCGGATGACTTCCTTGTGGCCCCAGTCGCTTATGAACATTTCTTCGGTTGGTTGCAACCAAGATTTCTTGTTCTTCTTCGATTAGCACGTCGATTGTCCGGTCAGCACCCGCCTTTGGTGGGTTGGTGCTGGCCTTCACCATTGAGCGAGTTGATGTCGGCGTGATAAAGGCGTTGATGTTGATTTGGATGAGGACTTGTGGCTCGTCACCGCAAGTTGAATAGGAGTCGGTAGAGGTGTGGGTAAGACCTCTAACGATATCCCACAGACGGCGCCAAAGATTGTGGGGGAAAATTTCTGAACCGCCTTGATCTAGAATCCCACCCCACAGCCTTGATTGAATTTGATGGTTTGTAGAGTTAGAGAGATGGGAGAGTAGATAAAGAGAGTAGAGAGTGATGACACAATGATTGGTGACGGAGTTCGGTCTTACGACCTACGTCTCCGGGCGAGAGGTGCCACCTGATCTTCACTATAATTTGAGTAAATAATGGGTGAGCATTCTCTTGACAGGCCAAGAGAAGCTTCGTACAGTGGGGTTGCACGGAGCAACTAGAAGAGAACAAGAAGGGGAGAATTGAGCTCTAGCACTTGCTCTGGAATCCTCCTCCTCTGATTGAATGACCAACCCCCTTCCTGGATGCCTTGGGGGTCCTTTTATAGCGTAGGCACGTGCCCAATATGGCAGTGATGACGTGGCGATGATGACGTGGCACTGGTTCTGGGCCTCCTTGCTGGGCCCTTATTGGGCCATTGTTTGGGCCCAATAAGGGGGAGGGCTTGCTCTGCGAGCCTCGTAGAGTGGGCCCATGTGAGCCCGGGCGGGCTTACCCACTTGGGCCGTTGCGCGGGCCCATGCCGCTCTGATCCGGTCCGGTACAATTTTTGCACCCACACACGTTACTAAAGGTTTCTTTTTTGCACCAGGGGAATCATTCCTCTCGGTACACGGGATACCGCATCGTGCACAATCTACCCTAGTGGCTAAAAGGGGGGCTTGGTCTTTTACCACGAGGCACTCCTGCCCAACTTACTTTCTTCGGGGTTTATTATGACCCCAGGATTATGTCACTCCACCTTATTTTCCCAAGGGAACAACCAGTGACCTAACCCCGTGATCCTCCCTACTCAATTTGGTCTGTACACATCTAGGGGTTCACTTACCTACAATGTGTATGCGGATCTAAACTAAGAGCCAACCAGGCAACGACGTTGCCTCCACACCAGAACAGGTATAGGGAAGATAGAATCAGGGCTTCTGGTCAAATATTTAAAACCATAGCACGAAGGTGCTCCATATAGATTCATCCTTGGTCATGTGACTTAGGATCTTTTAAAACCTTTTATATTTTTTCAGAACTAAAGTTAGTTTACAATATTTTATAAGATAAAATCTTAGCAAGTCTCATAAAATGATTTCATGCATGCAAGTTCAAAGGGTTTCCTTTTAGCAAATTAATATACATAGTAGCCATGATTTTTGAGATTATACCCCATATACATCGATCTATCAAGTTATGAGAATAATCGTGAACATGAACCCAATTACATATTTCTTAATAACTATGAATGTAATGAGCAGATATGGGTCGCAAAGGTTGAGTATCCCTCACCTTGGCCGGGGTAGCGAATCTCCCGTACCAAATTCCTAAGATGAAAGAATATGAATTCCTGGTCTCTAATCGATGCACTCGCACTCTGAAATAGATTCAATGTATGCAAAAGGAAATGTATAAGTACAAAACTATTTAAGACTCTAGATCAGGGTCAAGGAAGTCGAGCTGTGCAAGGGGTTTAGGTTTCCTAGGAGCTAGTGACTCAGGGTCAAGCACGTGCGATCGGCATAACCGAAGGGTCAAAGTTGCTCCTCTTAAAATCAAGGGAGATCCAAGGATTAAAGGCAACACGGTGTGGTGAGGCTCAGAACCTGCTTTCTAATGTCGCCGCTTTTGTACAAATCAGAAAACGGATGTGCAAAAGATCGCACAACACGCTTTTCGATATAGAATTTATATTAGGTTTTGGTTGGACTAATGTATCTCAAAGTGCTTTTAGTAGCTAGTAATTGGGGGGGTGCTCACATAATATAAGCAAGGGTGTAATGTTGATAGGGGTGTAATTAAACAAGGCTAGGGGTGTAATTAGTTAAAAATTAAGGTGGAATGAATAAAGGAGTACACATGGATAAAATGGAATGGTTCTATCAAGGGGTAACCAAGCCATGCACGTGGCCACTGTCTTCTCTTGTATTTCAAAGAGGGATTATGGGGTTTGGGTTTTGCGACCTTGGCCAGAGCCATGGGCTGGCACCCAACTTCGGGCAAATGCGGGGGATATCGGTCATCCAACTAGTGTCGTCAGGAATTGTCGGACCCGCCGGTCCGATCACGAGTTGAGGGAATGCGGTGAATAATCATGTGGTTTGATGGAAGTGGTGGATGTGGTGGTCGTTGGGTGTTGCATGGCAGCCAGGTGGTTGAGATGGTCTTGGCAAATGGCAAAGCCGTTGATGGTGGTGACGTAGTCATGGACGCAAGAGTGGTCGGATTCAAGGGTTTGGCTACTGGCGATCCGAGTGGTGTGAGGTGGGGTTGCTAAAGGTGGCACCTCACCGGGCATTGTCATACATGGTACATGTTTAGTGGGTGATTAACAATGTGTTTGACGAGCGGCAAGACCATCGGAAGTGGGCTCAAGGAGAAAATGAAGTGAGAGGGGTTCACCTTGGGTGGGGCACGAGGATGGGTTGGAGGAAAGACGGATTGAAGGGTGCCTCATCGGAGTCGACGTCGGGATGTCGTCGATGAGTGTTGCCCGAGCAATAGGAAGGAGTAGGTGGCGCTTGGGATTGCTGCTCCTCCTCTTTCTTCTTCTTCTTGTTCCTCTCTCTCTCTCTCTCTCTCTCTCTCTCTCTCTCTCTCTCTCTCTCTCTCTCTCAGTACACCATTTCATCTGATCCCACACTCTCTTTCTCTCAATGTCTCCCTCTTCCTCTCTTTCCTGTACTCTCTTCCTTACTTGCTGTCTTCTGCTCTCTCACTCTAGTTGTAGTGTGGCATGCGGGGAGCCCAGGTCACTTAAATACAGGGAAAAAGGGGAGGTTTATGTGAAGTGTGTGAGAGTTGGAAGTGTGGGAGAGTGGGTTTGAAATGATGTATGGCCTGGTTACTTGTGAGGGAAACCAGGGATGTGACTAAAGAATGGGCTGACTACAACATTTTATTCGTCACATATTATTCAGCTAAAAGGCTTCAAGGCATAAGCCCAACAAGATGAATAGATTGGTCAGCCCGGGTTTTTGCTTACAAATGGATTGGGTTAGAGTATGGTCCAAAACCAATATCACAACCTAAATAAGAAATATTGATTACCACACAAGAGAGTTTACTTGGAAAACTCTCGCCGACACGAGTTCAATTAAATGAGATTCATCATGATCTGACAACTCGATTATTATCTCTTCAACCGAGTGCCAATTTCACTGTCGGACGATAACTCGATAGACCGTATACACGGTTCTATAAATCGACCAACTTATGTATCTTCTCACACATACATTGAATCATGGAGTATAAAAGCGTTGTTGCAAAGTTATCACAAATCTTGACAATGTGGACGCATAATATGCTATAGGACATGTAATTAAGCCAGAAAATAATTTCGAAGAAAAAGTTCAATATAATATATATATATATATATATATATATATATATATAACAATGAATCCATGTTTCCTAACACAGTCACAACATCATATGGCCTGGCACACACATTAGTGATATAAAATAGATAATAAAGGCTAGGGGCGCTACACACACGTGCGCACATGCGTGTCGAGCCGAGCCGGGCTAGGCCAAGCTTAGGCTTGGGCTAGGCGGCATGTGTGTGCGCGTCCGCGGATCCCGACACAATAGTCACTTCGAAATGGGTTAGCCCGCACCTGCATTATTTTTGTTTTTATTTCTTTCCCCTAAATGTTTTTATTATTTTTCATTTTGGCTACTAGACGTTACTGCATACTAGTTGTTACGAGAATGCTCTCTGCGAGCTGTAACATGTAGAATAAATGGGCTTGATCACAGCCCATAAACTGATCTCCTCTTTCTGTCTCCTATTAGAGTTGCCCGAGGCCTATATAAGGCTCAATGCAATCATAGAGAAAGTACACTCTGAAATCAGAATTACTCTCTGCTCTCTCTCTCTCTCTCATTCAAAGTTGTGATGTCCCTTTGCTTCGAGAGAATCTCTTCTCTTGCTTTCGAGTTGCTGGGTTCCTAAAAGTTGTTCAAAGTTTACAAAACCTTCTTGAAGTCGTGCCGACAAGAAGGAGGTCGCCTGATTGGGGTTATCGTATCTCTGAAATCCATTGCCACTGACCCGCATGAGGGGGGGCAATAAGATTCTTGGGACAATGCCTAACGTGATTTGACCATCAGGCCAGAATTTCTAACTCTATTCTTTTGCTCTTACTAGATCTATAAAAATCAATTTACATCTAATACAAAATAATTAGCGATTATCTAGATAGAATTTCTCTCTTTTAGAAAAGTTCGGTAAGGTAAATGACGGTTTCAAAGAACTCGTTTTGCCTTGGCAAACCATTTCTTAAAGAAACTTATGACTTGTCTTTGCTTATGAAATAGTTTTTCTTAATAAAAATATTTGATCTATTAAACGTTTTGCCATCAATAATTTGATTAAGTCCTAAAATTGCTAGTTTAGAACGATTAAATTTTCAATAAATCAATGTATAGGATATATAAAAACCCTTAACCCATCAGTTTTAAAACATGTTTGAATTAGTTTCCAATAGTCCCTGTATTCACATTGTTCTTGCTTCGATTTTACTATGGGCCCTAGCTTATTCTTTATTATTATTATTATTATTGCAAAGAGGGTGTGTGTGTGTGTGTGGGGGGGGGGGGGGGGGGAGGGGGTTTCACCACCAGACCCCCAGGAGCTACCACAGCCCGATGAAAACTACAAACCACGCCACCCGACAAAATCACCACAGATCGACACATGGACACAAAGCCTCGTCACACCTGTGGGAGACCAAGACGCCACAACCCGGCGCAACCAAAACAACCATCGCCACACCGGCGAAAAACAAGGATGCACAAGGCCCCCAAACACAATGTACACAAACACCACCGCCACACCTGACGAAAGACATGTATCGCCAGCTTCCTAAAAAAGAGAAAAAATAAATACCAAAAAACAACCAAAGCAGAACCGCCACCGGCTTCAAAGGAAGACCAATTGCTAGCTTCTTGGGTACAGTTGATGAACCACGAACGAACCCCGATCTGCTGCCGATCCAACTGCCGTTGCATCGAACCATCAGGATCCGATCAACCGAGAAGAGGAGGGGATCTAGAGACCCAAGGTTGGAACATCCGCCACCGGCCGACCAGGGTCCAGATCTGCCACTCCGATTGCAACCGGCAAGCGGTCGCTACCCCGACACCGACCAGTGGCTGTCGAACTGAGCACGAGGTCGCTTCCCCGACACATAGTGGCGGACCTAGCTTATTCTTTGATAACACAGTTGTGAACATACTTGCCATTTGTTTTTCTCTGTTTTGCATTGTCCCAACTTAATTCATTCTTTGGCCATCAGCTCCTGAATAAATTTGTACCGATGAACATCTTTATGTTTTATTCTCTCACTAGTGCATGTCCGTGCCTGTCGGTATTGCAGCTGGTTGCCTTCGGCGGCAACACATCTTTTGGCATTACAGCGGGCCGCCTTCGACGACAACACACCTAAACACCTTCGGCAATAAAACTCTTTCGACGACAACACCGGCATTCATAGGGACACCTATTTCCTCGCCCGTGCCGATTGGCACAAAACGGGCGCCTTCGACGTGACCAACTCCCCCTCCCCAAATAATCGATCAATCACAGCTATCTCTATTCGAACAGATTCCTTGAGATCAACTTAATGGTTTGGGGCGGTCGAAATTTCAGCAAGTGGGTTTATAGCTGTTGATGCGAACAACGATTACGGGATGAATGATTAGGTTTACTGCAATTTAAATGGGCCGGGATTTTAGGGGTTTAGTGCAATTTAAATGGGTCGGGATTTAAAACGAAGGGGAGGGAGTTGGTTGACGAGGAAATAGAGATTGTGCGTTGATTTTTGAACGAATGGTTAGATATATTCGGTTCATTTTTGTCCAGTTAGCTTGTCCTAGTCAGTGTTCGTTTTGTCTAGTCAGCACAAAACCAACTTGCCATGTTATATAGATGGACGATGGATTTTTTGGTAAGTTTTTTCTTAGGTGGTGTTGCCTTCTAAGATCCAAGTGGCTCAGTCATTCATTATTGAACTGTACTAATCCAGTGCAATGCACGGACGGTTGCGATGTTACTCGATCGGATTGTAAATCCGGAACTGATTTCCAATCCGCATCATGTAGAGAGAGAGAGAGAGAGAGAGAGAGAGAGAGAGAGAGAGAGAGAGAGAGAGAGAGAGAGAGAGAGAGAGAGAGAGAGAGAGAGAGAGAGAGGAATGGAGGGGCTGCTACATGGCACCAAAGGCCTCAGATTTATAAGGATAGTATAGATAGATAGCATCAAAATTTTGGACTTCTCTGACCACACTCGATACAGAGTTTGCCGTCCACTGATTGAAGCTACAATTATTCAGAAAAAACCGAGCCAGTATGAGCAGCTTTGTTACCATCCCTAGGAGGGAGAAGCAGCGAGCAACTCTTGCGAGACAACAGTAGTGCAAGTGGTGGCGGTGAGCTGTTCGATGGTTCGGTTTAGATCCCAGATCTAGGGTTCTACCTAAAATCCATAGATCTTGGGTTTAGGTTCGATTCGGCGGCGGTGAGCAGCTCTGGTGGCGGCGGGCGATGGTTCGGTTCGGTGGTTTGGAGGTTTGCTGGTTCCGTGGCAAACAAAAGAAAATTTGAAATATATGGAGGGCATTTTGGTCCACAGTATTTCAAATTCCTTTAACTTAACCGGTTTCATTGCTAGGAACCGCACACACATTACCCCCAAAAAATAAGGGGAGTTGGTTAAAAGTCCCCCTTTTTTTTTAGGGTCAGGTTCAATGGACACTGTTTTTGCACGCAATTTTTTACACTGATTTTCAAATCATTAGATAGAGGTTTCATAAGTTGTTGATTTTTTGTGAGCATAATCATCGTGTCTTAGATAACACATCCACAAAAAATCAGCACATTCTAAAGCCTCTAGATTTATTAAATATGCTCTTCAAATTAACGATTAAAATGGACGGTCGATAAAGCCTTTTAATTTTGAT
This sequence comes from Chamaelirium japonicum, assembly GCA_947650365.1. Taxonomy (NCBI): domain Eukaryota; kingdom Viridiplantae; phylum Streptophyta; class Magnoliopsida; order Liliales; family Melanthiaceae; genus Chamaelirium; species Chamaelirium japonicum. The sequence goes on from OX393560.1 coordinate 54,062,676, forward strand.
GTACTTAGAGGCTTTAGAATGTGCTAATTTTTTGTGGATGTGCTATCTAAGACAAAGTGACAATGCTCACAAAAAATTAAGAACTTATGAAATCTCTATCTAATGATTTGAAAATCGATGTAAAAAAATGAGTGCAAAAACAGTGTCCAATGAACCTGACCCTTTTTTTTAAGGAAGTTAAAAGTCCTTTTAATGTGATGCTTTTAAGATACAGCCCAAACAATTTCTGTTGACGAAAATACCCTCCACAATAATTAAAATTTTCATTTGAATGTTATTGAACTAGAGAACGCCTCCATTACTCATCGTCGTCACCGAACCGAATCGAACCTAAAATCTATAGACCAATGGATGAACCCAAGACCTAGGATCCTAAACCGAACGACCGAACCAAACTCTGCTCACCTCCACGGCTCGCCGCCTTCGTCGAAGTTGCTCGCCAAAGCTGCCACCTCTACTGCTCGCCACTGCCTCTACTGCTCACTCCAGGTTCTGCCATTGCAGCTCGAGCTCGAGAGGGAGATGGGAGAAGATAGCAGGCCTGATGGCATTCTGGGTTTCTGATGAAAATCAGTGACCTTACTAGGGAACAGGTAAAATTCCCTTTGTTGAGGGTATATTGGTAAAATAAAAAGTACCGTTGGCGGGTTGCTTCGTGCGAACGTTTAGCCCCGCCCCGGCTGCCCCTATTTAAGATCGTGCCCCTCGACTCCCTTTCTCAGCGCAGCCCATCTCCTCTGTCTCTCTCTGATTCTCGGTCCTCCCCCTAACCCTAGTTCATCCCCGCCGCCGCCGCCGCCGCCGCCAAGGCTCGTCTGAGTCGCCTCTCTGCGCTCTCGACCTCTTCTCTGAGCTCTCCGTCCACTCCTCTTCTCGTCCCGGAACTCCCTGACTGCCGGCCCCTGCCCCGCTCTCGACTCTACCAGTCCAGCAGCGAGAGGGCGTAAGAGAGAGATCCGCAGAGAATCGGCGCCATGGATATCTGCTTCCCTCCCACCTCGTCCGACGGGTCAGATTCGATACCTCTCGATGTCCCTGATCTTGATTTGTAATTCTCATATGGGATGACTGTCGGATTTCTGGATTTCCTACTTAGTTGTTCAAGCCCTGTATTATAACTATTTTTTGATCTAGGTTTGTTAGGGTTGTGGAAATGTCGTCTCTTCTCTTGAGATTTATATGGTTCTGCATGTCGATCAGCTAAAGAAATCAAGATTGTGGATCAGAACTGAGTTTGGTTCATCGCCCTTTGCTTGTATGATTTAACTATTTCCGATTTAGGTTTGTTAGGGTTGTGGAAATGATGCTACTTGAGATTATTAGGGTTCTGCATGCCCCGATCAGCTAAAGAAATCAAGATTATGGGTCCGAACCACTCGCGAATTTGGTTCATTGCCCTTCGCTTGTGTATGAGGAAATGTTGATCCTCTCTCCATTCCATCACACCAGTTGAAACTGTTGCAACCTATATAGTCTTCTAATTGACCCTTAAGCGACGATTAGATTTGACCACCTCAAATTGCCATGTTGATTAATGATTATGAAGATTACTTGATTCGACCCTTAAGTCACGGGTATAAGACCATATGAATTATGTCACAAATTATTCAGTGGCCTGGGGCGTACTCATTAATTCTTGGATTTTACGATTTTCTTCTTGATTTTGTCTATTTTATTGATTATTATTTTATTTTAGTCATCACATATATAAAATCATGTGTGCTATAAATTTTATTTTGTGTTTTATGTTTTAAAAATTTTATCGAATGCACTCGTCAATCGTCATGGAACTTTTGGATTTTTCGCGAAGTTTGGACTTTGCTTCCTTGCTGATTTATTCTCAAACACGTTTTATTGTACCTAGTACAATAAAACTTGAACAATTAGGCCCCTACCATGGCTTATTTAGAACCTTATCTACTCATCTAGACTCTTTCCTAACCCATGTGAATTGAATTGGATTTTTGTAAATTTGGTTGGCCAATCAGCACATGGTGATGTGAACGATTTGGTAAATTAGCTCCATCTTGCTTCCTATGTTTCCATCATATGGCAATCACCACGCAACCGTGTATGTCATTTATCTAGCGGCGTAAGGCGTGTGGATTGATGAGACATGTTTCTTGAATAAAGGATCAAGAAACAGTGGTCTTGTCTCGGGAATTCCTAATAGACTGGCATTCCCACGGATTTCACTGTTCTTCATTGAATTACCTTAGTACACTAATTTCTAATTTATCTTGTACTCTTCTGGTTGCAGTGCAGTGCATCTGTGTTGTGATTTTCTGTGGAGCTAAATTTGGGAGGGCAACATGGCCCTGTTCTCATTGCAAATTGATTGCATTAGGTTAGCAGGTATTATATTATGTACTCTTCTAGTAGCAGTGTGGTGCATTTGCATTGTGATTTCTTGTGAGCTATATTTGGGAGGGCAAGAGGCGCCTGTTCTCGTGGATAAAATTGATTATATACTCTTCTGGTTGCAGCTCAGTGCATATGTGTGTGGAGCTATATTTGAGAAAGCAACAAAGGCCTGTTCTCGTGGGTAAATTGATTGTGTTAGGTTAATAGGGATTATATTTTTGTTTGTATTCATTTCATCATCACAATTTTTGATTCAGTGCCCAAATTCTCACTGTTGTGGCTAGAAATCATAAGCTTTGTCTCGTCGTCCATCATAGTTTTGATTAAAGGACGGTTGAAGGGTTTCTGTATCTTATCTTGGATACATTGATCTGGAAATTGAGGCTGGGTTAGCAGTAAGTTTCAATAAGTAGCTGGGCTATTATGATGACATTTTATCTCTTCCATTAATTCCAATTTTGTTTGAACCAAGATAGTTAATGACTCATAGTTTGGAGGGCAGCATCTGTTTTCTGACCTCCCTCGAAATGGTGGGTTGGGTGTAAACCAGTGTTTTAAAAAACGTGCCCAGGGACCCACCCCGGGGCATGTCTTTTACGCCCCAATGGTCTGGGTTACGTCCCGCTAGAGTTTGTACTATAGTTTAAAAAATTTATTTGATTGCCACCGTGTGATCTCTAAATATGCATTTTACTCTCTTAGACGATGATTATGATATTTTTAGAACTAAAGTTGTTTTAAATTGGTTCTATATCATGTATGGAATGATAGAATCTATGGAATATGGACATAAATAGTTTGAATTTTGCTTAGAAACTTAGAATTTGGTCTTAAATGAAATTGAAGGACATTGACAAGTTCATTTTTATTATCGTTTTTATTTATTTGTGATTTATCAACCATATTTATAGGCTTAAATGTTTAATTTGCTCATCGTTTTTTTTAAATTATATATATATATATATATATATATAAATATAAAAATATATATATATATATATATATATATATATATATATATATATAATTAAAGGGAATAGGGAGTATGATCCTCCTGACTAGCCAACACGCTAGTCCTCCCTTCAATTCAAGTGCTACATTGCAATTTTTAACCTAGGTTAGGTGTTGGGCAAGATGGGTTCACCCTTCCTAACAATTATTATGAAAATAAATTTGGAAAAAAAATACCAAGTGGCATTTTTAGATTAACCATAGCAAGGGGTATATGCGCTCGACAGTTTACCGTTACATTTGTCAGTCGTTGATCGGGTTGTTTTTAAGTTTTTCTTTTTTGAAATTTTTTTTTAATCATGGTCCAAGTAGAGTGGATTGACCATCTATTAAAAAAAATTAGGTAAAAAGTACCGCGTGGTACCTAAATATAGGAGAGGATTGGCGTGTTGGCTAGTCGGGAGGACTATACTCCCTAATCTTGGGGTTTACACTCCGCCCCACGGCTGGCAAAAGCCGCAAAACGCTCTGCCTTATGCCCCCGCCTCTGAAATCACTGGTGTAAACACAACTGACCTTTGACGCTGAGCTCAAGCATAGCTGTAATTTTACATTAGTTCACTAATCTACATCAGTACATTAGTGCACTAGTTTAGATGAGTACATTAGTCCACTAGTTTCTGATTCACCTCGCATTGGGAATTCCTAATCGAAGTGGCATGACCTTATATTCCCCTATTCTTTATAGAATTCGCAATAGTAAGCTAGTTTCTGATCCATCTGGTACTATTATGGATGCAGTGCAGTGTATTTGTGTTTTTGTGGAGCTAGATTTGGGAGAGCACCAAGGGTCTGTTCTCATGGGTAAATTGATTGCATTAGGTTAGTAGGTATTATATTTATGTTTGTACTCATTTCATTCTCACCATTTTTTGCTTCAGCACCGAAGTTCTTACCGTTGTGGGCAGAAATCATCAGCTTCTCCTCGGCGTCTATCCTTGTTTTGTTCAAGGATGGTTAGAATGGAGCGGCTGCATAGCGCAATCCTTGAGATGATGAGAGATATGATTGATATAGAGTCTCTAGAGAATTGAAGGGTTTCTTCTGTCTCTTAGATTGAATGCAACAAGCTGGAAATTGAGGCTAGGTTAGCAGGGTGAGGTTCAATAAATAGATAGGCTATTATGGCTGCATTTTTTTGCTCGATATAAAGAAGAAAAACTCACAGGAGGCTAATTTCCTTTGGCTTGTGTGCAGACCTGGCTGGTTGGTTTGCTTCCTTGTTGGCTTTTGTATCTGCAAGGAGTCGGTGAAGAAAGGATACCACATATTGTGTTGCTATTATGGCCCTTGTTTATTAGTTTTGAAATATATCAAATTTATATATACTATTGTTGTGAAGTGCTGAATCTGCTATCTTTATGGTTCAATTCTATGATTCGGGCATTCAATCCATTTTTCTTTTTTTTGAATATTAAATGATGGTTTCTTTCTTTCTTCAGGAAGAAAAATGGCCGGAGGAAGAGGCAGAGGCCTGATTCTATTGCAGAGACTCTTGCCAAGTGGAAGGAGGTGAACTGCCGATTGGAATCTTCTGAGGATGGCGAGAAACCTATCCGGAAACCACAAGGCAAGGGTTCGCGAAAGGGCTGCATGAAAGGGAAGGGAGGCCCGGAGAACGGCCACTGCGGTTATCGTGGTGTAAGGCAGCGTACTTGGGGAAAGTGGGTCGCCGAGATCCGGGCACCCAACCGTGGCGGCCGTCTGTGGCTAGGCACCTTTCCCACAGCATTGGAAGCTGCCCTTGCCTATGATGAAGCTGCCAGGGCGATGTACGGCCCTTCTGCCCGACTTAACCTCCCTGAAGGCGGCATTCAGCCAGTGGATTCCTCGGCCGCTTCAGAATCATGTGTGTCCACCACAGTGTCGCATCTTTCGGTTGCCTCAGCTGTCGAGGAACCTGAAGCCTGCTTTCCAGAACCCGAGGCCGATGATTCGAGAGACATGGGGCCCGAGGCCAAGGTTCAGAAGGTTGGAGCTGGAGATGCGAGAAGCAGAAGAAGCCCCCAACCATCAGCCTTCAGCACTGTGCCAAGCATGGGGATGCCCGCTAGTTGTCCTGCTGATATGTTTGAGACCCAGGACATGCTTGCTATTTGTCCTGCCGATACGTTCGAGATCGAGGACATGCTTGCGGCGTTCTTTGCTGATCCAGCAGACGAGACATGTGTGTCCACAACAGTGTCGCATCTTTCGGTTGCCTCAGCTGTCGAGGAACCTGAAGCCTGCTTTCCAGAACCCGAGGCCGATGATTCGAGAGACATGGGGCCCGAGGCCAAGGTTCAGAAGGTTGGAGCTGGAGATGCGAGAAGCAGAAGAAGCCCCCAACCATCAGCCTCCAGCACTGTGCCAAGCATGGGGATGCCCGCTAGTTGTCCTGCTGATATGTTTGAGACCCAGGACATGCTTGCTATTTGTCCTGCCGATACGTTCGAGATCGAGGACATGCTTGCGGCGTTCTTTGCTGATCCAGCAGACGAGACATGTGTGTCCACCACAGTGTCGCATCTTTCGGTTGCCTCAGCTGTCGAGGAACCTGAAGCCTGCTTTCCAGAACCCGAGGCCGATGATTCGAGAGACATGGGGCCCGAGGCCAAGGTTCAGAAGGTTGGAGCTGGAGATGCGAGAAGTAGAAGAAGCCCCCAACCATCAGCCTCCAGCACTGTGCCAAGCATGGGGATGCCCGCTAGTTGTCCTGCTGATATGTTTGAGACCCAGGACATGCTTGCTATTTGTCCTGCCGATACGTTCGAGATCGAGGACATGCTTGCGGCGTTCTTTGCTGATCCAGCAGACGAGACATGTGTGTCCACCACAGTGTCGCATCTTTCGGTTGCCTCAGCTGTCGAGGAACCTGAAGCCTGCTTTCCAGAACCCGAGGCCGATGATTCGAGAGACATGGGGCCCGAGGCCAAGGTTCAGAAGGTTGGAGCTGGAGATGCGAGAAGCAGAAGAAGCCCCCAACCATCAGCCTCCAGCACTGTGCCAAGCATGGGGATGCCCGCTAGTTGTCCTGCTGATAACCCAGGACATGCTTGCTATTTGTCCCTGATCATGATTTGTAATTCTCATATGGGATGACTGTCGGATTTCTGGATTTCCTACTTAGTTGTTCAAGCCCTGTATTATAACTATTTTTTGATCTAGGTTTGTTAGGGTTGTGGAAATGTCAGTCTCTTCTCTTGAGATTTATATGGTTCTGCATGTCGATCAGCTAAAGAAATCAAGATTGTGGATCAGAACCGAGTTTGGTTCATCGCCCTTTGCTTGTATGATTTAACTATTTCCGATTTTGGTTTGTTAGGGTTGTGGAAATGATGCTACTTGAGATTATTAGGGTTCTGCATGCCCCGATCAGCTAAAGAAATCAAGATTATGGGTCCGAACCACTCGCGAATTTGGTTCATTGCCCTTCGCTTGTGTATGAGGAAATGATGATCCTCTCTCCATTCCATCACACCAGTTGGAACTGTTGCAACCTATATAGTCTTCTAATTGACCATTAAGCGACGATTAGATTTGACCACCTCAAATTGCCATGTTGATTAATGATTATGAACATTACTTGATTCGACCCTTAAGTCAAGGGTATAAGACCATATGAATTATGTCACAAATTATTCAGTGGCCTGGGGCGTACTCATTAATTCTTGGAATTTACGATTTTCTTCATGATTTTGTCTATTTTATTGATTATTATTTTATTTTAGTCATCACATGTATATTGATTTTGTGTATATGCTTTATATATAAAATCATGTATGCTATAAATTTTATTTTGTGTTTTATATTTTCACAATTTTATCGAATGCACTCGTCATGAAACTTTTGGATTTTTCGCGAACGTTGGACTTCACTTCCTTGCTGATTTATTCTCAAACACGGAATTTGTACCTAGTACAATAAAACTTGAACCATTAGGCCCCTACCATGACTTATTTAGAACCTTATCTACTCATCTAGATTCTTTCCTAACCCATGTGAATTGAATTGGCTTTTTGTAAATTTGGTTGGCCAATCACCATGGGGTGATGTGAACGATTTGGTAAATTAGCTCCATCTTGCTTCCTATGTTTCCATCATATGGCAATCACCGCGCAGCCGTGTATGTCATTTATCTAGCGGCATAAGGCGTGTGGATTGATGAGACATGTTTCTTGAATAAAGGATCAGTGGTGGAGTAATAGTGGTCTTGTGATGAGGACATCGAGCAGCGCCCCTGGCGCGTGTACCAGCGCAGGAGGCGCCACCTGAGCTTGTGGCTCTGATCGGACAGCCAGCACCTTGATGGAGATCGTTTATTCATTGTCATTATTTATTTGTTTTGTTTTGCATTAGGCTATTTAGTCCCACCTCAGTTGGCAGGGATTTTCGTTTGTTTATCGCAGCCTTTATATAGGCCTGCCTATGGACATGTAATGGTACTGATGAATAATAAAATTTTATGTTTCCTCCACATGCGTGTTGAGAGAACCAGGGTGAGGCGTGTGAAGCCCCGAACCCAAGCCTAGGCGTGTGAAACCCTAGGTCCAGTATTAGGCGTGTGAAACCCTAACTGGAAACCCTAATTTTCCATCCCCTCTCCCTCACCTAGCCGCCGGCCCCCTTCCCCTCTCTTCCTTGCTGCTGCTGCCTTCCCACCTCCCCCAACCGTCCGACCCCCTCCCTCTCCCCCTGTTGCCGCCTCCCTACCCGACCCCTGCCAAACCCGAACCTCCCCTCTTCCCCCTTGCTGCTGCCGCCACACCCCGACCAACCCCCAACCCGTCCGCCCCCTCCCTCTCCTTGCTGCTGCCGCTGCCTACCCCCCATGCCCCAACCGAGCCCCTCTCCCCTCCTGCTGCTGCCGCCGGCCCTAGCCCCTACCAACCCGACACCCCTCTCCTCTCCCTCTCGCTGTTGCTGCCCCTTACCCGACCCCAGCCCTACCCGAACCTCCTCTCCCCCTCCCCTCCGCCCGCTAGTGCCCACCTCCACCCGACCCCGACCCCCTCACCCGATCCCTTCCCTCCTGCCCTTGCTGCCCCGAACCCTCCCCTCCACCCTACCCGACCGACCGTTCCCTCCTCCCCCTACTGCTGCCCGCTCGGTATCGCACCTCCGGCGCCCTCGTCCTGCGTGCAGGGCCGGATTTGCTGGGGGATCACGGTGTGATCATCGACGACGACGGGTGCCTCGACAACAACTCTCCCCTCCCGACCCGGAAGGAGAGAGCGTGGAGGAGTCTGTGAAGGGACCTCGACATCAACTTCCCCTCCCACGATTCGGAAGAGGAAGCGTGGAGGCATACGTGCCTGTGCCATCATCAGCCACTCAGATTACGGAATTCCCTCTTCGACCAGGTATTATCGTGTTTCACCAAATCGGTTATCTAGTTTATTATCGTTGCCAGCTGTTTCCCCCCATTGTGAGATTGAGCGTTCACCTGCCTGTAGTGCTATTAATCTAAACATTGCAATAGGACTATTTGGATTGCTTTATCGCCTGATGCTGAAAGCGACTGGCACTAGTACATTAGTTCTCATCGTATCGGCCCTTGTTATTTGTGTGACTTGATTTCTCGTGCGGCATCATAACTAGTAGTAAGCCCTGTCTGCTCAATTAATTAATAAACAATTTCGTCATTGCATCGTATTGCATCATTTTGGTATCAGAGCATGGTTAGTAGTTAAACATCCTACAGTTCTCATATTTCATTTTTCCGCATTAGTTGTGTGTGCATGCCAACTCGTAACGGTAGGCCATATCTGCTAGGAGAGTCTAGTGAGTCTGATAGTTGCACCATGGATCCCGACGCCCTAGCTAGGACACTCGCTGAGTTAGCTCAGGGTATTGCCACAATGAACCTAAACTTCGCAGCTTACCAGCGCGATACCAATGCCCGCTTTGACCGTCTGGATCAAGTCCCACCGCGAACTCCCCCACCCATGGACCCTCAAGATTTTTGGCCACCTTGGCAGAACAATCACGATCCGGATGAGCAATATCTCCGGAGCATCAGGCTAGAAGTGCCCGCTTTTGATGGTCGGCATGATCCCCAATTCTTCCTAGACTGGCTCCAATCCATGGACCAGTATTTCGCCTGGTACCCATTAACGGAGCCACGGAAGGTCCGTTTTGCTGCAATGAAACTCAGTGGCCCCGCCAGTCAGTACTGGACTAACGTTGAAGCCCTGAGAGTGGCCCGAACCCAAGATCCCATCGACACCTGGGTAGCCATGAAAAACGAACTGAAGGGGAAATACGTGCCACCGTCCTATCAAGCGCGTCTCCTAGATCAGTGGCATCAGTTCACCCAAGGCAACAAGTCAGCAAGAGACTACGCCGCCAAGTTTGATGAGTTCTTGACCCGCTGCAACGTCCTAGGGACTGAGACCCCTGTTCAGATTCTGTCCCGCTTTCGGTCAGGCCTAAGAGAAGACCTGAGAAACGAGCTTCTCGCTCGTGATGTTACAGAGTTAGAAAGGGCCTACGCGTTAGTGCAAGATCTCGATAGCTTTAGGTCCACCCAGTCTCATCGGGGCCAAGATTCCCAAAATCACGCCCCACGTCCTTCCCCGAGCAATTATCCAAGTCGGCCTAATCCCACCCAATCCCAACCCAGGACAGACTCCACGAGTCGGAACAACGAAAGGGACAGTCGTGGTAAAGGCCCTGAGAGGGACTTTTCCAAAGTCAGCCCCCTCACCAAATGCTACAAGTGCCAGGGTTATGGGCACGTGGCTGCGAACTGCCCTAGCCCCATCAAAATCAACATCATTGACGGCACACCTGTTGAAGTTGTGGAGACAGACGTAGATGGGTTCGTTTACCAAGCTGATGACGATGAAGGAGACTTTAATGAAGAGGGTGATGACGTTACCCTAGGTTGCCTTAGGCGCACGGCCCCCACTGAGCTGGCCGTTGTTCGGTGCGCATTGTCCCAACCCAAAGAACAAGATGATTGGAGGCGTACCAACATCTTTCACACCTTTACTCGGATCGGAGAAAAGAACTGCAAGGTGATCATCGATAGTGGAAGCTGCGTTAACGCAGTTTCGTCTGCCATGATCTCCAAGACTGGATTGAAGGCCGTCCCCCATCCCCGACCATACCAAGTTTCCTGGATCAATTCTACGGCAATGGAGGTCAAACAGAGATGTTTGGTCCCCATAAACTTCAATGCCTACCAGGAAAAGATCTGGTGTGATGTGTTGACCATGGATGTGGGTCAAGTTATACTAGGACGGCCCTGGCTCTTCGACAACGATGTTCTCATCTACGGCCGATCCAACATGTGCATGTTTGAACATGAAGGCAAGAAGATTAAGTTGCTACCCTCTCAACCCAAGAGTGGTCAGCCTGCGCAACAGCCCACCTCCAAAAAGAAAACCAGCAACGTCAGTCTTATCGGGGCCAAAGAATTGAGCCTCGAGCTGGAAAAGGGGGCTCCGATCATGATCCTTGCTGCCCGGGAAGTTCCTAGAGAGTCCACCCAAGTTGTTCCCCTAGAGGTTGCCTCAGTGTTGAGAGAGTTTGCCGATGTCTTCCCTGAGGACCTCCCAGACCAATTACCCCCGATGCGTGACATACAACACGCCATCGATTTGGTTCCTGGAGCTAGCCTCCCCAACTTGCCCCATTACCGAATGAACCCTACAGAACATGCCGAGTTGAAACGGCAGGTCGATGATCTACTGAAAAGGGGTTTCATCAAAGAAAGTATGAGTCCCTGCGCGGTTCCAGCTCTGCTTACGCCCAAGAAAGATGGAACTTGGCGCATGTGCGTAGACAGCCGCGCTATCAACAAAATCACGGTCAAATACCGTTTTCCTATCCCTCGCCTAGATGATCTTTTAGACCTGATGTCTGGAGCCACAGTCTTCTCCAAAGTTGACTTGAAGAGTGGTTACCACCAAATTCGCATTCGCCCGGGAGATGAGTGGAAGACGGCATTCAAGACTAAGGACGGACTGTACGAATGGATGGTTATGCCGTTCGGACTGACCAATGCACCTAGCACATTCATGAGAGTCATGACACAAGTACTCCGCCCTTTTATGGGAAAATTCTTGGTGGTGTACTTTGATGACATACTCATATATAGCCAGTCCCAAGCACAGCACTTAGACCACCTCCGGCAAGTTTGTACCGTGCTAAGAAAGGAAGAACTGTTCGCCAATCCCAAAAAGTGCACCTTCCTCACCACTGAAGTCCACTTCCTTGGTTTTGTCGTGTCTGTCAACGGGGTTTCTGCCGACCCAGAGAAGGTCCGTGCAATTGAAGAATGGCCTGAACCCAAAAACATCCGGGATGTCCGAAGTTTCCACGGTCTCGCCACCTTTTATAGGAGGTTCATTAAGGGGTTCAGTACCATCATGGCCCCAATCACCGACTGTCTGAAGAAGGGCGAGTTCGAGTGGACGAGTGCGGCCACTAGGGCCTTTCTGGAAATCAAAAAAAGAATGGTTGAGGCCCCTGTGATGCGCCTCCCAGATTTCACCAAAGTCTTCGAAGTCGCTTGTGACGCCTCCGGAATCGGCATTGGGGGCGTCCTCTCCCAAGAAGGTCATCCTGTCGCATATTTTAGTGAGAAGCTGAATGAAGCACGACAGCGATATTCCACGTACGATAAGGAATTCTATGCGGTGATCCAATCGCTCCGCCACTGGCGACACTACCTACTGCCACAAGAATTCGTTATCTATTCTGATCATGAAGCCCTGCGGTACATCTACTCCCAGAAGAAGCTTAATGCACGACATGGTCGCTGGGTTGAGTTCCTCCAGGACTACACCTTCACCCTGCGCCATAAAGCCGGAGTAGAAAACAAAGCGGCCGATGCCCTTAGTCGTCGCATGTTCGTTCTGTCTAAGTTGACCGCTTCGGTCGAGGGTTTTGAAAGAGTGCGAGCCGAATACGAATCTTGTCCCGATTTCGGCGAAGTCTATGCGGCACTAATCGACGCCACAGTTCAAGAAATAGATGGATACCTCATGCAAAATGGGTACCTCTTCCGTGGCCGTCGACTGTGCATTCCCCGAACATCCCTTCGCGAATTCCTTATTTGGGAGCTGCATGCGGGCGGTCTTGCTGGCCATTTCGGCGTTAACAAGACCATCGAAGCCATCGAATGCCGATTTTATTGGCCGAGCCTGAAACGTGATGTCGCCAGACATGTGGGTAGGTGTCATACTTGCCAACTGGCCAAACAGCGAAAGCAAAACACTGGCTTGTACACCCCTCTCCCAGTTCCTAACTGTCCCTGGCAGGACATCAGTATGGATTTCGTACTTGGCCTCCCGAAAACCCTGCGTAAACATGACTCGGTCTTGGTAGTGGTAGACCGATTCTCACTACAAAAAAAACATTTATTACCGACGGACAATATCCGTCGGTAATATTAATATTTCGTCGGTAATATTCTATAGCGACGGAAGATATTTCCGTCGCTGGCTGTCGGGAAAGAAGGCGTCGGGGAAAACAATACGACGGACCAAATATTACCGTCGGTAATAATAATTAATACCGACGGTAATATTAACGCCGTCGGTACTATTTAATCAATTTAAAACTAATATAATATAGTATTGCCGATGAAATATAAGAAGCCGTCGGTAATATATAACCATTTTACCGACGGGTATAGTTTATACTGTCGGTAATACTATATATATTACCGACACATATATATATTACCCGTCGGTAATAATATTTATATTACCGACCAAATTCATATAACCGTCGGTAATACTATATATATTACCGACGGATATATATATTACCCGTCGGTAATAATATATATATTACCGACGGATATTATATGCCGTCGGCAAAGCATTAATAATTTAAAAAAAATAAAAATATTATTACCGACGGAATAATTAATTTCCGTCGGTAATAAGTATGTTTTTTTTTTTAATAAATTTACCTAAATAATGTTATTTAATTCCTGTGATTCAATACCACAATATATTACCACAATTTATCAAATATTACCACAATTTATAAAATATTACCTAAATTGATAAAAAATTACAGCAAATTATCAAATATTACCACAGTTCCCGGCCGACAATTATAGACAAGAACAAAAAATAACCATATATTACAAAATAATATTTACACAATCCAGAACTGAGAGATGATACATGTCCTATCTCAACCACCCCCGCCCGCCACCAACGCCGGTGCTCTCATCGATCCCCTGACGCCGCCCTATCTCAACCACGCCCGCCCACCACCAACGCTGGTGCTCTCATCGATCCCCTGACGCCGCCCTGCTCCTGCAATTAACATGTATTTGTTAAAAAAATGGTTTATATCTATAACTGAGTCTAAGCGTTAAAAAATGATAAGTTAGCGTGTTTCGGTTTTGAAATAGGTTTGGATTCGATCCGATCGTAGAATTATCGGCATCCGATAATTCGAACTTGGAATTATTCCGTATTTCGGACTTGCGAGCGGGTTCTAATTGGATATTTGACCAATTTACGCTCCGATTCACCGATTTAGAGTCTAAGTGTTGGAAAATCATAAGTTAGCGTGTTTCGGATATAAAATAGGTTTGGATTCGATCTGATCGTCATCGGATCGGCATCTGATAATTCGAACTTGTATTTATTACGTATTTCGGACTTGCGAGCGGGTTCTAATTGGATATTTGACCAATTTACGCTCCGATTCACCGATTTAGAGTCTAAGTGTTGGAAAATCATAAGTTAGCGTGTTTCGGATATGAAATAGCTAGGTTTGGATTCGATCCGATCGTCATCGGATCGGCATTCGATAATTCGAACTTGGAATTATTCCGAATTTCGGACTTGCGAGCGGGTTCTAATTGGATATTTGACCAATTTACGATCCGATTCACCGATTTAGAGTCTAAGTGTTGGAAAATCATAAGTTAGCGTGTTTCGGATATGAAATAGGTTTGGATTCGATCCGATCGTCATCGGATCGGCATCCGGTAATTCGAAGTTGGAATTATTCCGTATTTCGGACTTGCGAGCGGGTTCTAATTGGATATTTGACCAATTTACGCTCCGATTCACCGATTTAGAGTCTAAGTGTTGGAAAATCATAAGTTAGCGTGTTTCGGATATAAAATAGGTTTGGATTCGATCGGATCGTCATCGGCTCGGCATCCGATAATTCGAACTTGGAATTATTCCGTATTTCGGACTTGCGAGCGGGTTCTAATTGGATATTTGACCAATTTACGCTCCGATTCACCGATTTAGAGTCTAAGTGTTGAAAAATCATAACTTAGCGTGTTTCGGATATGAAATAGCTAGGTTTGGATTCGATCGGATCGTCATCGGATCGGCATTCGATAATTCGAAGTTGGAATTATTCCGAATTTCGGACTTGCGAGCGGGTTCTAATTGGATATTTGACCAATTTACGCTCCGATTCACCGATTTAGAGTCTAAGTGTTGGAAAATCATAAGTTAGCGTGTTTCGGATATGAAATAGGTTTGGATTCGATCCGATCGTCATCGGATCGGCATCCGGTAATTCGAAGTTGGAATTATTCCGTATTTCGGACTTGCGAGCGGGTTCTAATTGGATATTTGACCAATTTACGCTCCGATTCACCGATTTAGAGTCTAAGTGTTGGAAAATCATAAGTTAGCGTGTTTCGGATATGAAATAGGTTTGGATTCGATCGGATCGTCATCGGCTCGGCATCCGGTAATTCGAACTTGGAATTATTCCGTATTTCGGACTTGCGGGCGGGTTCTAATTGGATATTTGACCAATTTACGCTCCGATTCACCGATTTAGAGTCTAAGTGTTGGAAAATCATAAGTTAGCGTGTTTCGGATATGAAATAGGTTTGGATTCGATCCGATCGTCATCAGCTCGGCATTCGATAATTCGAACTTGGAATTATTCCGTATTTCGGACTTGCGAGCGGGTTCTAATTGGATATTTGACCAATTTACGCTCCGATTCACCGATTTGGAGTCTAAGTGTTGGAAAATCATAAGTTAGCGTGTTTCGGATATGAAATAGGTTTGGATTCGATCCGATCGTCATCGGCTCGGCATTCGATAATTCGAACTTGGAATTATTCCGAATTTCGGACTTGCGAGCGGGTTCTAATTGGATATTTGACCAATTTACGCTCCGATTCACCGATTTAGAGTCTAAGTGTTGGAAAATCATAAGTTAGCGTGTTTCGGATATGAAATAGGTTTGGATTCGATCGGATCGTCATCGGCTCGGCATCCGATAATTCGAAGTTAGATTTATTCCGTATTTCGGACTTGCGAGCGGGTTCTAATTGGATATTTGACCAATTTACGCTCCGATTCACCGATTTAGAGTCTAAGTGTTGGAAAATCATAAGTTAGCGTGTTTCGGATATGAAATAGGTTTGGATTCGATCCGATCGTCATCGGATCGGCATCCGGTAATTCGAAGTTGGAATTATTCCGTATTTCGGACTTGCGAGCGGGTTCTAATTGGATATTTGACCAATTTACGCTCCGATTCACCGATTTAGAGTCTAAGTGTTGGAAAATCATAAGTTAGCGTGTTTCGGATATGAAATAGGTTTGGATTCGATCGGATCGTCATCGGCTCGGCATCCGGTAATTCGAACTTGGAATTATTCCGTATATCGGACTTGCGAGCGGGTTCTAATTGGATATTTGACCAATTTACGCTCCGATTCACCGATTTAGAGTCTAAGTGTTGGAAAATCATAAGTTAGCGTGTTTCGGATATGAAATAGGTTTGGATTCGATCCGATCGTCATCGGCTCGGCATTCGATAATTCGAACTTGGAATTATTCCGTATTTCGGACTTGCGAGCGGGTTCTAATTGGATATTTGACCAATTTACGCTCCGATTCACCGATTTGGAGTCTAAGTGTTGGAAAATCATAAGTTAGCGTGATTCGGATATGAAATAGGTTTGGATTCGATCCGATCGTCATCGGCTCGGCATTCGATAATTCGAACTTGGAATTATTCCGAATTTCGGACTTGCGAGCGGGTTCTAATTGCATATTTGACCAATTTACGCTCCGATTCACCGATTTATAGTCTAAGTGTTGGAAAATCATAAGTTAGCGTGTTTCGGATATGAAATAGGTTTGGATTCGATCCGATCGTCATCGGATCGGCATCCGATAATTCGAAATTGGATTTATTCCGTATTTCGGACTTGCGAGCGGGTTCTAATTGGATATTTCACCAATTTACGCTCCGATTCACCGATTTAGAGTCTAAGTGTTGGAAAATCATAAGTTAGCGTGTTTCGGATATAATATAGGTTTGGATTCGATCCGATCGTCATCGGATCGGCATCCGGTAATTCGAAGTTGGAATTATTCCGTATTTCGGACTTGCGAGCGGGTTCTAATTGGATATTTGACCAATTTACGCTCCGATTCACCGATTTAGAGTCTAAGTGTTGGAAAATCATAAGTTAGCGTGTTTCGGATATGAAATAGGTTTGGATTCGATCGGATCGTCATCGGCTCGGCATCCGGTAATTCGAACTTGGAATTATTCCGTATTTCGGACTTGCGAGCGGGTTCTAATTGGATATTTGACCAATTTACGCTCCGATTCACCGATTTAGAGTCTAAGTGTTGGAAAATCATAAGTTAGCGTGTTTCGGATATGAAATAGGTTTGGATTCGATCGGATCGTCATCGGCTCGGCATCCGATAATTCGAAGTTGGATTTATTCCGTATTTCGGACTTGCGAGCGGGTTCTAATTGGATATTTGACCAATTTACGCTCCGATTCACCGATTTAGAGTCTAAGTGTTGGAAAATCATAAGTTAGCGTGTTTCGGATATGAAATAGGTTTGGATTCGATCCGATCGTCATCGGATCGGCATCCAGTAATTCGAAGTTGGAATTATTCCGTATTTCGGACTTGCGAGCGGGTTCTAATTGGATATTTGACCAATTTACGATCCGATTCACCGATTTAGAGTCTAAGTGTTGGAAAATCATAAGTTAGCGTGTTTCGGATATGAAATAGGTTTGGATTCGATCGGATCGTCATCGGCTCGGCATCCGGTAATTCGAACTTGGAATTATTCCGTATTTCGGACTTGCGAGCGGGTTCTAATTGGATATTTGACTAATTTACGCTCCGATTCACCGATTTAGAGTTTAAGTGTTGGAAAATCATAAGTTAGCGTGTTTCGGATATGAAATAGTTTTGGATTCGATCCGATCGTCATCGGCTCGGCATTCGATAATTCGAACTTGGAATTATTCCGTATTTCGGACTTGCGAGCGGGTTCTAATTGGATATTTGACCAATTTACGCTCCGATTCACCGATTTGGAGTCTAAGTGTTGGAAAATCATAAGTTAGCGTGTTTCGGATATGAAATAGGTTTGGATTCGATCCGATCGTCATCGGCTCGGCATTCGATAATTCGAACTTAGAATTATTCCGAATTTCGGACTTGCGAGCGGGTTCTAATTGGATATTTGACCAATTTATGCTCCGATTCACCGATTTAGAGTCTAAGTGTTGGAAAATCATAAGTTAGCGTGTTTCGGATATGAAATAGGTTTGGATTCGATCCGATCGTCATCGGATCGGCATCCGGTAATTCGAAGTTGGAATTATTCCGTATTTAAAAGAAAAACAGAGGCTACATCATTACCATGAGAGAAAGAGAGACCATTTACGATTCGATTTACTGATTTATAGTCTAAGTGTTGGAAAATCATAAGTGTGATAATATGATCTAAACTCAAATTAGTAAGATTCATATTTTTTGCTAATATTATAAAGATTAGTAAGTACCTGATCATGAGGATGAGCCACCACTAGACCGGCTTATGAATTCATTAAATTTACGCTCCAGTTTCCTGCGAGCTTCTCTTTCCTCATCGAGGGCCTTCTTCTCCGCCTCAACCCTCTGCTCGAGGGCTTGCCTCTGCTCTCGCTCCGCCTCCATCCTCTGCTCGAGGGCCTGCCTCTGCTCTCGCTCCGCGTCTAGCGCAGACTGCAGCTGAGTGATAGCACCGGTCTGGGTGTCCCGTGCCCTCGAGCGCATACCCTCTCGTCCAAAGTAGGAGGAGGGCATGACTCCAAGGCCCGTACAGAGGACACGGCCGTGCGTGGCAGGTCTCAGCACAGTATCCATCGCTGAGTCGACAGATACTGAGCTGGAGGAGGAGCCGGCCTCGCCCGACGGGGTCACCAGAAGTCGCATCCTCTCCTATATAAAAACAACCAATGATATTCAATGATATTTTATGGCATATGTATAAGAATATATTAACAGTAATTTAATTACTTACCACTTGCGAGGCAACCCTGTCGTCCAGAAATGCCCCATCGATACGCCGCCTCCTAGAGGCCTCAAAAAGGTCAATCCTATTAGGCTCGTGGCCCAAGGACTGTGTCTGTTGGACATATAAAATAAATAGACGAGTTAATATAACATGTATAGAGCTTTAAATAATAACAATGTTTGTATCATTTACCAGCTGCTGGGCAAGCTGGGGCATGGAGGTCCTCCCCTTCACTGGAGCAGGTGTCGTCGAGGCACTTCTATTCTGCTTGCCTATAGCAGATTTCCTCTGTGTGAATCAATTAAATTTTGAAACATCAATACAAATTTTTAGTATAACATTAAAACAAGTACGAATCAACAAAATTATAATTATACCTGAAAGCTAGGGGTGGCCCAGTGAGCGACCAAAAACTGTAGAATGTGCAGCGGTGGCGCGTCTCTCGTCCCGGCCGCAGCCTGTACCTCCTCAGCCGGCTGGCCGACCAAGTAACCGTAGAGCTGGTAGAACTCGTAACGGTAATCCCTGTACCGCTCACCCATCGTCTTCAACAAGTCCTCCCGATGGGTGTCGGTTTCCATGTTCTCCCATTTAAATTTCTCCTGTAAAATCAATTTATAAACAAGTCATTTTATCAAATCAAATTATAAAGAAGTACGATATTATTCTAAAATGCTTTAATGAAACTAACGTACCAAAAACTGCTGATACATCCTCTCCTTATAGGATGCATCAATGTTCTTCCACCCCCTTAACCCCACAATCGGGGCATTCCTCTCCTCCCGTACTATCATGCCGACCCACGTGGCGGCGTCAGAAGCGTGCTCGCCCACAAAGGTATGGCCGCTCCACTGTAGGGACAGCGGCTCGCGTAAGGCCGACAAGCGCCGGGCCGTCGTCACGCCCCGGTCGCCTACGTACCTGGTCGACCCTGCAAATAAAATATACATCAGTACTGAAGAAGTATTTACAACATGTATAAAACTTTAGATCTAAACATTACCTGTGGGCGTAGACGCTGCAGCCGAGTGCTGAGCACTGCTCGAAGCTCCGGAGGCTGCGACCACAGCAGGAGCTGGTGTGGAGAGAGGAACAGCACTACCAGATCCGGACGGCTCAGCCTCGGACCCTGGGGTGGCAGCCGGAGCGCTCTGAGCTACCCTACCCCTGCCTCTGCCTCTGCCTCTACGAACATATGACCGTGATGCCATCTGAAACAATTTAATTTACATATGAAACAGTAAGATTTAAGATTTACATATGAAACAATATGAAACAGTTTCATTTACATATGAAACAGTATGATTTACATATGAAACAATATAAAACAATATGAACCCGCTCGCAATATGAAACAATATGAAACAGTTAGACTCTAAATCGGTTAATCGGATCGTAAAGTGGTCAAATATCCAATTAGAACCCGCTCGCAAGTCCGAAATACGGAATATAATTCCAAGTTTGAATTATCGGATGCCGATCCGATGACGATCGGATCGAATCCAAACCTATTTTATATCCGAAACACGCTAACTTATGATTTTCCAACACTTAGACTCTAAATCGGTGAATCGGAGCGTAAATTGGTCAAATACCCAATTAGAACCCGCTCGCAAGTCCGAAATACGGAATAATTCCAAGTTCGAATTACCGGATGCCGAGCCGATGACGATCCGATCGAATCCAAACCTATTTCATATCCGAAACACGCTAACTTATGATTTTCCAACACTTAGACTCTAAATCGGTGAATCGGAGCGTAAATTGGTCAAATATCCAATTAGAACCCGCTCGCAAGTCCGAAATACGGAATAATTCCAACTTCGAATTATCGGATGCCGATCCGATGACGATCGGATCGAATCCAAACCTATTTTATATCCGAAACACGCTAACTTATGATTTTCCAACACTTAGACTCTAAATCGGTGAATCGGAGCGTAAATTGGTCAAATATCCAATTAGAACCCGCTCGCAAGTCCGAAATACGGAATAATTCCAACTTCGAATTATCGGATGCCGATCCGATGACGATCGGATCGAATCCAAACCTATTTTATATCCGAAACACGCTAACTTATGATTTTCCAACACTTAGACTCTAAATCGGTGAATCGGAGCATAAATTGGTCAAATATCCAATTAGAACCCGCTCGCAAGTCCGAAATACAGAATAATTCCAACTTCGAATTATCGGATGCCGATCCGATGACGATCGGATCGAATCCAAACCTATTTTATATCTGAAACACGCTAACTTATGATTTTCCAACACTTAGACTCTAAATCGGTGAATCGGAGCGTAAATTGGTCAAATATCCAATTAGAACCCGCTCGCAAGTCCGAAATACGGAATAATTCCAAGTTCGAATTACCGGATGCCGATCCGATGACGATCGGATCGAATCCAAACCTATTTCATATCCGAAACACGCTAACTTATGATTTTCCAACACTTAGACTCTAAATCGGTGAATCGGAGCGTAAATTGGTAAAATATCCAATTAGAACCCGCTCGCAAGTCCGAAATACGGAATAATTCCAAGTTCGAATTACCGGATGCCGATCCGATGACGATCGGATCGAATCCAAACCTATTTCATATCCGAAACACGCTAACTTATGATTTTCCAACACTTAGACTCTAAATCGGTGAATCGGAGCGTAAATTGGTCAAATATCCAATTAGAACCCGCTCGCAAGTCCGAAATACGGAATAATTCCAACTTCGAATTACCGGATGTCGATCCGATGACGATCGGATCGAATCCAAACCTATTTCATATCCGAAACACGCTAACTTATGATTTTCCAACACTTAGACTCTAAATCGGTGAATCGGAGCGTAAATTGGTCAAATATCCAATTAGAACCTGCTCGCAAGTCCGAAATACGGAATAAATCCAACTTCGAATTATCGGATGCCGATCCGATGACGATCCGATCGAATCGAAACCTATTTCATATCCGAAACACGCTAACTTATGATTTTCCAACTCTTAGACTCTAAATCGGTGAATCGGTCGGATCGTAAATCGGTGAAACGGTATGATTTATATATGAAACGGTATGATTTACATATGAATCGGTGAAACGGTATGATTTACATATGAAACAATATGATATACATATGAAACAATATGATTTATATATGAAACAATTTGATTTAAATATGAAACAATTTGATTTACATACGGTCTAGTCATTTTCTGTCTCATCTCTGTCACTCTCATCGCTTCCCTCTTCTATTATTTGATCTGCATTCGCTGTCCAGTTTATATTGTCGACATCTTCATTTTCGTCGTGCACTGCGTCGACAATGATTATCTCATCATTCTGGTATGCATCCAAATCATCATCGACGACCCCCGCATCCTTGTCTCCCATGTCGTAAAAATCTCTGGGTGGTGACCTGACTACAATTTGCCAACCTGGAGAGGTATTATCCGGTGCATAAAATATCTGTTGCGCTTGAGAGGCAAGAATGAATGGATCTTCATATTGGGTATTCAATCTCTTGGCAGTGTTGATGCTGATAAAACCGTATTTGTCGACATTATAACCAGTCCCGCGATTATTAACATCATACCAATCGCATTTGAATAATACGATCCGATTTTGGCCAAGGAATTTAATCTTGAGAATCTCGTTGAGGACGCCGTAGAAGTCGATATTTTCTAATTCTTCTTGCTCACCGTTGACGACAACCCCACTATTCTGGGTTCTTCGTGATTTTTCACTATCTTTCGTCCGAAATCTATAACCGTTCACGATATAACCATCGTACGATATTGCGTCTTGCAAAGGACTACAAGATAAGCGCCAGAGATCCTCATTCATCAGCGGATCGTGGTTGTCGTGCAGCTCCTGTGCCTATAATAACCACACGACATTCATGATATGAACACATAATTATTGTTCGGTAATGGATGTCAATGAAATTCAGTAATGATGTGAATACTTACGTGTTTCTCGAACCACGATGGGAATTCACGATCATGAATTTGGGGAGCATTTCGAGTACCCCGATTATTAATGATGGCTTTATGCTTCCTGTTTTACCGGTTATGAATTAGATTATAATTAGCACATATACTTAATGAATGGACTGAAAGAATGAGTAAATGATCGTAAAATGCTTACTCAATGAATGGCCACACTTCATCACATTGGCGCAACACATACATATGTGCCTGTTGAATCTCATCTACAGACAATCGACGGGTTTTGCCTCCTCCTACAGGTCTACCCATTTCGGCAAATATAGACAGACCCCCATCGAAGTCTATTGGACCACCGTCATAGTTCCGCTCAAATTGATTGAATCGTGTGTCTATACCATGTAGGTATCTTGAGCAGAATGTTAGACATTCTTCTGCTAGGTATCCTTCAGCAATTGATCCCTCCGGACGACTTTTATTACGAACATATGATTTCAATGTTCGCAAGTACCTTATTGAGAAAAAAATATTTGGATGAATATATCAAGAACGATCAAATACATTGTGCGAATGAGACGAGACGATTACCTCTCGATAAAATACATCCACCGGTAATGAACTGGGCCGCCGAGTTTGGCCTCATTTGCCAAGTGAACGGTCAAATGCACCATGACATCAAAGAAGGAAGATGGAAATATCATCTCTAAC
The DNA here is from genome assembly GCA_947650365.1 of Chamaelirium japonicum. Lineage (NCBI taxonomy): Eukaryota > Viridiplantae > Streptophyta > Magnoliopsida > Liliales > Melanthiaceae > Chamaelirium > Chamaelirium japonicum. The sequence goes on from OX393560.1 coordinate 54,085,967, forward strand.
TTGCACAATGTGAGCGCAATATCCCTCTCCATCTGTTCAAGTTGGTCCACTCTAAGTACCTTCGAGCACAACTGTCTGAAAAAAGTGCTGAGCTCAATTAACGGACCGGACACCTCTTCGGTTAAATTCCCACGTATAGCAAGAGATAACAATCGCTGCATAAGAACATGACAATCGTGGCTCTTTAATCCAGACAACTTCCGGCCGTTCTCTTGCACGCATCGTGCGATATTCGAAGAATAACCGTCTGGCGTTTTCACAGACCGTAGGAATGCACATAAGGCTGCCTTTTGCTGTGAGCTCATGGTGTAGCATGCAACTGGCAACACATACTTATCCCCAATCTCTTGGGGATGAAGTGATTTTCGGATGCCCAACTCCTTAAGATCGAGACGAGATTTAAGATTATCCTTCGTCTTACCGTCGAGATTCAGCAGTGTTCCTATAATGTTGTCACACACATTTTTCTCGATATGCATGACATCCAAGTTATGCCGCAAGAGTAGGCTGCTCCAGTACGGTAGTTTAAAGAAAATACTCTTCTTCTTCCAGTTATGCTCACGCGTAGAATCTTCATGCGTTCTCTTCTTTTTACCTTTTCCAAGTGCCACGGCATCAAGCTGATCCAATTCGCACAAGACTTCTACCCCCGAAAGCTGCTCCGGGGCCTTTGCAAGTTCCTTCTTGCCATTGAAAGCTCTTTTGTTCTGCCTCCACTTATGGCCGTCAACAAGGAATCTTCGATGGCCCATATAACAGAACTTGCCTCCGTTCTTCAATCGTAATGAATCTGTCTCCTTATTGCATGTAGGGCACGCCAATTTTCCTTTAGTACTCCACCCGGATAAGTTGGCATATGCAGAAAAATCGTTGATGGTCCATAGAAGTGCCGCATGCATCCGAAAATTCTGGCGCAACGAGGCATCATACGTATCGGCCCCAACTTCCCATAACTCGTTCAACTCCTCAATCAACGGCTGCAAGTAAACGTCAATATCATTACCAGGCGACCTGGGTCCGGGAATGAGCAAGGAGAGCATTGTGTATGGCTTTTTTAAGCACATCCAGGGAGGCAAATTGTATGGAACTAGGACAACTGGCCAAATGCTGTACGACACACTCATATTCCCAAAGGGATTGAAGCCATCGCTAGCAAGCTCTAACCTGACGTTGCGAACTTCACATGCGAATTCAGGATATGTATGATCAAAATCTTTCCACGTTAGAGAGTCGGCCGGATGTCTCATAATCCCGTCATCTGTACGTTCTCGTGCATGCCACCTCATGTGCTCAGCAGTCTTCGATGACATAAACAACCTCTAAAGCCTGTCCCTGAGCGGGAAGTATAGGAGAACCTTTGCAGATACATTTTTCTTCCTTCGACTGGTACTAGACTCGGCATCCGTCTCTTTATATCTCGTTGCTCCGCATATATGGCATGACCGCGCATGTTCGTACTCTTTCCGGTACAACATACAATCGTTCACGCATGCATCAATTTTCTCATAACCCAGACCGAGATCTTTAATTGTCTTCTTCGCCTCGTAGAATGATTTCGGTACTGTCTCACCCATAGGAAAAGCCTCTTTCAGCAACTCTACCAACATATTAAATGACTTATTACTCCAACCATTGAGGCACTTCAAATGAAGAAGCTTTACAGTGAAAGAGAGTTTTGAAAACTTCTCACACCCCGGGTATAGAGGTTGTTCGGCATCTTTAAGCAATCTGTAGAACTTGTCCGCTTCGATATTGGGCTGATCACCTGACGGTGTTTCCGTGCCTATTCCACCTTGCAAATCATGTATCATACCCTGCATGTCATCGTCATCGTCTGTATTAATATTATCATCAGCGATCACTGTGTTTGAAGTTTCACCGTGAGCTGCCATGGGGACTGCATCTAGCTCCTCACCGTGCGAGAACCAACGGGTATAGGTAATGTCAATGCCACGCATTACCAGATCAACCTCACATTCCTCTCGAACCTTCCTAATCACCCTTCCGCAGTCTATACAGGGACACACAATTTTTCCATCAAGCGGTGCAAGACGCTCAAATGCAAAATCCAGAAATTTCCTGACTCCTTCTCTGTACTCTTGGCTCATGCGATTCGAATTACGCATCCAACTCTTATCGATCGAAGACATCTTCGTCTATCTGGCTATACAACACCTGACATATAATTTCAAACAATGTTATAAGACTCCGCACAATTTCGGTTTCGGTTCCCGGGTATGGAACACCGAACCAAAACTTCTACAGGCCATCTGATTTTGTCGAGAGCTTAGAAACGAGCATAAGAACGCCTAATTCCGATAACCGAGATAAAAGTTATGACAAAAACAAATTAGCACCACATGGCTGTAACAGTGAAAAATGAATGGTCGATCGATTGTGCCCGAAGTCCGATTTATCAGACCTAGAACCCCGAATCAACAACGTATAGCCAAATACTTTCATTTTGTGATGAGGCTTCTTTTGGGGAAACCCTAGAATGATCCCTACCATACAAGTAGACGTTTTGTGACCATCAAACATATTTTTTTTAGAGCGTGAAAGCCGTCGCAAAACGGAGGATCGAAGTGGTGATCGTCGCCATGCTCGGCTAAAGACCTCCTCTAGGGTTTTGATAAAACCCTAGCCTAGTAAATTATATTTTTCATGTCTTTTTAGGGTTTTAGCTTAATAAATAATGAATTGTTTTAGTTAATAAATATGAATTATTTTGTTTTTACTATAATTGTTCCTATCTAGATTACATGCATCGTCGGTTATATTCCATGGGTTAATATATGACCCTAAAAACAATTATTGTTGTTACCTATAGTTACCTATGATCCGGGCCGTCCATTTGATCCCGACGTACGGTTCGGATTAGATGGGGAGTTAAAGCAAAAGATTCTATGGGCGAAGACAATATTTTGAGAAAAATGATAATATTTCATAGGTGGCAACAAAACAATTACAGAGCAGCGATAATATTTCGAGGAAGAGAACAATATTTAGAGGGTGATGACAATATTTCTTGTGCGGAGATAGCAATAGTAATGCACATGCTTGTCGGCGTGAACATTCAGCGAGAACGCCCACGTTCGACGGGGCATCCACATTCTGTGAACGCGCCCAAATTCGGTGAAGACACCCACATTCGGCGAGGGCATCGAAATTTAGCAAGGTCGCTCACATTTAGTGAAGACACCCACATTCAGTTAAAACGCCCACATTCGATCAAGGCGACTATTTTTAGTAGGGCGATCGTCTTAACTGGCATCCTTGTTTGAAACCATTGTCAAAAAAATCCCCGAGTGCTACTCGTTTACCCAAAGAATCTTATTATTTAATTTAGCGAGTCTGATAGCCTAGAGGTGGATTCGAACACCCTAGCTCTCCAAATCTAAATTTCAAACACGCACCCCACTACCATATTAATTTTGCCTACTTTACTTGCTTAGTTTACTTTGTCACCACAATCACACAAAACCAAGTCACCACAATCTGCACTATGGGAGAGAGGGAGGAGGAGGAGGAGGAGCTCACCGGAGTCCACAGGAGGAGGAGGAGGAGGAGCTCACCGGCGCGCACGAGAGGAGCTCACCGGAGTCCACAGGAGGAGGAGGAGGAGGCGGAGCTCGCCGGCGCGCACGAGAGGGGAGGGGTGGCCGGCCGACCGGAGGGGGGGAGGGAGGCCGGGGAGGGGGGGAGGGTGGCCGGGGAGGGGGGGGAGGTTGGCCGGGGAGGGGGGGAGATTGAGAGAGAGAGAGAGAGAGGGGCGGCCGGGAGAGATCGAAACAGAAGAGATCAAAGGGGATCTCGACTGTTTTATTTTATAACAGGGTTTTTACCGACGGAAAGTTTGTATTCCGTCGGTACAACTAATATTATTACCGACGGTAAATAACTATCCGTCGGTAAAACTCCACGACGAAACATCAAGCTTAATTTTTTCCAGAGGCTCGGTTTGGCACCCTGAGTTCCGTCGGAACATTTTACCGACGGAAACTTAATTACCGTCGGTATAGTGCCGACGGACATATAAATTCCGTCGGTATAATTAGTTATACCGACGGAACTTTCACGTCCGTCGGTAAATAGTACGACGAAACTCAACCTCCTATTTTTTTCCAGAGGCTCGGTTTTTACACTGAGTTTCGTCGGGACAATTTTACCGACGGACATTTTATTACCGTCGGTATATTGCCGACGGAGATATTATGGCTGTCGGTAACATTGGTTATACCGACGGAAATACAATTTCCGTCGGTACAATATCACGACGATGACATTTTGCCGACGGTTTATATGTAGCCGTCGGTATAAAGTATATTACCGACGGTAAATATGTATACCGTCGGTATAAATATGCAAAGAAAATTTAAAAAATTGAAGTTATAATACCGACGGATATTATTGTCACCGTCGGTAAAAAATGTATTATTACCGACGGTGATAATAATGTCCGAGCTACCACAGCCCGATGAAAACTACAAACCACGCCACCCGACAAAATCACCACAGATCGACACATGGACACAAAGCCTCGTCACACCTGTGGGAGACCAAGACGCCACAACCCGGCGCAACCAAAACAACCATCGCCACACCGGCGAAAAACAAGGATGCACAAGGCCCCCAAACACAATGTACACAAACACCACCGCCACACCTGACGAAAGACATGTATCGCCAGCTTCCTAAAAAAGAGAAAAAATAAATACCAAAAAACAACCAAAGCAGAACCGCCACCGGCTTCAAAGGAAGACCAATTGCTAGCTTCTTGGGTACAGTTGATGAACCACGAACGAACCCCGATCTGCTGCCGATCCAACTGCCGTTGCATCGAACCATCAGGATCCGATCAACCGAGAAGAGGAGGGGATCTAGAGACCCAAGGTTGGAACATCCGCCACCGGCCGACCAGGGTCCAGATCTGCCACTCCGATTGCAACCGGCAAGCGGTCGCTACCCCGACACCGACCAGTGGCTGTCGAACTGAGCACGAGGTCGCTTCCCCGACACATAGTGGCGGACCTAGCTTATTCTTTGATAACACAGTTGTGAACATACTTGCCATTTGTTTTTCTCTGTTTTGCATTGTCCCAACTTAATTCATTCTTTGGCCATCAGCTCCTGAATAAATTTGTACCGATGAACATCTTTATGTTTTATTCTCTCACTAGTGCATGTCCGTGCCTGTCGGTATTGCAGCTGGTTGCCTTCGGCGGCAACACATCTTTTGGCATTACAGCGGGCCGCCTTCGACGACAACACACCTAAACACCTTCGGCAATAAAACTCTTTCGACGACAACACCGGCATTCATAGGGACACCTATTTCCTCGCCCGTGCCGATTGGCACAAAACGGGCGCCTTCGACGTGACCAACTCCCCCTCCCCAAATAATCGATCAATCACAGCTATCTCTATTCGAACAGATTCCTTGAGATCAACTTAATGGTTTGGGGCGGTCGAAATTTCAGCAAGTGGGTTTATAGCTGTTGATGCGAACAACGATTACGGGATGAATGATTAGGTTTACTGCAATTTAAATGGGCCGGGATTTTAGGGGTTTAGTGCAATTTAAATGGGTCGGGATTTAAAACGAAGGGGAGGGAGTTGGTTGACGAGGAAATAGAGATTGTGCGTTGATTTTTGAACGAATGGTTAGATATATTCGGTTCATTTTTGTCCAGTTAGCTTGTCCTAGTCAGTGTTCGTTTTGTCTAGTCAGCACAAAACCAACTTGCCATGTTATATAGATGGACGATGGATTTTTTGGTAAGTTTTTTCTTAGGTGGTGTTGCCTTCTAAGATCCAAGTGGCTCAGTCATTCATTATTGAACTGTACTAATCCAGTGCAATGCACGGACGGTTGCGATGTTACTCGATCGGATTGTAAAGCCGGAACTGATTTCCAATCCGCATCATGTAGAGAGAGAGAGAGAGAGAGAGAGAGAGAGAGAGAGAGAGAGAGAGAGAGAGAGAGAGAGAGAGAGAGAGAGAGAGGAATGGAGGGGCTGCTACATGGCACCAAAGGCCTCAGATTTATAAGGATAGTATAGATAGATAGCATCAAAATTTTGGACTTCTCTGACCACACTCGATACAGAGTTTGCCGTCCACTGATTGAAGCTACAATTATTCAGAAAAAACCGAGCCAGTATGAGCAGCTTTGTTACCATCCCTAGGAGGGAGAAGCAGCGAGCAACTCTTGCGAGACAACAGTAGTGCAAGTGGTGGCGGTGAGCTGTTCGATGGTTCGGTTTAGATCCCAGATCTAGGGTTCTACCTAAAATCCATAGATCTTGGGTTTAGGTTCGATTCGGCGGCGGTGAGCAGCTCTGGTGGCGGCGGGCGATGGTTCGGTTCGGTGGTTTGGAGGTTTGCTGGTTCCGTGGCAAACAAAAGAAAATTTGAAATATATGGAGGGCATTTTGGTCCACAGTATTTCAAATTCCTTTAACTTAACCGGTTTCATTGCTAGGAACCGCACACACATTACCCCCAAAAAATAAGGGGAGTTGGTTAAAAGTCCCCCTTTTTTTTTAGGGTCAGGTTCAATGGACACTGTTTTTGCACGCAATTTTTTACACTGATTTTCAAATCATTAGATAGAGGTTTCATAAGTTGTTGATTTTTTGTGAGCATAATCATCGTGTCTTAGATAACACATCCACAAAAAATCAGCACATTCTAAAGCCTCTAGATTTATTAAATATGCTCTTCAAATTAACGATTAAAATGGACGGTCGATAAAGCCTTTTAATTTTGATGTACTTAGAGGCTTTAGAATGTGCTAATTTTTTGTGGATGTGCTATCTAAGACAAAGTGACAATGCTCACAAAAAATTAAGAACTTATGAAATCTCTATCTAATGATTTGAAAATCGATGTAAAAAAATGAGTGCAAAAACAGTGTCCAATGAACCTGACCCTTTTTTTTAAGGAAGTTAAAAGTCCTTTTAATGTGATGCTTTTAAGATACAGCCCAAACAATTTCTGTTGACGAAAATACCCTCCACAATAATTAAAATTTTCATTTGAATGTTATTGAACTAGAGAACGCCTCCATTACTCATCGTCGTCACCGAACCGAATCGAACCTAAAATCTATAGACCAATGGATGAACCCAAGACCTAGGATCCTAAACCGAACGACCGAACCAAACTCTGCTCACCTCCACGGCTCGCCGCCTTCGTCGAAGTTGCTCGCCAAAGCTGCCACCTCTACTGCTCGCCACTGCCTCTACTGCTCACTCCAGGTTCTGCCATTGCAGCTCGAGCTCGAGAGGGAGATGGGAGAAGATAGCAGGCCTGATGGCATTCTGGGTTTCTGATGAAAATCAGTGACCTTACTAGGGAACAGGTAAAATTCCCTTTGTTGAGGGTATATTGGTAAAATAAAAAGTACCGTTGGCGGGTTGCTTCGTGCGAACGTTTAGCCCCGCCCCGGCTGCCCCTATTTAAGATCGTGCCCCTCGACTCCCTTTCTCAGCGCAGCCCATCTCCTCTGTCTCTCTCTGATTCTCGGTCCTCCCCCTAACCCTAGTTCATCCCCGCCGCCGCCGCCGCCGCCGCCGCCAAGGCTCGTCTGAGTCGCCTCTCTGCGCTCTCGACCTCTTCTCTGAGCTCTCCGTCCACTCCTCTTCTCGTCCCGGAACTCCCTGACTGCCGGCCCCTGCCCCGCTCTCGACTCTACCAGTCCAGCAGCGAGAGGGCGTAAGAGAGAGATCCGCAGAGAATCGGCGCCATGGATATCTGCTTCCCTCCCACCTCGTCCGACGGGTCAGATTCGATACCTCTCGATGTCCCTGATCTTGATTTGTAATTCTCATATGGGATGACTGTCGGATTTCTGGATTTCCTACTTAGTTGTTCAAGCCCTGTATTATAACTATTTTTTGATCTAGGTTTGTTAGGGTTGTGGAAATGTCGTCTCTTCTCTTGAGATTTATATGGTTCTGCATGTCGATCAGCTAAAGAAATCAAGATTGTGGATCAGAACTGAGTTTGGTTCATCGCCCTTTGCTTGTATGATTTAACTATTTCCGATTTAGGTTTGTTAGGGTTGTGGAAATGATGCTACTTGAGATTATTAGGGTTCTGCATGCCCCGATCAGCTAAAGAAATCAAGATTATGGGTCCGAACCACTCGCGAATTTGGTTCATTGCCCTTCGCTTGTGTATGAGGAAATGTTGATCCTCTCTCCATTCCATCACACCAGTTGAAACTGTTGCAACCTATATAGTCTTCTAATTGACCCTTAAGCGACGATTAGATTTGACCACCTCAAATTGCCATGTTGATTAATGATTATGAAGATTACTTGATTCGACCCTTAAGTCACGGGTATAAGACCATATGAATTATGTCACAAATTATTCAGTGGCCTGGGGCGTACTCATTAATTCTTGGATTTTACGATTTTCTTCTTGATTTTGTCTATTTTATTGATTATTATTTTATTTTAGTCATCACATATATAAAATCATGTGTGCTATAAATTTTATTTTGTGTTTTATGTTTTAAAAATTTTATCGAATGCACTCGTCAATCGTCATGGAACTTTTGGATTTTTCGCGAAGTTTGGACTTTGCTTCCTTGCTGATTTATTCTCAAACACGTTTTATTGTACCTAGTACAATAAAACTTGAACAATTAGGCCCCTACCATGGCTTATTTAGAACCTTATCTACTCATCTAGACTCTTTCCTAACCCATGTGAATTGAATTGGATTTTTGTAA